>NIJG01000031.1:466483-499504 GCA_002201625.1 Euglossa dilemma
GCATATCTTATTTGCCGCTTGTGTGGCATTTTTGCCCTTTCGGAAAAAGAAAAGCATTAAATGCCTATAATGCACTTTATTTGCCACCATATTCTAAGGCGTACAAAACTGATAAAAATTAACGAATCGTAACCAAACTTTTTTCCAAATATGGCTGAAGTTATCTCTTTTCGAATATGTACACGTGTCATTTGTTTTCAATAATTGTGATATATTCAGGTCTCTCACGCTACCTACCGAAAATCGGCACGAACTTTCCGGACAACCCAATATTTTCTTAGCTAGTTCTTCCTCGATATCCGGTATCCTGGTAATCACGCGAATCGCGGTACGTCAGATGTACAAAGACGCAAATCTTCCGTGAAAAAATATAGCTACCTATACCGTACGCAGAACCGCGGTAATAACCGATATCGAGGCGATATTTCAAAAGTTATCGGAACCGTAACCGAAATCGATATCTTGCCTGATTTCGGTTCTTTGCAACAGTCGTAGAAAGTAACTGTTCTTTGAAACTGTTTCAAGAACGGGAATCGATATTATTACAGTTTTCAACCCCGGGCTTAAAACTTCACGCGTATATACCGATCTCGTTTACTCGGACGTCAATTCCGTCTGGATCTGCTCGGTTTCGCTCGGGAATCTTCTTTATTTCGCAGGAGAAACTAGCGCGTTGGAGATTGCGAGACGTCGTTGTAATAAATGCACTGGCCGCGTATCGTTCGATATCGTTATACGGCGCACCGTTTATTTCCAAAGGTTGAAACACGTTCGCGTCAGGCACGTAATTCCGTTCCCTGTCCAAATTAAGTCCTCGGTTTTCCCGTGTCTCGTCTAATTCGCGGTAGCTCGTTAACTAAATCGGTCAACTCTTTGGGAAGAGTTTCGGAATTACGCGACGCTTCTTTCAATTATCCCGACACGTTAGAGCGACGTCGGTGTCGCCATTACCCTCGCCGTTACCAATTTTCTCCTCGATACGCGTTCAGCGCAGACGATTTTTAGATATATCGCATCGACCTTGAATAGAGGATCACGGTCTGGGTTCGTATCAGTCCGATACGATATATCGTTCGTTTCCTTCGTTTGTAACGAAACGCCGAGGAATAGCTCGCGAACGGTACTCGCGGAGTTTAATTAGGTGTCCGTGATCTTCTTTCGCGTTCGGCGGGAATGTTAATTTAATTCGAACGGTTTCCGAGTTTCGCGCGTAGACGTTGATGCACGTCGAGAAGAGACCGATCCGGCGTAGTCGTCGCAGGAATCTCATTACGCCGCTTAATCGCGTTCCATAGCAACCTGCTCTTCGTCGTTGAAAGCGCTTTTTTACCGCGTTTATTCTTTCTTTCGATTCTTCGCTCCTGCTCTTTTCAAGCGAACGAGTCGCCGCGAGATAAACCGGACAAGCATAGGCAAGAAGATCGGACATGCCGGAGCGCGAATTGTAATCTGTAAATTGGGGAATATCACGTCTGGCGGAAGATGCGTACGTTTCGTGACACGGTTGCTCGTTACGAGTCGCGACTCGCGTTCCCACGTTTCCGGCAGAAGAACAAAGCGGTTTTTTATCGGACCAGAGGAAGGAGATTGGAGCGAAATGTGGGAAAAAGTAAGAGGGCAGGTATGAGATAGACGCGTATAAAGGAGGAAATAAACGACCTCCCGGAAGTTAGGTCTCTCGTGGGTGAGGTAGGAAAGTGTAATCGAGCGGGAAAGAAAGAGAAATGTCGGGAGGAACGTCGAAGACGATGGCGGGACCACGATGGGAAGGACCAAGGGGGTAGCAAGCTCGTTCATCGCTAGCTGACGCTCCTAAATGTTTCCTTTGTGGGTTTTAAAAGTTTTAGCAGCGCTGGTAGCCGTGCCCCAGAAGTATTTCATCGATTGTTTTATAGCGGCACAGGCCTGCGGGATTTGTCTCTTTTATCATCCGGACCGCTTCATCGTTCGTTTGTCCCCCGAAGACCATGAGGAAAAAATAGCTTTGCTAATCGTCGGGAAATATCGCTAGATATCTCCTCCCAGTTCCTTCCTATTTATCGTCCCGCCGGCGTACACTCGTTTTTCCTCTTTTACGCCCTCGGAGAACGAACGCGAACGTTTTGGTATTTTCGAGGGAAGGACGCGAGGATAGATAGGCTAGGTAAACGATCGTTTATCATCGGTCAAAGGCAAGGTTGACAAAGTCGTTCGTTATCCTTTAACGGATTTACCTGACGATGTTTGCCGGTCGAAAGGCGAACATCTGTATCGAGTTTGTTCGTCTAGCCGGCCGTTTTCTTTGCTCGAGCACGCGGTCCTAACAGGCAAATCCATCTGGTCGCAGTACGTCTCCGTTTCGCGCGTCTCGTGCTCGGTACTTGCAAGAAGAATATTCCAAATTTTCACCAGCAGCCAGCGAATTGTTCGGACGCTTTATCCCAGTCGGTATTCAGACTCGTTTCCGTCCTTTCCTTTTCTTTTCCCTTCCTATCTTTCATCTCGGTGACAGATTCTTCCGTGTGCCTTCAAACGGTTTTGTTTGCAACAGTTAAGTAGACCTATGAGCTGTCCTTTCCGATGCAACGAAGGAAAAAGAAGAGCGCGCGACAAAGCCTCTTTCCAACTACTCCGTCGCGTTCAACGGCCGTTGAATAAGGCAATATCCCGAGGCTTTATCGTGCCCGTTTTCCACGAACAAGGGCCTGTTATTACATCGGAAAATTGCTGGACCCGCGTTTTTCCCTCTCCCGCTCACCGTCTCCCTCCTGTTTTCGTTTTTCATCACTCGCCAAAGTTCGCTTTGAAATCGGCCCGATCGTTCATTTCGTCTCTGCTCGCTCCCATTTCGGCCATGTTTATCGGTGTCACGAAACTCCCCGTGAACGCGATAATTCTCCTCGAACGTATTATACACGGAATCGCAAACCGTCCATCCGTCTTTTCCGTTACGTACCGACGCGTCGTAACGCCCTGATAAATATATTATCGCCGTACGCGATCGGTGCCGATGATAATCGGTAAAAATCTACCGACCACGCAGAGGTACGCATTTCTAGAATGTCGAGGATCGGAGGAAGAATCGAAGAGGAATACCACCGGGGTGGAACATCGGTCTTGGACGCGTATAGCGGAGATTTTCAGAAGCGCGGCGACTTGCTCGATCGTTCGCTTGCGCGGAGTATTTGCGAACGCGCGTGTTTTTCCAGCGAACAGCGGGATCCATGGGATATTTGGGCAAACAACTGGGCGCGAGTGACGCGTGGCAAAACGGTGCGGTTTCTGGGCTTAAATCGCGATTCGAGACACGCGATGTTTTCCTCGGGCTATCGGGAAATTCGAAGCGGGAAGCCGCTAGCGAGGAACGGTAATATCTGGGTTACACGAGTTGGACGAAACGTTAGACGGTGATTGAATTCTTGACGAGCGACGCGGAAATTGGGTGAAACGCGTTAAATTGGAAGAGAGAGAGAGAGAGAGAGGCAACAGCGGGAAATGAAAAGATGCTCATCGGCTGGAATGGAGGTATTCGTGTTGCTCGGAACGTTACAGGTGCACGCAATATCCGTCTGTCCGTAAATTAGAAAGGCTTATTCCTTGATTTCTTCGTTTCATCTTTTCCCCAAGGAAGCTGCTGCCGTTTTTCGGCAAGCCTGGGCGTGGTGCCTGCTCGGCAGATAAATGGAAAAGCGTTTACCAAGGAAGTAAACCAATGAGACTACGACTACGAGAGTAACGATCGCGGTGTTGATCGCACGCGTCCGAGGGTTGCAGCCTAACCGAAACTTAACCCAAACCGGAGGTCACATTTTTCCGCTCTTCCCAACGTTGCGTTGTAATTTAAAGCGCGCAATTATGCAGCGTTATCCGTTAAATCCCTGCTAGTTTCCGCGGAACGAATAACGGGGACGACCCTTTTCGACCCTTGGATCTCTCGCGGATTTTTCTGCTGATTTAAAGGCTGCATTTAAAACGCTTCATTACACCGCGAGACTATGCGCGGAAGCTCGCGAAACGCTGCCGTGGATTATGCATCTCTCATTTGCTCCGGAATATGGCAGCGATTTGAAACAGTGCCGGACAAAAATAGGCAGCGGTTTCTTTCTCGCGCTACCTCCGCCTATCCTTTACCGGTTCACTACCGTTTTCACCTCTACCATCTTCCCAACTCGCAATCTCCCATCGCCATTCCTCGGTTATTCCTCGATGCGTCGAACCACCTGCCGAAATATTTGTCTCCACCGCCATTCCATTTCTCTTCCTCCTCTTTTTATCCCTAATTCTTCTTTCTTGCATTTCCGTTTGCACCGCATCGAAATAGAAATTGGACGCGGTGCATTAGACGATGAATCTCTGGATAAAACGCGTTTCGTAATAACCGAAACGTCGAAGCCCGAACGTCGACTCCGATATCGATATCGACGTCGATATGACGCGTATATTCGTTACCGCGACGACATTTCGATCGTTTATCTTTGTCGTCCGAAGTTTCCTTTTTCCAAAGGAAAAACGAGATTATGTGTCGGTCTGTCGGTTTGGATCCTTGCACTTTACACCGGTCGATATCGCTCCGAATTCTCCAACCCGTCATTTTTTTGCTACTTTGACTCTGGTCTCCGTTATCGTCGCCGCGCTTCCCCCCGGATTTCTCTCTTTTCGAGTAAACATCGATGGAAGGATTACCAGCACGCGTGGATATTATGCAAAGTCGGAGAAGGTCGCGTTGAAAACCAAGTCTCGCGTATATCGAGTAAAGAAAGGTGGACTAGTTGGCCGCGTTAAAAGTTTACCGTATTTTCGAGGAACGAAGGGGGCGGATAAAGAGAAGGTCGACACAGACGGGTAATGGACGGTTTTACTCTCGACTTTCCTCGCGAGATACCAGTCGGGTGAAAAGAGAAAGGAAAGGAAGAAACGCGAGAAAACGAAGCGTATTCTCTGGGAAATATCGGAACCGACGGTGTCTTCTTCTGCTCCTTTTTCTCAGAGATATCGAAGCAAAGCGAAAATACGGGCAACACCGAGGATAAGGATAGTTTGGTAGAATGGAGCTGCCATTTGGAAACAACTCGGGTCGCTTTCTAATCCTCCGCGATGATCCCTCGTTGCATCGTCCTCGCGTGGAAACTCGGGAACGCGTCGCATTTTCGTAATTTATACTTCGTTTCGTCCTCGATTAAGTCTTTCGGAAAGTTGGGGTCGATGAGGTTAATAGGAAGCAGTCTAGCAGCGTATATACGGTATGTTTCTGGTATCGAGAGAGGGAGAACGCGGAAAGACGAGCGTTTGTCGGAAGGACACGGGATGTTGGTCCGCGCTTGAGCAACGAACGGATTCCGGAGCGCGCTTGGACGAAATACGAAACACGGTCGGTAGGTGCGGGAAACTCGAGGAAGCAGCAAGCTCGTAGAGAATTACGTACAAAGCGTATTCAGGGCTAGCTTCAGCCTGCGGGCAATAGTCTTAACGCGACCCACTCTTCCTCTTTCCCTCTTCGTCCCTCGCACGCGCATACGTAACGTCCGTGATTCAGCGTCGGTTGTCGGAGCCTTACGCGAACGCGGCCGGACCGATTCGTTTCCCGATTCTCCGTGGTCGCGGCCAACCCGTCAACCCGAGGCCAGTTTATCGCCATTCACCGATTCCGACGCCAACTCCGCTGCCAACTCCGCTACCTCGATATTCACCGAATTATCGGCCGCTCGATGAATCGCATCGAGCAAAATCCAGCCATGGGATCAAAGTTCGGAAAACAACGGAGAGGAAGTGACGTAACTTTTAAACTCGCTTATGCGCTGGAAGTTCGAACAACGACGCTCAAATTATCTTCCTATTCGCGGACCGAACCCGAACAGTTCTCACGCGGCCCAGAATTCTTGTATCCGAGAGTCGCGAGGCGTTTATCGCGCGACGATAACGAGCTAATAGCCGAATCGCGATAATATCGTTCGAGGGTTCCCTCGGACCGGTAACAAGGACGGAAAGGGGGACGAAGAGGGAGGCGAATTAAGCAGCCGTAATATCGCCACGGCGAACGAAGATATCGGTTTTGCGGTATCGAGGATTCGCGACTGCCGCCGTTGCTGCAATCAGGTTACAGAGATATGGAACGCGTACGCGCGACAACCAACCTATCAATGGCGACTGGTTAATCCGTGCAGATGGGACTTTCCGTTCACGGTAATCCAGACCCGATTGTCGGATGAACGTTATTCCGCGTTATTGCGCGTTATAGCGCGTTATTGCACGTTATTGCGCGAAGGATATTCGCGGACTGGTCGGTTAGGATCGATGCGATTCCATCGGCCGGCTGTCTCGGTTTCGTGTCGGCGAAGCTGAAAGAAACGATCCGTAGATACGGATCGCGCGGTTCCAACGGAAAGGGGTATCCGCGGTGATGGAGCAAATGCTCGGTAACGAGTTTCTTTCCTAATTATCGCGCGCGTCGCTCGTAAACGCTTTTTGGAACGTTATACGCTGGTGGAGCATCGCCACTGATCGAACAAACGCTCTTTTTCGTGGGGAGCCTCCCTCCATTCGTCGCGAATCGTCTCGTTAAGCTCGCTCGTTACTTGCCGGATGATCGCTTTCGAACAAGTGCAGCCTTTTATTCTCGAGGATGAACGCTCGGCGTGTCGAATACGCTGGGGCCGAGTCGCGTTACGCTTATCCTATCGCATGGGATCGTTGTACCGATCGGTGAACTTACCTCTGCAGGGAGAACTACTTTCCTCGTTAACGCGGGGCGAAAATTTCGTGGGAAAAGGACAGAGGGAAAAGCGAGGGTATCGATGATCGACCTTTGGCTCGATTCGCGAAATTCTATCGCTCGGGCGGCGCGAACAGGTTGGTAAATCGCGATGGCAATCGGTCTGGAGAGTGGGAATAAAAAGTGGCGAAACGGAGGATGATCGGGAAGGCGAGAATGGCGTCTTTGCAGAATGGCGGTCTTTCTCGAGAGTAACGCGATCGCGCGGCTTTACAAATGGGCTTAACTTATGCCGCGCCACTTTCCGTCCTGGCGATATTCCAGGCGCCGGAGGATCGGTAGCCGAGATTAGTTCCCAGTCTTGACGCGAAGTACAATAGAAACGGTGGTATAAAATACGGCTATTACGGTGCCGGATTGTCCGGATGCGTGGGATTCTCAACGGACGATATACGTCGTCGACTCGGCCGCGTTCGATTCTCGATCGAAAATGCTATTATATCCGGAAAGTGACCGTAGATCGTTGGACCGAAACAACCCCATCCAAGTAGTTTCAATTCGTTCGTGGTTGCTTCGATCGCGGTAGTTTTTCCGTTTCCCGGTGGTGTAGAACGGCCAAACATCGAACGCGTGTAGAACGCGTGTACGTATACGTTATCGAATGCGCGAGGGCATAGTTTTGCCGATAATTAAATCTTCGTGTATCGATAAACAAGCGAGAGGAAAGTTTGCCGCGGTTCGAACCGCACCGGAGGAAGCATCGATATCGCGTGGATATCGAAAAACAGGATGCATTCCCGACATTGCGTAACGATAACCTATCGCGGTTAGCTTCCGTTCAGCAACGCGTCGTCGAGATGCAGCCAGTCGGAGATAGACCGGTGACGGGAGTGAATTTTCGCGAGGAGGATTTATTTCAATTGGTCACGATAGCCCGACTTCCCGTTTAAGCGTGCTCTATCCGAGCGACTGGAAGGCGCGAGGTTCATCGGACTTGGACCGGCCGATACGCGACAAGGAGACCGCGATAATCGACGGAAGGGAAAACTTGGCGGAAAGATGGAAACGCGAACGGGAAGCGAAGTTTCGGAAAAAGAAGGATTCCTCGGCGTTTCGGCATCTCGAGCAGCCATTATCGTGGCAAGCACGTATCGAATTTATGGTAAACGCGAAGAACGGGGCGAGAAACTCGATTTCCGCGTGGCGTTTGTCGCAGGGAGCAGGTGCAAGGTGCCAAGCGAATAAATACACCGGCCTGACATATTTTTCCGCGATCGTTCCTAACCCACCGTCCCTTCCTTCTTTTCCATTTCCCCCCGAATTTATCCCCGAATTTATCCTCGATTTATCGATTTATCGACAACAACCCGGTGGCGTTCCTTCCGCGCTAAGATGGGACAACAATGACGCGTCGCATTTCGCGACACGTGAACACGCGTAAATAATTCATCGGTGGCAAAGGTTAATAAACGGTGTTGGCGAGTTTGCTGTGTAAATACAAATGGTGGAATAGACGGAGTTTGAAAGGCGGCGCGTCGCGGCGGCTGCCGTTGGAAATTTTCGCGATCGGGAAGAATCGGTCGATTGGCTTAATCGCTTGTAGATTTCACGCGCGTGCGAAGTATCGCGAGAAGGGTGGTTGGCCTGGTGCCAGCGCGGTGGTAGAGTGGCAACGCGGTGGCAACGCGGCGCGACCACGGAGAACGGGCTTTCAGGCTCGAACGCGCAACCTGTAGGCGTTTTATCGCTACCGGTTTCCACGTGTCGCCGACAAATGAAATTAGCGAAATACTCGTTGCCCGCGGTGGCGACGTATAAATACATCGGGCGCGGTTAACCGGTTGCGGAAACACGATCCCCTATCGATCCAACGATCGGCGATATTTATGCCTCGGTATCGCTACCAGAGCCACGCGTTTTCCACAATCCTCCGATTCCCATTGGCACTCGCCATTTCTTCCCGATAATTCCCAATTCCTAATTCCTAATTCGTCTGGTCGGTGGAATGGAGTTTCTTCCGCGGCCCCGAACCCGATTATCCCACGGGTTACGCGCCAACGAATCCATATGGGCGGCTCGTTATCGCGCGGAGGATCGACCGAGCTTCCGCGACCAAGCGACTCCGGAAGGGAGTCGATCGATCTCCACCGGCCCGGCCGAAACTCCTATCCCGAGTTTCCGAAACTTCCCACGGGAACGAATATCGAAGATCCCAGTCCAAGCCCACTCGTACGCCGACGCCAGTTAATCGCGCTCCGAGATAACACCGAGTTTTCCACTTTCCTCGCGTTCGCTCGTCGATCGTCCAAATTTCTCTCGTCGTATTCGACGTTACGAATTTTTTTCTTTCTTTTTTCTCTTTTTTTGGGGGGTTGGGAGGTGAGTAGAGGGGAACGTCCATAAATATCGGCGCGTGACAAACGGCCGAGAATCTGCTCTTTGCTCGTGGAAGGGTAAGAAAAATTATTTCCGGGGAAAAAGCGGCAATTCGACGCGGACGGTCGGTAGCGTGCGCGTAATAAATATTATCCGACGCGATATCGCATTTCCAACGGGTCGCGAGTATTTTTTCCAAATGTCACGGTTAATTTCACCGGGTTCCCGACCAAGCTCCATTATGGGATTATTCGACTGGCGGAGCGGCGCTGATACGCTGACACTGACGACGGATGCCACGCGTATCGGCTACTAAACGCGTAATCGGCGTGATCGACGACGCGATCCAGCTGGAAAGTAAACGATCGGCTGAACCGGAAACGCAGCTCGTTCCGCGTAGGAGTTACGCGGCGAAATTGCGACATCGCGAGGCAAACACTCGTGTCCGGAGATCTAGTTACCGACGGAAACGAGATTTTCGAGGTTGAAGCGAAACGCGGTTCGTGATGTTCATTGGCCGATAACGAGTGGAATATTAACGGGCTTGTCCCTCCTCTCTGTCCCGCGAAACGGCCACGGGCATTAGCATGGAATTTATTCATCGTGCCAGTTGCGAAATCGAATCGGTAAATGTCGCGAGTTGTTCGCGGTTGCGCGAAGGTTAGCCTAACGCAGCGGAATACGAGCACCGCGAAGGAAGAAGCGGTTCGTGTTTATCGTTCGATAAACTCTGCCCGGTGAGTCGTAACGGAATAACGTGGAAATAATAGCGGCGGGGAAAAAGAGGGGAGGAAAAGAGAGAGAAAAAAGAGAGAAACGGGAAGCGAGATATTGGATAGGGGCGTGCGAGCGACGTTCGTTTACGTTTCGCGAATTTATCGATCTCGAAATGGTACTCGGTAGGCGAGGTACAGCTCGCGGGATGCGATTCGCGCGATTACCGGCTCGGCGTNCGTGCGAGCGACGTTCGTTTACGTTTCGCGAATTTATCGATCTCGAAATGGTACTCGGTAGGCGAGGTACAGCTCGCGGGATGCGATTCGCGCGACGATTCGCGCGATTAACTTCGATATGGATTTTACGGCAACGAGACGAAGCCGCGCGGAATCGTCGGTTACGCCGCTAATTCGCGCACCTGCTAATGCGATTGTCAAAAGTTATTTACCACGGCGTTGCCGGTAAACACGGTTTACTCGCGATTCGGGAATGCGCGTAAGCGCGTTTCGGTGAGCGATAAACGACGAAAAGCGAACGGAGAGGAGGATTTCAGAGGAAGGTCGTTGCTTTCCACGTGGACGATAATCAGAGACGTGGATAATAATTTATCCTCGGGTAAAATGCTCGACGCGGAATTCGCGGTAATACATTGACGATTCCGCGAGTATCGCGAATGAGTCAGAGAGACTGGCGTAAGGTGAGTCACGCGTCGCGTGCTAGCTTTATTCGTCCTCGCGAGGAAAAGACGGACAAAGAGCTTTTGCATCCTACCGGTAGACCGTCCAGCGGGCTATTTATTTGGGACGCGTCGGTGTATCTCGTAAAATCGATCGCGCGAGTGATCGGGAAACGTATTTGCGGGACAACGCTCGGACGTTTGCGCGAAATCGACTACGGTTTCAAATTAAACACGGCTACCGATTTTTTTCTATCTCTTTCCTCCTTTGTTTCCCCGTTTTTCTCTACTCGAGAATAGAGAAGCCTCACGGAGCCAGCGAACAGGCGCGATGATAATCGGTGGAAATCGGAATTCATCGTTACGAGGTGGAAATTCCCAACTTCCGTGGATAACAAAGGAACAAAGGCATCGGTTGTAAACTTTTCACGTAACCTATTTAATAAGAACCGCGTACGGTTAGGCGCGCGGGGCTTTCGGTGTTTGCACCGTGTGTACGCGGCATCTCCGGCTGGACTTTGGACCTTGCACCGTGAAACTTATCGCTGGCGAAACTGTTCGTACGCCGGGCTCTCGTAAACACGAGCGAGGTGAGCGATTGTTATTCCTCCGTTTCGTCGCATCGGCAACGTTCCGATCGGCCAACGGTGGATACCTGCTCTGCTAGGGAAACTTTTAAGCACCGTATGTACGTGGCGTAACGAGAATCGAGTTTGGACCGGCGTTATCGCCGAGTCAGCGTTTCGTGACCGAGATACCAACTTCCTTTATACGTGACTTTTCGTTTCCGTCCCACCGCTCGGATTCACGGTCGCCGGTCTCCACGGTCTCTACGGTAACGAGGTTCGATTAATCGCGAACCGTGCGCGACCATGTGTACTCGCACACGAGTAAACGACCGGTTTGCTTAGCACGCGGTGGTAGCGTGCCTCGAAACGACACACCGCGTGCTTCTTCTCTCACGTTTCCGTGGATCGAAACGTGCGCCGAAACGTGCGCCGCTTCGCCAAGCCTCTTCGATCTAACTGCGCGTCTCCGGCCCCAGATTCATCGAATCGCGATGAAAAGTTTCGCTTCTAGCCGATTTTCACGAACGAGAAGAGAGAAAGGAGAGAGGAGCTAGAGCTAGTTTCGTCGAACCTCCTATTAGATATTCCCCAACGACGCTATTCGGAGAAACGAGTCGGAGAGTGCCAAGATCTCGGATCGGGACTCGACCGCGTATTTATAGCGCGTGTTTCGCTCGTGTAATATCAGAGGAAATCACGTGGCCGAGCTTTAAAGGTATTCGCGCGTGTCGGTACGTAATGGGATTCGGGCAATGCCGCGCGTCCGTTCGATCTCGAGGTTTTACCCGGTCGGGCAAAGTTGCCGAATCGATCGGGATTTCGTAATTCGGGACCGTTGGAAAATTGCTCAGCGAAAATTGAGATTTGCCACAGCGGCGGAAAAAACGGCAGAAGCTGCCGGTTGCGCAGCGTTGCGTAATTATTAACACTATGACATCCGGTGGTTCCACAATGCTACCATGCGAAAACTATTGATTCAGTGCCAGTGGTTAGAAAAAAAATCTTGTACTTATTTACCTCTTAGAATTTCGAGAAAATGGAGGGACAGGAATGAAATATGGGAATTAACGATAATATTAGTAAACAAAAAACCTGGAAAAACTGCCGGTGAAAAACAAAAGATGTAAGTCAGTTCTACCGGTGCGACACGAACAAATTTAGAATAGACGTGCGGACGGCATAGTGTTAAACGCGATGAAATTGGAAACCGGAAATCGGAGAACCACCTGTGAAACCGGTGAATAAAAATCTACCGGGAACCTAGCTACGGAGCGTCACGTAGTCGCTTTGCCGTGACGTAAGCCGCGATTACAGCGGTGATTACAGTCGTAATCGCAGCCGTAATCGCAGCCGTAATTAGGTATAGCTGCGCGAGGCAGGCGAAAGGTGAATTTGGCTGGGTGGTTTGGCGGAGGGTCGATCAGTCTGGGTAAAAGCGGAGAAGAGGGTAGCAAAGTAAAACAGCGTTGGAGATATGGAGAGGCAACAGGGAATCGGCTACAGGGAAAAATAAGGGAGGGTGGCGCGAGGCGAACATATCGGATTGCTTCGAATCGCTCTTCTCGGTCGAGAGGAAAATTTCCGTCACGCGGATCGGTCTGGTCGGAGGGAAATCGGCGTAGTTTTACCGAAGGCAAAGTCCAAAGGACGGGAAAGTTCCGGTTTCGCCTGGTCTAGGTGTGACTGCGGCCGAGCGTCGCGTCGCGCCGCTAGGCGTCCGAACGAAAGTAAATTCCGTTTCGACCGCGCAACTCGTCAACCCAATTATCCAACGTTTATACCGCAACCTCGACCGAGAGCGTTTAGACAAAGCCGGTTGAACGCGTTAAACGGTACTAACGCGTTTACGCGTGTTCGATCGGATAGGCGGAGGGTAGTAGTCGTGGCGCGATCGATAGCTACGCCGTTCCAGCTACGCTGTTCTCACCCCTTTCTCCGAAATTCCCTTTATTCCAAACGAATCGCGCTTATTAATTCATTTCGATCCGTTCGCTGCTAATATCGCCGATTAATATTAACGACGTCGTTCGGATCGCGTCGGCTATGAACAACGCCCGATAAATTATTCGTTTCGCCGTTCCCACTCGTTTACGCTGCTAAACCTTTGCCCATACGCTCTGTGCGCCCATGTTACGACACGGATTCTGTAATTACGTTAACGCCACCCGAGGAAATTTCTGTCCGTTCGTTGTAAATCGTAATCGTCGATTACTGGTTTTACCCGAGAGGTAAATTAGAAGCCGGTTTCGCAACGATTCGCCGTATCACACTCCGAATTTCCTTCCAAGTTCGCTTCTTTTCACTCTTTCATCTCGACTGGATGCGCGCTGATCGTTGGCTGGTTTTCGCGATAATCGCGAGTAGCGCCTGTCACCGTTCATAGAATCATAGGAGATATACGCGAGCGTTCTCCGCTAAACAGATTCTCCTCGCTGCATAAAAAGCGGTCGAGGTTCAAAAGTATCGCGCGCGATGAAAATCACCGATTCACCGTTTCGACATTCATCGTGTGCCCTGTTGATGTCACCGATATTCTCGGCCGAATATCGCGAGTACAACGAACATCGCGCGAGATGCATAGCATTCGTCGACCACGGTGATTAAGCGAATCGGGTTTAATTAGCGACCCGGTGGTCTCCGTCTCTTTCCATTTTCTAATCGTTTCGTCTTCTTCCCTCCTTCCATCGTGATCGTTCGAACGTAGAAACGCTTTAAACGCGTTTGAAATGCGTCGTGCTTGGCGTGACGGATCGCACAGACTAGACGATCCGTTACGTCGATTAAAATGGTCGATGCGATTTCTGGTATCGAGCGGGGCCGTAAGTCGGATGCGAAACGTTGGAAATTCCCGAGGAAAAAGATAGCTTTCGGCGAAAGGTATTCATCGCGGAAAGATTAATCGATTTACTCGCGAATTCATTTAGCGTCCAATCGACGGGTAAGATGGATGTACTTCTCTCATCTTCTCTCGACTCCTCCTGTTATCCGCGTAAACGGTTCGGCAAGAAGCTAGAAACGACGACGAAGGAATTTCGGGATCACTCGCAATTTAGGTTTCGGAGCCTTTCCGACGTTCCACCGAAAATCGCGTTAGTCCGGCTAAGCCGAGACGAATCGGCGAGCGAGCCGATCGTTACGGCGCAAAGCGGTTAATCGAAGGCGATTCTTGCAGGAAATTATGCAGGACGTAGTCAAACGTCCTTCCTTTTCTTCCCTTCTTTTCCAATTTCCCTCCTTTTCTTTTCTTTCCATGGGCTCCCCGATTCTGCTTCAATTTCCTCTCTATTCTTCAAACGCTAACGCGCGAATACTTGTCTCGTCTTTCCAATCCTCTCTTCCGCTTTCGGTGTACGCGCGGTAGGGAATTTTCCACGAGCGCGAAGCGCGTGGATCGTTATCGCGAATCGAGGAAATTATCGAACCGCCTTACGAGCTTTCATTTCCGCCACGTTTACTAGGCTCGACGATTACCTGTCCTCCTCTGAGATCCGCCCAGTGAACGAGAATTCGATAGAACGGATTATAGACGGAGGCTGGAACGTTATCGAACTATGCAGAACCGAAGCCGAGACGCGAATCGGAGCCAAGGAACCGAACTGTTTACGGAACGTAGCAACGCATATAGCCCGGTAACGAAGGAGATAAATTCCATCGAAACGAACACGCGAGCGCGTCCATCTCTATCGCCGTGAACTCGAGATAAATTTGGCGGAGAAGAAACTTAAAAGGCGACGGTGGAAGAAGGTTCTCGCGGAGAAAGGGTGTCATCGGTTCTTTTTTCACGAGCTCGTAAAGCTGCGTGCCTTTGGTTTTGGTAGCGCGGCAAATCCGGTCGTAAATTCCTCGATGAATTAAATTCCAACCCCCGAAACTAGCGTTTTTCCGACCCTCGATCGCGCGCCAGTCCATAAACGTATCTCTGCTCTCTCGGTTTTACGAGCCGAGTTCCCTTCGCAAGAGGATCGCGAAAAATAAGTAGTCGGTGAATAGAAGACCGGAGACGGAAGGCTGGATCGGAATGGTTGGAATCGCTTTGTCGATTTCGCTGAAATTCGTTAAGCAAACATTCCCGTAGAGGTGGGAAAGAAAGGGGAGAGTTCTCGCGGTATTTCTCCACGGGCACGGAAGAAAGGAAGGAAGGAATGAGAGGACACGCGACGCACGCGGAGGAAGAGAAGAAAAGAGGAAAGGATTTTCCGGATCAAACAGTGGATTCCCGATGTACCGGTTTTTTCCCTCCCTTTCCGGATTCGGACCCCGACGCGTTTTCCGCGATTTCCGACAGCCGAGCAACTGCACGGAAGCGCAAAAAAGCGTTTGCTTCCGCCGCGATGGACGCGATCCGCGTTAATTCACCGGCAGCCGCGTTAAAAAGGGATACAGGAAGAAAGGGCATCGGAACGAAAGCGCGCGGGTCGAATTTGGTTTTTCTTTTCGAATCTCGTCGCGAAATGGGATGAGGTGAAACAGCGGTTGGAAACGAACGGCGAAAATGGTCGAAGATGGTCGAAAATGGTCGGAAATGGTCGGAAATATTCGCGCCGCAATGCTGCTATTCGGTCGCGGCGTTCTGGCCAGTGGACTCGCCTCGACCAGTCCTTTCTCGTTTCTTCTAAACTTTCTCTTTTTAGATTTCTTTCGGCATCTCTTCCACTCCGTTGTTTTACACGGCCCCGAGAGCGAAAAACCTTTCAACGATTTTTCTCTATCGATACTTTTCCAGGTCGTACCGTTCGCCCGGTCCTCGACGTCTCTTTGGCGCACTGAACGCGAACCGCCTTCCACCAACCTTTCGTCCTTCGTCAAATTTACGACGTCCAATCGGTGGAATCGTAAATCGAGGTTAAGAGAAATCTACCTCTTTCTCCTCTCTCTCTCTCTCGATTTCGTTCGCGCGAGTCGAATATAATCCNAAATTTACGACGTCCAATCGGTGGAATCGTAAATCGAGGTTAAGAGAAATCTACCTCTTTCTCCCCTCTCTCTCTCTCGATTTCGTTCGCGCGAGTCGAATATAATCCGATCCAGAGGAAAGATCTACGACGTTTCTCGCTTTCGTTCGGCGCGTTTCCGCGTTAGCGCGCGGTGTAAGCTTTCCGCGAGCGCGAAACGTTGGCAAAACGCGGCCGGTAATTTTAACCGCTCGGAAGCTCGTTTTTACCCTGTTTGCGTCTAGTCTCGGTGGTTCTCGCGTTGCGTTTTATGCTTCGTAAAGGTTAGTCGAATGGACTGCCGTTTCGCGTGGTCTCCACTGGTGGGAGAGTTTGCTGGTTCGGTAGGAAAAATCGGCGATCGCGGAGATGGTATGACCTGGCCGTTGGAAGACCGAAGCTAGTTTCTAGCTGGTTGCTCGCGAACGAGCAGTCTCGCTAATACGATAGCTGGAAAACGAGTCTCTGGCGGCTAGGATATGGAAATTGGTGGAAGCTATGGCTCGTTTAGTTTCGCCGCTTTATTCCACCATCTCGCGGACGGTATTAAACGCAGCGTATCGAAGGAACCGCGCGAAACGACTCTTTGGTTTGCTTCGTAGATGCGAAGAAGGTACGGGGATTACGCGGTGATTCGTTAATCGCGGATTAGCGGAAAAGAGAGATCGGACGGAAAAGCAACGGGAGGAGAGGGTCTACTGCGGCTGCGGAGGAAAGTGCCGCGTGGAAAACGTGGAAAACGCTTGGTTGAGGATAGAGCAGACCGCGATGCAAAGAGCGTGTGCACGCGCAACGTTTCGACGAAGCAAATGGAAGTAGGTTAGAATCGTTCTCTTTCTTACCGCTTTTCTCTCGGTTCCGCGTTCGTGAGTGGCCGCGCGAACGCGAGGAAACGAAATTTTTTGCACGGCTAGCACTTCCGCTCGGCACGAGCCTGCCACCTTTCGCCAGCGTTATTCTCCTCGCCCGCGTTCCAAATTTCCTCTTTCGCGATAAAAGGATTTATTAAAAAAAAAAAAAAAGAAGCCAGAGAAAGGAGAAAGGAAAAAAAATCGCGCGAAACGTCGAGCGTTTTCCGTTAAACGAATAACGTTCTGGCGTAACGCGCGGAAGCATCGGTGGAAAATGGTTTGGTCGGAGGACCGAGAGGGTAGCAGGGTTGGTTCCTCCGACACGTTTCGCCATCCCCGAGATCCAAGGGACCAGTCGCCTGGGTTAATTAAAAATACAATTAAAACCGTAGCAACTAATTAACGACGGAAACGATAATTGCAATTATCGAAGTGGAACGCAATCGCAATTTTCGTCCGGTCGGTTTCGTTAAAGCGAGGAGCTAGTGCTCTCGTAGCTCTCTCGCAGCCGCGAGAATTCGCGCTTTTCCATTTCCACTTTCTTACGCTCTCCTCCCACCGTTTCCGCGTTGCCCTTTGTTTCTTCCTCTTCCTTGGAAAAGTGGCACGCGTTCCTGGCCGACCTAGAGCAGCGCGCCACTGCCAATTTCGCTGGGTATCGATCACCGGCTACCTCCGCCTCTTAGTTTTCGTCTTCCATTCTGCATACCGTACCCGTATCTACCCATCTCTCCGACCACTCTAGACCGTTCGAGTTTCCTCTACCTTATATGACCTTTTTCCTCCGGAAGGATGTTCCGCGATGGAACGCCGGAATAACGCGGCTATCTTCCTTCCACTGCATTAGCGATCGCGACTCGCTCCTTCCTTCCTTCATATCGCGTTGTTATCCCAAACCGAAACCAAACTTTTCAAGGTTAATTACGATCCGCGACTTTCGCGCGATAGAAAGTCGATGAAATTCCCCGTCGTGTGTAAAACACGTAACTCGTAAGGCACGTGATAGGCCTCCAGTGGCAAATATCAAATTTTCCAAAACACGACTCGCGTCCAGCTACCCGAGATTCCATTTCCGTTGCACGGAAATACGTTCGGGTCAAGAGGATTCTTTTTCTCCTTTTTTCTCTCTCTCTCTTTCTCTTTTTCGAGAACAAACGGCAGGTTCGAAATTGCTGCAAAGACGAATCTTTTCGTTTGAGAGGAGCTGGACGTAAAGAGCGTCGATCGATTTCGGGAAAGGAATCGACTCGGAAATCGACTCTACTCGAATCGTCACAGCGAGTTCGATGTTTGAGAAACGAACACGCTCCGGCTGTTCCGACTAGGCTATTCTTCGTAATCGCGTTGAAAAGCTGTGACGAGCATCGGTCAATAAAAGTCTAGTTTCGTGGAAATCGATCGCCATTGTTGGCTCGTGATTCAAGACGAACAAACACCCGGATTTCCTACCTTTTTCTTTCTTTTCCTTTCCTATTTTTCCCTTTTTTTCCTTTTTTCTTTCGGAAAATCGACCGGCTTTTCTCTATCGAATTTTGATCGAGCTCGTATCGGGTTTCCAGCTGCGGCTGATGCGAAATTCGAAGGGATAGAGAGACACTCGCGTGTGGAGGGTGGCTTTCAGAATTTAGGCGAATCGAATCGGCGCGTACGCGGGAATAATCTCGATACGTCTTATCGCCTCGTCGATAGCGTTCGTATTCGATTCTATCGGTCGCGTCGTGCTTCCTACGAACACCATAAATCATCTTCGAATCGTCCACCTTTTCGAGATGGTTATTCCCGTAGACGCAAATTTTTACGCGATCCGTGTAAGAAGCGAGATGGAAAATAATTCCACGTGCTTAAGGGAAGAAGGAGAGGTGAAAGGTGGTGAAATCGAGTTTAAACGGTATGTAATTAATGGGATTACTTATCAGGTTGTGAAGTTAGCGGAGAATGTCGCGAGGATAGAGGAGCCACGGCGAGTGTTTTATCTGCCCATTACGTCGATAGGACGCCTCGCGGCCACGGGTTTAACCTTAGAGTTTCCTCTTAGAAGGCAAAGATGAAATGCTGGAAATATCGGCGAGCAACCTTGACCGTGTTTAACTCGAACTTGACAGACGTAACGCTGGTTCACGGACGTTTTCGGTATCTGCGATAAATATTCGTGTCACGATTCGTGTCACGAGACGTTGAATGCTCGATTACTGGCAATCGGTCGGAGATTAAGAAAATTGGAAGAGGGAAAAAAAAAAGAGAACGGCACTAGTCGCGAGTCTCTCTCGCCGAGTTTCCGATTTTTCCTCCGCGAAAGGTCGATTCGACCGATCGTTAGCGTTAATTACGCTCACGCCCACCGACGGTTTTTCACCAAGCCGTGGCAACTTTTCCAAACTCGTAATTCACGCTTTAGTATACAAAGTGCTACTTATAGCGGTATCTCGTTCGCGACGAGTCTGCGCACACGCGAATCCGGCCGTCTGCCAAGCATAGCTTGCCAGCTAGAACATAATCTTGACTAAAATTAACTTTTCCGCAGAGCCGACGCTACAGCGTCTCTCCGTCTCCGTCTCCGCTTTCCTCTCTTACTTTCTCGCTTTCTCGCTTTCTCCGTCTCCCTGCATCGGCCAAATCTCTCTCCGCGAGACGCTATCTCGCGAGAACCGGTGTCTCTCTTCTCCGAGCTCCAATCTTCCCGGAGATCTGGCAAACTCCACCGACTCGTCGCGACCTATTATTTCTCGATACGGGTTTACGCGAAAGATTATCGCGGTAGGATTAAACGTGCCATCGGGACAAGGACGATTCTCCGAGGATAGTTGATCGATCGGCACGCGACCAAGGCCCCCTCCCGGGTCATAATTTTACCAAACGACCGATCCGTCAAATTTTCTCTAGCGAGAATCTCGGGCAATTCTTTCTTAATCCGTTTCAAACCAATCCGATACTCGCGCTTTCCAGCTTTTCCCATTCGCTTACCGTCGCGGAAACGATACGTCGGAAATTATTCAATTATTCGGAAATTTCGCTCCGGGGCAGACTACGAATTTAATTTCCGCGACAATCTTCGACGCGCGTTGTTGTTGTTATTATCATCATAATCATCATCGTCATCGTTGTTATCGCGCTTGTTGTTATCGTCGTTATGATCGTTGATCGAATGAACGGTTGTTTAATAAGCACGCGATAATCGGGAATTCTGTTTCGTTTGGATAAATTTCATTTTCGACGGCGCGGAAGGATAGAGTGGAAATGGAGTGGAGAATGGCTGGCAGCTAGTTTAGAATGCCGGTGAATAGTCATCGGTATACCCTACTCCTGTCTCCATCCCGTCCCGTTCAAACTTCCCATCTGTCCGATACAAAGTCGGATTAATAAACCAGCGAGTTTCAGTGTCGAGAGGTCGTGCGAAAAGTCACGGTCCTTCCCGATACCGCTAACCGCCATTCCCTCCTATCATAACCGATAATTTATTCCTTTCCCGCTCTCCTCGCTGATTCGTGACCCGGGAAATTCTCCGCGTCGACGGAATCGCGCTACCATTCGTAAACATTTTCTCTATTTTAAAGCGGCCGGTCTAAAAATAGCCGGCGCTTTTTCCTCGATACGATAATGTACTCGCGACCGATGGAAATTAGCGTTTTATCGCTTCAAAGTGCGCGCACGCTGTACACCGGTATCGTAAAAATTCTCTCTAAAAGGTAACGGCGCGAAAACGAGAATTCCCCAAAGGGGATTATTCGCGATATTAATTACGCGTCCAGCGATTTTCGTTTTACCGATTTTATTTTCAAGTTAATATCGTTATTTTTACATACCAGAACCGTACCGTCTCCCTTTACGCGGATAGTTACTTTCCGTCAGGCAGAGAAAAAGGCGGGCAAAAAGGCGGAGAAAAAGGCAGGGAAAAAGGGAAGGGAAAAGGGAGAAAAAAAAAATTCGAAACAAACTGGGCTGGAAAAATTTTCCGGCAAAGGCGGCGACTCGTTCGATTTTCTACCTTTTTAGTTTTTAAGCTGGTCGTGGACATAAAGCACCGTTGGTTGGGTAACCGGGTTCGCACCTGGATCTAAGGGGCGCGGCGCGGGGTGCAGACACGTACGGTGGAACGATAGGGTTGAAAAACTTACAACTCTTGATAAATAGTCGGTCTTTGTCGCCGTTCGGCCGAGAGATTTTCACAGTTTCCGCATTTCCAGGCTGAACATTTAAAGGGGCGTCGTTTCGCATGGCGTGACAAAAGTGCCACCGGGACCATCGGATCCGTTCGGTCGATTATCACTTGAACGCGTTATTTTCACGCGGTCCGTATCGATCCACCGGATTCGCGTAATTTCGTTGAAAACCGGTATCGCCTCGCGATTCCTCTTTTACGATTTTCAGCCGAAACGTTCGATCGTTTAGATCTCCGTTCTGAGCATATCGCGCAACCGAGAACGTTGAAAAGGCTAGGACGCTGGATGGAAGATCGAAAGCGGAACGTTCGGAGACACGGCTGGGAGAAGGAGGTTGTCGACGGAGAATATAGGTCTCGGGAACGGGATGAGGCGAAGATTGACGAGAAGAAGGAGAAAGAAAACAGATCGAGGTAGAGAGGAAAAATATGGAGCGGAAATTTCTATTGCTCGACTCTGGTTATAACGCTTATGCTAAGCGAATGCCTGGGAT
Organism: Euglossa dilemma; assembly: GCA_002201625.1. Classification (NCBI taxonomy): domain Eukaryota; kingdom Metazoa; phylum Arthropoda; class Insecta; order Hymenoptera; family Apidae; genus Euglossa; species Euglossa dilemma. The sequence continues at coordinate 487,942 of NIJG01000031.1, forward strand.
GCTCGGTGCTGCTACGTGGTTCGCGCGGAAATACGATCCGTGGTATCGAAACATGCGAAAGATACGGGGAAGGTTCGAAAGAAGCGTCGTTTACCGCTTTCGTCGAGATTCGCGGACCCAGGGCGAAAGAGAGAAAAAAAAAGTCGATTCCGTTTAACGGCGTTTTATTCTGATGGACGAAGCGCGAATCGAGAGACCGGTCGCTTCGAGGGATTAACACCGCGCGAGATTAAAATCGATCTGTCGAGTTTCGCCGTGAAAAGGAAGAGGATTCGCGCGGTGAAAATGTTGCAATTAGCGGGTAGGTATCGTACGCGGGATAAAAGATAGGATTCCTTTAATTCGTCGAGGCGATCTGCATGATTCGCGGGCCGGATGTTACCGCCGGATGTAACCGGCGGACGTAACCGGCGGATGTAATCGTCCGCGTATGGATCCGCGAGTTCCGCGCGTTGCAACTCCACCGGCCCATTATACAGTTCGTTTAATCACCGGCGCTTTGCCACCGCTTTCTCTTCGAATCCCAACCGGCTAATTCGAACGCCAAGCTTTTATCCTTACTAGCCGAGTAATTTACCAGTCGGAGTCTCGATCCAGCAATTTCGCTTCGGCGTTAAACTCCCGCTCCCAGTCTCCTATCTTTTCCTACTTTTTTCCAGAAAATCCTCGTGTTTTCCTTTCCTAGGTCTTTTCCATCGAACGCGGCGATCCTGGTATCTTTCTCGTGGTCTATGGCGGTACGCGATCGTAACGTACGAGGCGATGGAACACGCTTCCGGCGGGTTTCGAACGCACTCGATTTTTCCGTTCCACCGTGGCGAATATGGAAAGTGGAATGGCTGGTAATCGAATTTCCCTGTTTTCGAACGAGCTCGCTGTTAATCGCGAGGGCGTGTTTCTCGGACGAGCGGCTCGGTTACCGTAACGACTACGCAGAATTTCGTGGCGCGTGTCAGACGAACGGTTCATGGCTAGTTGCGTAATGGCCAGGGTGATTAGACGGTATAATTAACGCACATCCAACGGTCACCCGAGTCGTGCATTAATCTTGAAATAACGCTCCGCTCGCTTTAGCCAACGACGCACTTCCGTTACGCGATTATTCCCGCGATTCGCGTAAATTCCGTGCGGTAGTTGTCCACGTGAACGAAACTCGCCAGTCGAAGAAGCTTCTTTTCGATTATCTTTATTCCGTATTACGGATAAAGCGGCGAGTCGCGATTTCCAGACGGCGTTTAATTCGTCGCGAATTTTTTCCGCGTTTAATCGGTGTAAATAACGGCGATATAGTCGCGACGTTATGCCAGGCTTACCGATCCTTATTGAAAACGCGACACAGCCGCTTATGACTCCTTGACTTTCCATCTCCGATACTCTCGGCCAGATTATGCAAATGCCGCCGAATCCTCTTACCGTCTGCCCGGCTCCAAATAACTCGCGATCTCGTAAAATCGATTATCGTCTCTCCTTCGGAGCGAAAGAATCAGAGTATTCGCCGTTCTTCGTATCCGACGCGCCACCTTTAACGCGATTTTTAACGCGATTTTTAACGCGATCTGCAGTGCGATATCGACTGGAGGAAGTTTGGTAAATATTTCGAGGGTTGGCGGGAATTTGAAGCTCGGAGCGATTCGCTGGTCCGCTCGTATCTCGGAATTAGTAATCCAGAGTAATCCAGAAAGAAACGCGTCGCGTCGAGGATAAAGGAGTGTTCGGACCGAAGCGGAATAGCGTGTACGAAGCAGAGGACTGGGCTCCAACCGGAATATACGCTTAGACGTGTACCGATGGACCGTCCGGAAAGACGAAATACGTACATTCCCTGCCATTCCCTGCCATTTCACTCGAATAAATCCCTCTCCGCTCTTTTTCTATTATTCCTTTCCTAAATTCTCCGCTTTCTTTCCCTATTCCGGCGATTTACATCTTATCTGGCGCGTTCCCGGCGCTCGAGTCGGGGGATTCGAGGAGTCGATCGTTTAATTCGAGACACGGCGTCGTTGGATTTAATCGTCGGTCCGCTGATCCTCGGTACGATCGAGGAGCCAAGGATAAAAGCGTCCGTTGCTGGAGGAGCTGCTTTCAGAGGCTGCTCGTATCGAAGTCGCAAACGGGAAGAACTATCCGGTTAGTATGCCGGCCCGTCGAGAGATTTCCCATCGTTCCCGGCATCTTTTCTGGGCCAAACAGGCGGAACGAGATATCTCTCTATATTCTTTTCGCGAGCAACGTCGCTGGAGACGGGCGGCTTTCGAGGAATCTCTCTTTCTCTCTCTGATAAAACCGTACCTTTGCCGAGGCTGAAAGAATTCGTTTAACCAAAGTCGCGGTATGAAAATCCGCGGATGAATTTGTACACCGTTGGACGAACGCCGAGATTGTTTCGCGAAATCGAGAAACCGGCGTATTCTTTTCCCAATTACCAACAACCAGTTTTTCCCTCGCGATAACTTTTCCAGGCAAAGACGAAGGGGAAGCCGGACGATTTTCTTCGGTTTTCGTGGCAGAATCCACAAAAGTCGAAATGCGATGGTCGCTTCGAAAAGTGGCTTTTCCGCGAGGTACGCTCCCGTCGCCTCGGCACTCTCTTTTCCCGTTGCGTTCGAAGCGGCGTTCGAAGCGGCGTTCGAAACCGCGTTGGGAACCGCGTTGGAAACCGCGTTGGAAACCGCGTTGCACTTAGGAAAGTTTCTCAGGGATGAAATATTGCACGGCGTTGGCTCGACGAACCGGAAAGACGCCTCCGTCGCGGTACCGACCTCGATACGCGCGAACCACCAACGTTGAAACCGGCAAAGGGTTGTCGTATTCGATACCGAGTATCGATTCCCGCTGTCTCGAAACGCGCGGGTGATCGATTAACTTTTTAAACACCGATACTCCAGGCAAACTCTCGCGTTCTCCTCCGGCTAATTCGATTTCTAAAATCGAGCGGAGAAAGTGGAAGATTCCCTTTCGGCCAGGGATATTATTATTTCTCAGCAGAGACTGGGCGATCGCGTATGCGAAACGTGTTAATGGCTCTCGAATCGAATCGAAAGTTCGTTTATAAAGCGAGCGCGCGAGATATAACGTTGTTCCATGGTTGGCCTGAAAAGGTGTAACCGCGAAGCTACGAAACTTTCTTTCCTCGGATTTTTCGGTATGCGCGATGCGTGGAGAATTTTTCAGCACGAGTTTTCACCAAACGGAGAGTCTGTCCGACCTCCGCTCGTTTTCTCGAATAATCGGCGACGGAATAAACGAGAAGCCGAGAAGTAATTAGCGGCGCGTGCATCTAATTGACCGGTTCGTGTCGCGTAAGCGTTCGTCACCCTAATTAACCTAATTAAAAACCTCACCTAAACCGAGTCGCATCGCGTTACTTCGTGGCACGTGGCTGGGATAATCGCTATTTTTAAATAGCGGAAACGCGTGGAGAACGCGTGGAGAACGCGTGGAGAACGCGTGGAGAACGCGTGGAGAACGCGTCAATGTCTCTCTAGTTCTGGAGAGAAGTTTCACGAGGAATTTACCGATCGACTGCGATGTTACATCTCCGAACGATCGTTACGTATGCAAGGGATAATTTTATTCCACCGCCGCGCCGCGTGCATGAAAAGAGCTGGTACGCTTGGTTGGACGAGCTGCAGACGAGGAGGATGAAGTACGCGTTTCAAACGCTTCGCAAATGTTAATCTTCGAAAGCTCGTAAATCCAGTTGGAATCGCGTTTAATCGTTTCTTTCTTTAATCCTTCGCATCCGGCGACAGGAATGATTCCGTACGCTTATACAATCGGCGTAATTAGGAAGAAATTATCGACCGATACGGGGAATGCAAAGGTGATCGGCAGCTAGTTAATTCGTGCCGCTGGCGTTGCATTATCCTTAACCCCGTTATTATCCACGAGACGTAGAAATAACGCGATCAAAAGTTGGAACAGGAAGACGTCAGAGTGGCGAATTCGTGGTTAAAGCGAGGAACGATCGTGAGGATAGGTTGGTAAAATTGAAAGTAGGATAAGAGGGGTGAAAAGGAATCGGCGTTGGCTGGATAACTCGCGGAACGGAGGAAGATAATGGCGATAGGCAGCGGAAAGGATATCGCGTAGCAGTTAGCGCGTTATAAGCGAGAAACGAGCCGCGACGGCACGCTAAACGCGAAATCGATAGTCGTGCAAGTCGAGCATCGCGATACCAACCAACAGCGATATCGAATTCTCACGGCCAGCGTTTCTTCTCCGGGCAAATATTTCCTAGCAGATGAAATCGTTTTAGTTTTAAAACGCGTGACAAATCTGTCTAACATTTCGTGATCCGGCTGCAAAGCGGCAGCTCAGACCCGTCTAGCAAATACCTGCAGAAGAAGAAGAAGAATTCCTCGGGAAATTCCGTGCGTTTCTCCGTGCAAAAGCTGACTTGACTCGGGAAATCCGAGTTCGAGTCTCGGTCTCGGTCTCGGTCGATGGCTAGATCACCTCGATCCTGTTAATTCGATCCAGCCGAACCCGACGCGTGTCCGCGTTGCGTTCCCACAGGCAGACGCGATAAGACGCCTCGTAAGACGCCTGGAAGGCGAGGTGTAAAACGGAGAAACGAGACGGCCGCGTTGGAAATGCCGGACTAAGTGGTATTGTTCTCGGATAGAAAAGAACGCGGCGAAGGCAGAGAAGGATTTTACTTTCTCGTTCTGCCCGTTCTAACGACCCTTTCGAGCTGTCGGCAGTGGAAAAGGAAAGCGGTAGGAGAGGCTGTTGAAACGAAGAAACAGAGGGCGAAAGAGTAGGAAACGAGAGAAGAATAGGACGGATGAAGGAAGGACGGGAAACGTCGCGAGGCTGAGCGTGGAAAAAGTTGCGGTACGTGCCAAAGTGTTGAGGCCCAGGACCACTACGGGGTCGTCGCCGCGACGGCGTGGTACCCCGATAGAGCGTCGGTCGTTAAATCGAGTCGACTATCGGGAGCATAACGACACTCGGGAAAAACAAGGCGAAGAAATAAGAGAATTCTTGTCTCGAGATTCTCGATGGAGGAGGGAAGAAATTTTCCAGGAGTCTGGCATTGACGGGACCGTTGATTTCAATCTTCCCCTTTTTGTTCGGCCGTTTTTCTCGCAGATCGGCACAGGCGATCGATTGAGTGTAAATAAAGGTACGAACGCGAAACGGGATCGGACGATCCGCACGTAGATCTGGCCGACAAATTTTCCCGTGGACCGGTCCTCGCGCCGTTCCATTTATACGTCAGCCTGTCGATGAACGACAAAGGAAACGTTCTGCCGACGTTACTTCGATTTACAGGTGGAACCTCGACTTGATTCGAACGATCGGTGCTCCGTTGACAGGAATACGTTTCGCGTTCGAGGGAAAATTCGTGGAATCGTTAAAACCGAGAATCCAGTTACGTTTTCCATCGACCTCGGGGTTTCACCGTGTTCGACAGCGGATACGGAAATATGGTCGTCGAGCCGTGGATGCGGAGCTCAATTTGCCTCGCGAGAGTCCGCCTTTTGTAATCCGTATCTTGGATAGGATCGGAGTTAACGAACAGAGGGAAGGGGAAAGGAAGAAATACAGAGAGGCATGATCGAGGCATCGCGATCGCCTGTAACGAAGAACCCGGGGAACCGCGAGTGACGATAAACGAGGAAAGAGGAGCCTAACGAGTCGAAGAATCGAGCCGGCAAAAGGGGGAAATCAAGCGCAAAGATAATGGATCGACGATAAAAGGATATAATAAAACTGGACGCGGAAATATCCGAAACCGAAAATAAAAATACGCATATCTGCTCTTTAACGAGATAACGATCTTCTTTATTCTTCTCCTTGTTAAAATATTCCGCCAGTGAATATTCGCGCTCGCATTGTGTCCTGTTTTCCTTTCCGATTGCGTCGCATCGATAAACGATTAAAAGATTAGCGAAATACACGAGAAGGCGAAGCGGACGATATTCCAACTCGTAATACTTGTTCCTATACTGTTCCTATGAACGGTAGTGTCCGTTGTAAATATGGTTTATAATACTGATTCGCTACCATCCGATAAGCGCTTATTACGATACCGATACTCGCGCAAAAACTCTCGTAATTCGTTTGCTATTGACAACGGGGGAAGAGAGGGGTCTAGGACGTTTCACCTGGTCCTTGTGTTTTAGATTCTTATAGTAACGATATTTTATAATTAAGGACGATCGTCGATTTTTGGAAAACTACCGAAGCCGTAACCGAAATCGATATCTCCGACAATTTCGTATCTTTACGAACGGCGATAGAAAATAACGACGCTACGGAATCGTTTCGACGAAGTTAAGTCGATTTTCCACCGATTTTCGAGTCTCGAGTACAGGAAGTCGTATATTTCTCGATTTCGACTTCGATAGACCGAACGAACGAACGAACGTGCACGATAACGTTGTTCAACGAGAATTTTAATCCGTAATATCCATAATATGTTTAACAATAGATTTACCAGACCAGTCAAAATGACTGGTGCATGTTTCTATGCGATGAAATGACATAGGGACAGCTACAACAATTGATAAGTACTGCAACGTTTGTTCGGGCTTTAGTCTCGACAGTTTGGAACAAATTTATTGAAAATAGTCAAAATTGCTTCAAACCAGGAGCTTATATTACGGTGGATGAGCAATTTCATCCAACGAAGGGCACAAACCTAAGAAATTTGGCACAAAATTTTGGCTGACATCTGACATTGAAACGAAATATGTAATAAGTGGCTTTCCTTATTTAGGAAAAGATGAGGGGCGAGATTCATCAACCCACTAAGTGAATTTCTTATACTGAAACTCGTAGAACCATATACTATGAAAGGTAGAACAATAACAACGGACAATTTCTTCACCAGTTTTCCTCTGGCGTTAAAATTACTATCTAAAAATACTTCGTTGCTTGGAACAACACGTGCAAACAAGAGGGAACTCCCGAAATTTTGCAAACGGAAGAAAGATAGCATGGCCCGTTTCTCAACGTTGCTGTACGAATCAAATGGATGTACACTTACTGTTTACAAGAGTAAACCGAATAAGATAGTACTTGTACTAAATACAAAACGCAAACATGTAAAAATTGATAAAACTAACGAGAGATTACCCGAAACTGTGTCTTTTTATAACAACGCCAAATTTGGCGTCGATGTCATTGATCAAATGGCACGAAATTATACTGTCAAATCAGATTCCAGAAGGTGGCCACTTCAAGTTTTAGATTTAGCTGGAATAAATTGCTGGATATTGTATAAAAACACGACAGATGAAAATATATCGAGGAAACACTACGTAAATGGTGTCAAATAGGTTATTGCAATAATAATAAGAGCACAACTATTTGCAATATGTGTAAAAAAGTGTATGCGGAAAGTGTACACCAAGCAAAATCTACATATGTAAAAATCGTGACCGATGAACTACAAACAATTAAGCGGTTCATTAATTGATAATGTTTATAAATCTACTTTTACATTTAATATTGTTCAACACCACTAAGCACTTTTTTCTAAAGTCATTTTGATTGGTCTTGGTAGAAATAGGTATTACTTAAATAGCCGGTAAATCTAGTGTTAACCCTTTTAGCACCGAGCGAAAAAAGCGTACCTAGGCGAAGAATACCAGGTCGAATCGACGAATTTGTAGAGGTTTGCGAAAATGCTCGTGAAAACCAAAGTAGGCGTGATATTTACAAAATTCGAAAAGCAGCATATTGCGAAATGGATGGATAATAAATCGATACCAATGGAGTTTCGATATTTATTAAAAATCATAAGAATAACATAAATATAAAACATCATGAAAATCGTACAAAGTAATTTCTCTTTTTCAAAACATAATTGAAAAAATCATCGTTTGGTCATCGCTTTATATATATCTGGTAGTATAGTGTATAGACATTGCATTTTGCAATTATTTGCAATAAAATGGTTGGTGTCGGATAGCAAAACGAAAGGATAACGCTATGATGCACGGCAAGCGTCAGACAGATCTACTACACAAGCAGATCATGCAGCTGGTAATACGTCACTAAAAAAAATATAGGTGGTATTATAGATATTTATAGTTAATTCTCTGGCCACTAAAAATGTGTAATATTTCCTTATTTTTACTAAAAAAAAGAAAAAAAATTGTGTTTCCATGAAAACGTTGACGGCTTTTGGACACTGACTGCACGTTAGACGGATCAAGAAAGATTGAAAAAGATTTTAGGCTGGCCGTGTCGATGCACGAATGCCACTTGAGTTTTCTGATAACTATCGTAAACATCGTAAAGATTGCTATTACGGTCCAAAGAAACTATCCCGTGTCCCGTTTCTATTTCATCTCTATTCTATTCTACCTTATCTCGGCACGAAACAACATAGGATATAACAAAAAGTTGATCTAATAAACATTTTTTCACTTGTGTTGCATCGAATATGAACCATTTTAACATTTTATGAAGTTATACTTAAACACAGATCTCTTGTGATAAGTATAATAAAGCTCTAACGGAGGCGCAACGATATATCGTCGTTGGTATTTTTGGCGAGTGCACCGAACGACGATTCGGTGCTGAAAGGGTTAAAGTATCGGATAAAAAATAAGAACGTTAGGAGGAAGTGTAAAATAAGAACTTTTAAATATTCGAATGCTCGAAGAAAAATAAATATAAACGGAGAAAAAGGATAATTGATAGATGAAAATAAAAGAAAAATTATTAGTAAATTGTTTAAGAGGTTGGAGCAGAGCAACGAACATTTTCACGCTACAGAACCGACGCCGAACCGGCAAATGACTGGAGCAGCAGCGCGACGCCCTTTATATAGCTCCCGATCGGCCGAACGTCCACGGAAATTTACGGACTTTGCCGATTTTCTTAATCCTTACTTTCCCGCTCTAATAGCCGATAATTTATTACTTTTTCCACTTTTATCATACATACACGTTGCGAGCAATTTGTCATTAACGATATTAATTTGTTATCAACAGCAGGTGTAGTAATTTTTAAACTTTTTACAAATTATGCATATATTTTCACGCAAACACGTTTTATATTCAAGTGACAGCCAATAATTCATCAGGTTTTTGCTTTTATTATAAATTTACGAAGCGAGCGATTCCTTATCTATAATAAATTTTATAATTTATACATTTTGCATAAATTGAAACTGCGTTCCATAGAATAAGTTTCTCTGATACGTTAAAATATTTGTTATCTTCTCTGTATTTTTGGCGAAATTACATTTTGCCATTCTGTCAGCATCGAACATCGTTCGTACGTTGTTCACGTATGGTTTTTTCTTCGGCAAAGACTACAACTCTCTACCGTGTAACAAATTCGCGTCGGGTAAAGGATTTTTCGTAAAAATGCGAGGATACGCGTAACAAGCACGCTCGGAGGCGTATTTTTAAACTTTGACGACCAATTATAATTATTCGGAGGGAGAAATAGTTGGAATAAACGGTAGCGGCGGAAGGATGAGCCAGAAAAATGGTGTGCCAGACGTGGCAGCCCAGATTTCGGGTTTTAAGCACCTTTGCTATTGTGCCGGTGTATACGGGTCGTCTGCTCTTTCGGTTAAAAGGCTTTCATACAGACCCTTGCATTCTTTGCTCCTCCTACTTCTGACAGTGTACTTTTCGTTATTAATAAACTTTATTTATCGTTCGTTATATAACTGTGTGCGTATCGCGACGAGCTTTACGTTTTAATCCAGGAATTGCAACGGAAATAATCATAATTACGGACAATGATAATTCGAGGAACTCGGATTTTTTTGGAACCCGAGACTCGTTCGTAGAACAACTTGAACTATGGATCGGTGTTCGGGAAAAGTAAACCGTAGAGGAAGGACCTAACAGTTATCACGGGGATCAGGGAGAAAGCGAAAATCGGTTGGTCAGTGTAATTCGCGGCGCGGAAACACGAGGATGCGTTTGTTTCGGTTGTATGGAAAATCCCGGAGAAGAGAGGCAAATAAGAAAATGGCGCTCGTCGTCTCTAGTCGCGATCGTGCATCTCGGTCACGTATCGCGATGCGCGAAACAGAGAATCTACTGGTTGCGACTCTCATCGACGTTGCTAGTCCGACTAAAACAGCTGAAAATCCAGTTTGCTAAACTGCCAAACAAAAATCTCGTTACGACGTTACAGGTAAGCTCGTGCAAGAAAAAATGAGGAGGAATAAGAAGAAGAAAGAAAGGGAGTGAAGAAGGATGGTAGAAAATAGCGTGGATGAATTTGCATTTTTGCCGAAAAGATCGTAATTGGCTGCTGGCGGAGAAGTCCGGGAGAGAAGATGAAATAAGAGAAAAGAAGGGAAAAGAAGGTTTGGCATCGGGGAGCGTGGTTTTTCGAGGCGGAGGCGAAGAAACTCGAGGCGAAACAATAGGAGGCTGGTTGGCCGTTGGCGCCGTGTCGGATTAACGAGTTTATTTTAATTCGTGCCAGCGGCGATATTAATTTTGGCACCGCGAATACAAATGACCGGATTTTGCGAGGCGGTGCTAGGCGTCGGTGAGACCGCAGCGGCCCGGCGCGCTCGTTGATTCCTGCGGTTTGCGACGTACGCGCACTCGCTGCATGCGTCGGCATGCGCCGGCATCCACGCGCGTGCACCTCTATCAAACGTAACTTATCCGTGCGAAACAGATTTTCCACGCGAGACAAAAGCTCCGCTGTCTTCCAAACGAAACTGCAAACCCGTGAAATCGATCTCGTTTCCGCGCAGTCGCGAGAAATTCCCTTTCATCCGGCCTTTCGATTTAACGTTTCGTTTAACCACGATTTACCACGCGTCTCGTTCCAGCCGAGCGTGCCGTCGCGACGCGTCGAATAGACAGACGCGGGCTTGCTACTTTCCTCGTCGCGGCTTTCTTCCACCACGTCTCCGCGTCGCGCGAGAAAACCCGTCGCCGTGGCTCTCCGAGGAGGTGATCTCGTGCTTGGAATTACACGGCGACGTTGAAAAGCGCGGAAAAGGGGAAAAGAGGAAAAGGGTAGCGTAGCGTGAAACGCTTCGAGAACTCCGGTGCATTCGCGCGGATGGCTGTGCGCGCTAGATCGAACCTCTCTTCGATATTCTATCTCTTCGCGTGGCTATTCGCCTAAAAATATCTGCTCGTCGCGTCGAAGCTTTGCCTCGCGACTAAAACTGGTGACTAACAGCGAGTTAGAGGAACAGGAACTTCCGCGGATCGCGTTGCAAACGTTTCTCCGAAACTCGAGCTTCTCGCGGAAAAAAAATATCTCGAATAATTTATCGTCATCCGGCCAACTTCCGTCCTCTATCCTATCCTCTACTTCCAAGAGAATTATTCCCGTTGTCGCGTACGTGACCGACGTTCCGCCTGTCGCGGGGAAAGGAACGAGCCCGCGGCAAATGGAAAATAAAATAACGATTGACGTTTCTAAACTTTCCTTTGCGTTTTCGTCCAATAATCCTAAATAAACGCCGTGGTATTCCCGACGAGACGGAGGAAGACGAGAAATAAGCGCAGAGGGTGGCCGTTGGCGAACAGCCGGAGACCGCCGGAAGCTTTCTGAATTATTGGCCGCGATTTATTAAGCGCTTTGTTCGCTCCGCGTTGTTGTT
>NIJG01000031.1:499528-649355 GCA_002201625.1 Euglossa dilemma
GGAGCCGATCGGTGGTTTTACCAGTATCCCGGATAATCGGTTAATTACTCCGGTGGCAATCGGTCCGGGAAAAAGTGTGCGCGTCTGTTTGACGGGTCGGTTGGTTTGCTCGCCGGTAGATTGGTCATAAAAATGTAAACGCGAGCTGGCTGGCTGCGGGATAAAAGCGCTCGCCGAAGAGAACGCGAGCAATCAAACGGTGAAACTGCGATCCGAGTTTCGTTCTAATTGAAAATCCCATGTTTTTTCCAGGCGTGCGACTGCTTGGGCATTAGCAAGGAATGCGACTACTTCGGGCTAAAGTATCAGAACGCGAAGGGCGAAGAACTATGGCTGAACCTGAGGAATCCTATAGAGAGGCAAACAGGCGGCGGCGTGGCGCCTTTAAGATTCGCGCTGAGGGTTAAGTTTTGGGTACCGCCTCACCTGTTGCTGCAAGAAGCCACCAGGTAAAAAGAATCTGCTTTCTCGCCTCGGGAACCACGTTTCCGGTTTCGCGTGGCCGCGGTTTCGGAAACGAGCCTCGAAAATGGAGTATCGATGTATCGGGCGTGACGCGTTTTCCCGGGGACACCGGAAGGATAGAGAGCTCGGCACGATCTAGAAATCGGTAACCTAGATTTCCGGCAGAGGAAAATTATTTTTGCGAAAAGGACGGAGCGAGGAGGAAGGGTGACGGATAAATCGATGGATCGAGGGACGAGAGGCGTCGTGGGTTCTCGAGGTGGACGGCCGGGCACGTTGAAAATTGCATCACGGACTCGATTGGAAGGTACTGATTGCATGGGATAATGCGATCGTTGAATATATTCCGGCTATATCTGAAGGGTATTGCTCCGAAATAGGGTAAACAGTGAGGCGCAACGCGAAGAGAGGGAGAGAGAGAGAGGATGAGGGCGAAAAGCGAGGATGAATTACTGGTGGTGACGGAAATCGAGCAACGACGCGAACAAAATTTGCGGTTGCTCCGCGCGTGAATAGTTTCGGGGGCAACTGGTCGTGATTAAACGCGGAGCAATCGGTTCGCCGGTAATTAATAGCGAAACGCGAATGGAGTGCGAATCGGCCGGGTACACTTTTTAGCCAAGAGATTTCCAGGCTCGAAACGTAATTTCGGTTTAATCGGTACAGCTGAAATCGAACTTGGAAAAGGTAAACGCGCGAAGAGTAACGCGGCCGAAGCGCGAATTAATTCGTCGACCAGCGGGATAACGTTCCGTCCACGCTGGATTACGGTAATTGCGCCAGCTGACGCCAGAGCTTCCTTCTTCCTTCCATCCCATCCTTTTCATTCTCCTCTCGTTTCGTTGTCCAGCAACACGTGTCCAACCTCTCTTTGCTTCCTTAATCCGCGTCGAAAATTTCACCGATTCTTCGGAAAAGCTCGCGTTTCGAACGGGGGTACCAACGGCTTGTCGCTAGGTCGGGTCGCGGAAAAATACACCTGCGAATTTTCTACGAGAATGACCCGTTTAACGGTCGCACAGGTTCTATTAGCCTAAATCGATTAGTAGCCGAAAGTAGGTCAGTTTTGAAAGTTAAAAAGACCCGTCGGCGTTCCATTATACTTTCTCGTGGTCGATAATCGTGTCAAGAACAGCCGATCCCTGCTAGTTGTATTACGAAACTTTCATTGTTTACACGAGCTGTAATCGCGTTAGACGTTTACGCGCGTAGGATTTCCCTTGTCGCTATAGATTTCGTCGCGAGACAAAACTCGAGGTATCGAAACCGCGGCGGAGGCGACGACAACACCTTCCGCGTGTAAGAGTCTCGTTAATTACGCGGTTCCACCGGATAATCCGTTCTAGCGCAATTGGTATTTCAAATAACCGAATTGCGGAAGCGATAGAGGCGGCAGAGAGCGGAATGGCGGGGCCGGGGGGCTAGGATCGGAGCGGAGGTTTGGCGTTTGCTCGGGGAGTATAAATCAAAGTTGTTACAATGCTATTGTCGCGAAATGTGCCGAGTTTTCCGAGTGTACGCGCGTCGCGTTGTCCGATATTCAATACCGCCGATGCGAAACGATAGTTTTATCTCGACCTCGTAAATCTTAAATCGTACGGACTGGATTACCGACTTATTCGCGTCTTATTGCCCCTCCTTCTCATCCGATGCGCGATAAAAACGTACCAACAACGATCGATCGGGAAAAGCGTAATTCGGGGGATCGCTTTCCATCGCAGCGATTCAGACTTTCGCGTAAGTACCGCTCCTTGTCTTTTTTCCTCGCGTGTTCGCGGTGACCTGAAAATGAAATCCCCGCACCTAACGCCAGACTAATTGATTATTACCATCTAACGACCCGTAACGAATGGCCGTCGTAAATCTGTCGGATAGAACAGGCGATAGCTTGGATCGTCGGCTATCGATATCGCGTGGAAAGTACTTCGGTCGGTGGTAGTTCGGAAAGCTCGCGTCTAAATTCCGACGAGGGTCCCGCGAGCTTAACCCTAAGAGAAGGTAAGTCGCAGTTGCAAAGGAGCCGTCTGAGAGCAGACCGTAGAAACCGGCGATTTTCAGGTTCAACCGTTTAAATTGTATCTCGGAGGAAACTCGGCCGAACAACTTTGCGAAAGCTAGATTTCGCGTCTTGCGGGTAAATTTCAGCTGCATAATTAATCGCGATCGGAGTGTCGTTGAACCGGAAGCTTATCGCCAGCCGATCGATCGGACGCGATGGAACGCCGGTTTGCTTTTTCTCCGCGAATATTCCAACGGAAAAGACCCTAAGACTGCGACCGGGAGAAATCGAAGAAAAGATTTAGGGCTAAATTCCTCTACTCGAGAAATTCGAGAACGCGCGGAGGAAATTTCACCGAGCCTCGGGTTTCCGTGATCTCGAGAAACGGGAGATAATTGATCTGTCTTGGTTTCGCGTCGCTTCATCGAATGGCTTATCCGCGACGACCGAAGCGACGACGCATCGAGGAGGATAATATTTCGCTAGAGAACGGTCTCGAGGCTCGTTCCTAATAAAACCGTTGTCTCGGGATCCTGCAGGATTTCGCCGCGAGAGGTCCTGTGTCCCGAGGTCAGTTTTCTCTCCGAGCGTATTTTATATTCCGTAGACTCGGAGACCGAGGATTCTCGAGGATTCTCGAGGGCAGGGTTTTAGACGCGTATCCTCTGGTAACCCCTTCGGGGAAAGTTGGACGTTGAGCTACCGTTCCTCGCGCGCTCCAGCTTCCTCCTCGTTTTCCAGATATTTTTAAATACCTAGAAGCTGTTTGCCGTCCTCGAGAGACACTGTCCGGAGGTTAAGCGGTCGCTCGGTTTACCCGTGTCTCGTCGCGCAAACTTTCCGCCCGTTCAGCTTCAACGAACTTCGTCTCGCGCGCTCTTCCTTTTTGTCCAGCTCGTTGGAAGCCGAGAGAAACCGGAGAAATAAGAGGAACGCGTAACTCGAACTATTTCGATTTACGAGTCTGACTAGCAACACCGCGATACCGCGGAAAGAAGCAGGTAGTCGGCAAAAGATTCGGAGAATTGTTAGGTAATCCTCCGGTCGGTCGTTCGTGGAATCGTGGATTCGCAAGCAGGCGTGGGACCGTTACCTTCGCTTTAATCCTTTTCATTGATCCCGCCGTCGTAAAACCGAGAATAGAAAGACGTTCGGATCGAACAAGCTTTTGCCGGCAGGCGAACGATCGTCCCTCGTTCGTTTCGATGGTCGTAAAGGATACGGGCCCGAGAAACAGTGGGAGAAGAAGAAAAAAAGGTGGCAAAACACGGGAGAATCGCAGGTGAGGGATGATAAAAGATGGCAGAGTCCGGGAAGTTTCGCGGCAAGACGAAACAGTCCAAGCTTCGGAGCCAAATCGCATCGAATAAATCGAGTGTCGCGGTTACGTGCCATAGCGGAGCCGAGATCGAATAAAAATAACGATATTGCGTTTTTAGCGATAACTTACGAAACACGGATTAGGTTTGGCGTTTGAGAAAAAATTGGACGAAAGAGCGGAATGGGACTGATGATGGGGAGAAATTTGGCAGAACGGAGAGTGGGAAATTCGGACGAATCGGGAAAAGTCCGTTGAACGCGATAAATACCGGGAACGATCGGTTAACGATCTCTCGAATATTTATGCGTCGCGAGGTTCAAACGGCCGTCGGCACGAACATTGCCCTCGGCGTAAACGTTGATTTATATTTTCGGCGATCGCGTAATCCTCGCGGCATCCGGCTTAACCGATTTTCAGCCAAACTACTTCATCCGAGTGAATTTGCTTTTGCGAGTACGTCGTCCGATTCGACTCGGTGAATTATCTTCCGTCGTGGAACGAGACAGATTATTCGCAAGTTTCGCTATACGGACCAGACACGCCTCTCTTTTTCCCAGCGTTTAAATCTAAACGGAGAACCGTAGGAACGAAGAGAAACTCCGTAACTGGTAACACAGGGGATTTTGCATCGGCGATCGTTAGCGATAAGTTGGCCACCGTGAAAGTTTCCAGTTTCGACCGTTTGCCCACCCGTTGTGCAACTTTGGCTCAGCGTCCTCCTCGCGATGACAAACGTTCTTCCTCGGTTCGTCTACCTGCTGCGTCGGTCTACTCCATTTCCTCCATTTCGTTGATTTCCTCGATTTCGTCGATCGCGTGGATTCGTTGGATGTATCGGTGTTGTCTCGCGAACCGATTAACTAGCCGACAAACGCAACGAGCATTTGCGTATGCCAAAGTTTGCGCTCGAGCGACGCGGGATTCGGAATTTGGGCAGAGTTCATGGAAACTCCGTGGATTTCGATCAGCCGTTAAATTCGACCGGTGAAAGAGCGACCGCAGACCGCATCCACGCAGTTCCTCGGACGTTCGATTGGCCGATTTACCGGTCGACGCAAACGAATCTTTGCTACGGTGGCAAATCGCGGCTTTCGGCTGGAAGTTTGGCTGGATGAAACGAGATGATCGCGAGGACGACGCGTTTCTCCGACACGACGATACGATTCTGATACACCGGTTTCTCTTGATTGCAGGCACCAGTTCTACCTGCACTCTCGGCTGGAGTTGCTCGAGGGTAGATTAAAAGTGTCGGATTGGAGTTCGGTGGCACGTTTGATCGGTTGGATAGCCCAGGCGGATACCGGTGATTACGACGCGTTGTCACCGCCGAACGCCCTCTACTCGCAATGCTGTCAAATTCAACCGGCGGAACCGTGCGAACCGAAGCCGCAAGATTTCCTCCACAGGATAATCCAACAGCACAAGGAAATAAAGGTACCTCTCTCGGCAGTCTCGGCATTCCCTCGCCGTTACTTAACCGCTCACGATGCTCATTCGCGATGCGTTTTCTCTGTGTTGTTCAGGGAATGAAAGCGTCCACCGCGGAGTATTGGCTGCTGAAAGAGGTATCGAATTTGGAGACTTTCGGCCAGGAGATGTTTCACAGTAAATTCGGCTACAACGGCGTGTCGATGATCGGAGTCGGGCCTCACGGTATCACGGTTTATCGTAGTCACAACGAAGAAACGCAAAAGTACGTACAACGATCGCGCGATACTAAACGTACGATTAAGCGAGCTGTTCCCGTTCTTGGCTATCTCGATTTACCATCGGTAAGAAATTGGCGATCGAACGAACCTACGCATATACGTTGCGTTATCGTTCCCGACAAAGCCTGCGTACGACGCGCATTAGGTTCATCGAAGAATCACCGCTATCGGAGCGCCATCCACGCTTTATCGCGTCTTGGCACCGCGAGATAACGAGATAACGCCTTTGTTTTACAGCATACCGTACACCGCGATACAGAGCGCTACGTCCCAGCGTCGAATGTTTCATCTGGTTTATCTTTCTCTCGACGGCGAGGAAACATCGTTGAATTTCAAATTGGACTCGAGTCAATCCGCCAGTGGACTTTACCGAGCGATTACCGAGAAGCACGCGTTCTACAGCTGCGAGACGGTTAGGAGCGCGGTTACCGCCCAATTTATACGCGACCTCAAGGTATTTAGACGCACGGCATTAGCGGTGGTGAACTGGAGTGGAATAGTCGAGCCGACGAGTGGCCACTGAACCGGTTGTTTTCCAACAGGGCACCATAATCTCGATATTCAACGAGGACTCGACGCTAGGAAAGAAATACGTGTTCGATATTCGGAGAACGTGTCGGGAGGTGTACGACAACGCTCGGCGGGCGCTGTACTGCGAGGCAGCGACCGTTACCCTGCCGGAGGAGAAGGAAATTTTGGGCAAGCACGACTGCGGCGACTGCGAGGATCCCAAGTGCAAGGTATTTCCACCGATTCCCGATATCGCCGAATTACCGGGGAACCGTTGGAAGAACGGTGAACCGGCCAGCGAGGAGACCCACTGTTTCAGATTGTTGTTTCGCTTGCAGGAATCTCGGGAATGTCTGGCAAGATTATTGGACGCGATGTTGTGCCGGATTTGCATGGATCGTAGTTTAGACACCGCCTTGTTTCCCTGTGGACACGCGGTGGCCTGCTTAGATTGTGCTAGACGTTGCGAGCGTTGTCCCCTCTGTCGAGCCGACATCGACCATTGTCGGACCATATATCTTCCGATCGAGCTAACGCACGTCGATAAGCACAATCCGAAATTGCTCTCGGAATCCATCGAACCTAGTTACGGCAACTCCTCCACCGAAGAGATGCAGAAGAGGCCGGCATTGGCAACCGAAACCAGCATGGTGAACGGTAACGATATTTGAGAACGGCGCCACCACGGCAGACTTCGCACTTTTCAAACCTTCTTCTTGAAAATCTTTGCTTGCCGGGTCGAGAGAACGCGTTGAGTCTCTCCTTCTCCTCTATCTCTCTTTCTCTTTCTATTCCCATTCGATGTATTGTTTTCTTTTTTTCCCCCTGTTATCGAAAATCTTTCCATCCTCCCTATAAATCGTATCGAAAGCCTTTAGGAATCTTTCTTTCTTTTTCTTTACCCTTTTCTTTCTGCTCTTCCTTTCTTGAACGCCGAAAAATGCAAATATTTAAATGATTCGTCGATACTGTGACGAAATAACGAGATTTTGTTCGTAATTTTCACGATATTACTATCGTTTAAACCGTTATCTACCTATTTATAACGACGTTACGATGTTAATAACGACGATATTATCGCTATTTCTTAATTGTGCGACCGAAAAGTGCTATTAGCAGCATTGATCTTCGAAAAACAATGCTGCCGTTATTTTCGAGAAAAAGTAATATAATTTATTTCCACGAAAAATTTCACGCGTCGTATATAGATTTTTCTTTTACCTCTATCGACAATCGGACCAACAGCTACTCCTTTTTCTTTTTCCATTTAATTGTTGTTTACGGTACTTTTCAATATTTTTCTTCCTCTTAGATTTTTTTTCTCTCCCTCTTTCATCTATCTCTCTCTCTCTCGTATGTATCAACTTTCATTTAGATATGATGCCAGGGCACTGGGGTGAAGAGTTTTATTAAAACCAGTGACCCTTCGTATTTTTAATATAACGTACGTTATTCATTACACATATGCGATATCGTTTACAAAACGAGCGCGATAATGCTCCTACTGGTAGAGGATGTTTCATCCAAACGGAATGTGAATCTCAGATCGTGCAATGTCACTCCTCGATCGATTGTTGACGCGGTAAAGTTTTGTTAAATCGAGGTCGGTGATGTTTCAACGATATCACCCCGTTCGCGCGGAACGGTGTACGGGTATAAAAGATCTTGACGATCTAAAAATGCATCGCGACGACGGATAACGCGGTACGAGTTATTTCTCCGATGAAACGTCCTGTACAAGAAGGAAACCTTGTTACGGTAATATCTGTTTATATGTACATAAGAAATGAGATAACCCGCGATAGGGTCAAGCGAGTAAAAGTCACAAGTTCACCAAATGTCAAATCTGATTTAACAAACTCGGTGCGAATGCCATCTTTTAAGTAAGAGAGTCGTAATGAAAGAAATGCATATGGTAATCGATGCGCTTTACATGCAAAAGGTAATCGACGAGTCATCGATGATAGTTCGTTTCCAAAGGAGCACACGAGAAAAGGCTGTTTCCGAATCAAAAGAAAATATTACGCAAATATTACGCAAATATTAACGTATTATTTATATTCTCTTCTCACGTGTTATCATTCTTCTTTCTTGTCCTCGATCGTCGACACTTTTACCGTTACCATCGTTGAAAACACTCGCGTGTCGAGTATATTATATACATACGTTCGTCGTCGAACATCTATGAGTAGCGATTCATAAGTCTTGTATGCGTGTTGAAATAGAGGATGTCAGAGAGAATGAAAGACAAAGAAATTGTTATAGTCATTCATCAATGCAAAACAGATCTAGTTTATAATTATTTATAAGGAAAGAGATAATAGCGTTTATAATACACACTACTACGTTTAACGACAATTATTATCGACAACATTCTCGTCAAGTCGGCGCAGCGTAATCACTTTTTTCCCAACGTTCTTTGCGCTTTACATCTCCGATCTGTATATCGTTTAGTTTCTTCCTTTAGTATTTTTGTATCCTCGAGTTAAGAAAATGGCGATTACGCTGCTCCTCTAAGTCAGATATCGGCTCGAAAGGTTCTAAAGAGACGCGAATGTAATACGTGTGCAACGATACCGAAATTCAGAGTCGAGAAAACGTATTTCCATACGGACGGGAATAAAAATCTTTCTTTCGAAATTAAGCCGTGTCGATGTTGGCAACGTCGACCGGCTTTTGTTATACCGTTGTCGGATCGTTTCCAGGATCGGAACGTTGTGAAAAATCGTTTTGTAAATTCTAATAATCCGTGGTCTTCGAGATGAAAACGATTTATACCACCGCTATACGTTTATTCGATATACCGTGTAAGTTAAATAATAATTACAACGATAACACCGTTATAATAAAAACAACAAATATATGTGATTAACTCTCTGTATAAATGCGAAGAAATTTCAAATCATCGTAGTTGTTAGATCTGTATGTTAGAAATGAACGATATCGGAGAGAATGAATTTTTAAGAATTATCATTTACAAAGAGTATTTTTAAAGTATTTCCAATTATTTTTTAGTATTATATCAGAATTCCACTGTAATAGTGGTGTATACATATGAGACCGATACACTCTATAAAACTAATTTTTAGCATTGTAAAGGTACAGTGTCCCAACCTGTTGATTAAATATTGTAAAATATCAATCGCTATACGCCTTTCATTCCCACTCGTTCCCCCTTTCCTCCCCCGTGTATTCCCCGTTTATTGCCCATGTTTCTACGGAATAAACGTAAAAGATGCCTCGTACCAAAGGCGACTACATTCTGGTACATCCACTCTTTGTAGCATTGTTATAGACAATGCGTCGATTATGTTTATCGCGAATAAATATTTGTACCGAATCTTTTTACAGCCTCTTGCGCATTAAATTCAGCAGAAAGTCCAATCAACCTACCGTATCTCGCTTACAAGATTAAATTAATCTATTACTTCCTTATTTTTCATTTTAACGATTACGCTGTAGCTGCCGACACGTAAATAGAGTAGCAAGAGGTATAATCGTAAACGATATAATAAACCGATTAAAGACCGATCGAAAAATTTCGAAACGAACCCCGTTTTATAACCAAGAACGAAAGATTACCATTATTTTGACTTATCTTGATCGAACGAATACTCGAACCGAACGATTATTAAATTCGCGTTTAAATTTTCAAATTATTTAAACTTACCCCTTATAGGTTCCCGATTAATCTCGACTATTTATTAAATTCTCTGGCGTTTCGACGTAACGCGTAAAACTCTATTTTTACGTTAAATCGTGCTTGCGTCGATCCGAGTCGATTCAATAAGTTTTCGTATGATAATTACAGGGGGTGGGGAGGGGATGAAAAAGGAGTAGAACGGATAACGAGTAATACGTATATGCCGATGATAGAAATTAATGCGCAGCTTGAATGAAAAGATTTTAAATATAGCGCCAAATTATGTCGAGCGGCAGTTGAGTTAGAAGTCGCTGCATCTGCGCATGCGTCTTGGATGTTGATTGGTCAACGCAGCGGCATTGTCATATGACGAAGCTGCGTGGCATCATGGGAAGCAGATCGCAATTTTGCAACATGGCGGTGAATTGAGCCGAAGTCGTGGTGCTGTGCCATCAGAAAATGTATTTTTCATAGTCGCGCAACCTCTTTTATTATACCCTTTATGTATGCGACAGTGTAATACGGATTCGAGTCGTGTTAGACGATACACTGTGCATGTAAATATGAGTGTAACGAAGCACAACGTTATTTCGAAGGTGACACCCCGCAACTCGGTGTGGTGCTCGACCACGTATGGCAGAGACTAGAATCCGAGATAAGGAAGCTCTGCTTCGCCTAAGTAATACGTATCGCCAATCAAAATTACCACCACAAAGTAGCGATGTGGTGGTTATCCATCCCGAACTGTGAAAACGTGAGTGTTTTATGTAAAACGTAAAGTGTGCATACGAAAGTGCCTGTGGGTGCGTATTTCGGTAGCGAGGAGAGTGTACGGGTGCCTTGTCTGCGATATCCAACATCCCTTTCCTGCATTTCTTCCGATGACTTTGTCGTAAAAATTCGTGAAATTTTCCAACAACGCGTCTCGATTTCGCTTCGTTGCATTAAAATGAATTTCAATCACGAAAACTTTAATATACAAATCGGTTCTATCCAGTGTGCCACCATTGCGTTAAATATTCTTGGCCAATTCGTATTTCTTTCCTTTTTCCAAAGAAAAGCGACAAGTATTCCGTAAGATTACCAACGATTCCTTATTTTCACTGGTAGCTGTGTTCCCGTCATTAAAAAATGCATAATTCGATCGATTTGTTCGATAGTGCTTACCTTTCAGCTTTACTCGTGTTTCATTGCCTTACCTATGCTTAAATTATATTTTACGCGAAATCGCTGTGAACACGAGTCAAACGGAAGGATCTTTCGTCAATTTTCCTACTATTACCGATATCCGAAAAAAGTGTTTTATGGTCGGTGTCGGTAAACGTCGATGTAGCAACGCTCCAAAAATACCACATGTTACGGTATTCTAAAAGCATCGCGCGTTGCAATGCTTCACCAACGATAAGAGTGTATGACGGGTAACAATACATCGTATTTACCATTCGAAATAACTATTTCCCAAGAAATAGCGATATTTCGACAATTTAACCTGTTTTATCGATAGTTCGGAAATATACGGGACATTTTACCAGGCTCCTCTAGCAATGCGTTTTCTGTTCAATTATTTTTGTTTACCTATCGTGTTCTGCAGCCATAGAATATTATCATGGTTAAATCGAGAGTGCAACAAAGTCGATATTGTCTTATTCGAATAGGGCATACCCATGGAGAAAGTGCCAAGAGCCACTTAAAGTACAAACTTGTTTATATAATAGTTTATTAAGCTATCGAGTTATCAGTAAATATTATGTAATTGAATAAATCACTTTTCACGCTTGCAACAATTAAGCCTACTTTTCCTGCATCGAACAAAGAACGAGGTCACAGCTACACCCAAATAAGCTTGTTAGCATACAATGAAGTTTCCTAAACATTTTTAAACAATGATTCCTTCTTACCCTTTATACACCTCATCTTCTATATCACGTACGAGGCATTGGTTATGCGAATATCGTGTGAATCTGACAGTAGGTGCCATTATATTCGTACTGGATATATGCATACGTAATGATTATTATAATATTAACAGTAAGAACGAGACTATCGACTAATGAGCTGTTTTTATATTTTCAGATATTTACAAAATTCAAAAACTTTGTCAATCATTGCAACTTGTGATCGTATATGCGTGCCAAACAGAGATATATAAAAGGGCATTGAAGAGACCCGATGGTTTCCTGACATGATGGAAAGTAAACTATACGTGAAAAATGAGCCGGGACTTGACGGGCAATCTCTTGCGAATCCACAAGCAAACCCATCTTCAGAGGATACAGGAGGAGCTAGGGTTTGTTTCGTTTGTGGTACAATAGGCCACGGAGAACAGTACTGGCTGAGAGTGAAGCCAAGTCCAGGCAGTGCACCAAATGAACCTTACTTTCCATTTCTCGAATCCCATGAACCACCTGCTGGCTATCGTGGCGAAGGAGCTAGAAGTGGAGCAGTTAAGGCGTGCAGTCTTTGCTATGCCCTATTGTTGCAACAATGGGACAGTTACGAGCAGGATGCTAGACCACATAGTCAACGAATATATTGGTTGAAAAGATGCGATGGCGGTCCTTTCACGGGAGCCGAGATGGCTCTCCAGGGAGAATATGCGGCTCAAGTTCTGGGCTTAACCAATGACCAAACCCCACAACTTAGACCGGAAAACCGACCGATTGGAATATCTCCACGACTTCCGCCAAATTCACCATCGCCTAGAGTGGAACAAACAAGACCACCGTCGAATTCCATTGAGCTACCAAGACCACACTCGAACACAGCAGAAACGCACAGACATTTAGAACAAGCAAGGCTTACAATGGAATCTCCCCATCAAAGACTGCAATCTCCGCATCAAAGGTTACAAAGTCCTCGGCAGCCTGTAGAAGATTCAAGAATATCGAACGAAGCGGCGTTGGATTTGCGACACGCGCCCAGGAGTTCACCTGCGCCACAACCAGCATTACCATCACAACCTCAACGTAAGTTCAAGTTCAGCCGAACGTTCCTAGAGGTCGTCCGATACTTAAACGGTGACCACCTAAGCCAACCAGATAGGAAAACGAAACGGTTCGATATGGTAATAACCACTTTCGAGTTTCATTTCGTCTACGCGTCGAGCGTAAGAAAATATTACCGGTAATCGTTCGTTTCCTTCGTTCGGTAGGAGAAATATTCGTAAACGAAGGTTGGTAGTTTCGTAGATAAGACGATAAATGTATAGTCGATTTGTATTTTTATTCTTAATCTCTTCCGTACCCGTGTAAACTCGTTTGACCATTTAAACTGAAATTCAACTGAATTTGACGTTAGTTTTCATAGCCGAAGAAATCAGTGGAAATCGATATCTATTGAAACTGTAGCTATTGCGACGAGTAAAATTGATTCCGGGTTGCATGCTGGATAATGGGAAAGGATAGTGCAATTCGGTGTTTGCGCGATCGAGAGGACGCAAAAATATGTTATCATTTGCTAATGTTTATTCGAACTGGATGATCCAATTGACTATTTAGTTTGATGCGTTTGATTGAACGGTGTTACAGCCATTTATAGCGGTGGATCGACGTCGAGTGCCGGTACTGATATTTTAGATCTTTCGATGCCGGATAAAAATTCAGTTACGGAAGTCTGTTACGTATGCGGGGATGAATTCAAAAGAGGGTCACTTAGTCATATTGCAGCTAAACCATTGCCAACTGAGCCACATCCTACTGCCAGTCCCCCGCCATTTTTTCCTTCGCTAATGCTTCATCCAAGACCAAGCAGGAGTCGACCAATGGACAGTGCTGGTCGTGTACAAGTACGTATATTATTTCCCTTCCTCTTCTCGTCGGATAGAAGGCTGCTGTTTGAGCCTGTTGCTTAAAATTTAGTCTACTCGTTTGGTTGCAGGCCTGTTCAGCATGTCAAAATCACCTTCTGTTACAATGGAAGGCGTACACTCGGCAAGGAGTTCCACACGATGATCGAAATTACACGCTTCGTAAACGACAAGCACCTGCAATGGATACAACTACTTTTATCTGTTATACTTGCGCGCTTGAGTACCCTTCGTCCAGCATTAGACTTCTTTATTGCTGTCCTAATCCTGAAAAGGAGGCGTACTATCCTTTTATTTATTCTCTGAGACCTCCGCCAGGAGCTAGTCCTATTAGTCCTCAGGGAATGGTGCAAGTTTGCTCCATTTGTTATAAAGCTATACCACAGAAACAGCAAGTATTTGGTGGAGAAAATCACGAGGCTCAACCGGCAAGTCAGAGCGTGGATTTTCGACAACAAGGTCCGTCTCCGAGACCCGCAGTGGCAAAGTCTCCGGCCAATTCCGCTGGAAGTGATATTCGTTTCAAGCCGTACGACTTAAACAAATCGAGCGTTGCCACGAACAAGCAACGCAGCGCTACTGTAAAAGGATCTACTCCTGGGCAACGAAATTCTCCGAACAATGGCCCTGCCGAGAACGGAACTGTTGCTCTCGGGCAAAATTATAGGTGCTATATTTGCGAGAGACTGTATCCTCGTTCTCACATGGAATGGTACGATTCTCGAATCGCTGTTATTTCTTTTTTTTTCTTACCCTATATGCGTCGATGGTTCAAACGCCTAATCTTGATCTGTTTGTCATTGAAAGGTTATCTACGAGCCCGGAAGGAATGAATTCGCACGCTATGCACTTTCCATGTTTAAGGGGAATGGCACGTACCTCGGAAAATGCCTGTATGGATAGTCATGGCAGAGTGTTAGCTTGTAGTCATTGCGTGAATCATCTTGCCCAACAATGGGAAAGCATGGATGCTGAACGAGTTCCTTTAGAACGTCGCAGGTTAGTTTTCCTTCTCTGTTTACGTCGTTAAAAAAGAAAGAAAGAAGAAGAGGCATCCGTTAAACGTTTATTGTCGTTTCATAGGTATGATATTCCTAGTCCACATCCAAACGGCGATGTGAACCGATCAATCGCCACCCCACCGAGTTCTAGTTCAGATCGAACGTTTGGTAGTAATCCAGGCACATCGAGCAGTTCCATATATTGTTTCCTATGTGGCTTGCATAGTGATTTAACTCTGGCAAGAGTGTTATATGGTCGCCCTCAGGGCCGTAACGCACCGTTTTTCCCCGAATTATTACGTCATCAGTCTCCGCCGAATGCTGAACAGCTTAGGGAGGATGGTTCCGCGCTAGTATGCACGTTCTGTTATCATTCTCTTTTGGCTCAGTGGCGTCGATACGAATCTCTTCCTAGCGGTCAACAAGTAAACGCCGCGGAAAGGCAATATAACACGCATGATTATTGCTGTTACGTTTGCGGTATTACCACGTACAGAAAACGAGTGAGAGCATTGCTCGTAAAGGATTTCCCCTTTCTGAGGTATCACAGACAACCGGAAAAGAGTCTGTTATTGGAGAATGGAGATTTCGCAGTGGTTTGTTTAGATTGTTACGAAACATTGCGCACGCAAAGCCTGGAATACGAACGATGGGGCTTGCCCGTTGAAAAACGCGAGTACAATTGGATAGTGCAACCTCCGCCGCCAGAGGATAGCCCTGACGCAGCTGTCGCGAGATTGCCATCCGGTGAAAGATCCGATAAGGTGGTGAGTCATTTTTCCATAGCTAGGTTTACTAAACGGTACGTCGACGGATGAATTAATACGCGTTGAATATTCCTACGTGTTCCGTAGGTTCCATCGACGTTAACGGTTAAGCCCGCACGAAAAAACTGTTCTCCGAAGGCACCGGATAAAAAGGTTCCGGCAAAGATTCCAGAGAAAGAACAAGGTAAGTGAAAAACGCTTCGTGTCCACGCACACCGTGCATAACATCGTCCTAGCGGAAGTTTTAATCGAACGAAACGTAGGGTGGAAACTTTGCGTTGTAAAGTTTTAATTTAATGCCCGGTTCAAAGGGAAAGGGGAAGCAACCGAACGTATACATCGAGAAATCTCGAATACTTTTTATTTACTACCGCTTTTCCTTCGTTTACGAGCCAATCTATGTACACGTACACGTATATACAAAGGTTAAGCGTACAAGTGTTTTAGATAACGAAAAATATTACGTAGTCAAACATTTACCAGACGTACTAAGGTTATCGGTTTATGTTTCAACGTTATCTCGCGCGTAAGCGTTTACCTCTTCGGAGTTATCCGCCTTCCGCGGCTTCGTCGCGATCTACGTGTATTTCTCCGTTTTTTTTTTCTCTCTTTGTATTTTATTTTTTCTCCTCGACCGTGTCAGGTGGTCGATCTTTTTCGTCTCATCGGATCCCGTTCGTACGCCGACTAAATTTCAAGGGATGAGAGGTATACGTAACGCGTCGTACCTGGGTACGTACTCGAGCAAAGCCCCCCTTCCTCCCCCGACAGAAACAGGGGGCGAGTAGTAGAGCCCTTAAAAAACCGACAGACAAAAGGATACCGACGGTCGAGAACCATCGAAGAAGATGGTCGCGTTCGAGCGAATTCGCTGCTTTATCTTTCCTCTAGCTTTTCCCTTTTCTTCGTGCTTCGAGATTACGATCGATCTTGTCGTTTCGCCTTTGCGCGAACGTAAATAATTTTTCGTAGGGAGGAGCGTTTGAGCCGGTTAGAGTAGATTTGTGAAACGCTAAGCTGTTCGCGGTCCAGATATTTTCCGAAGAAACAATAGCAGCCTGGACAGGCAGGCGAGCCAGGCTACTTTCCAGTTTCTCCGCTGTTAGTCCATAACACCTTTTCTGCTTTCTTTTCTTTTTATCGTCCCGACTTGCCAAACATGTACGTGCTCTCGTACGAAAAGATAAGTTTCTTCGAGTTTGCGTCGGCGATCGTGTAACGCCATTGCGCAGGCCTGCTATTTAGAAGTCGTAAAGTTATACTGGACGAGAGCCCCGGAGCAATTTTTGCTTTCAATTGGAGTATGTTAAAGAGCAGGTAAAGGCAGGAAAATATGGGGATAATACGTATAAACGGTAATTCTTGCGCTGCTCTTTTAGTAGGCGCTGGATAATTACCGTTTCACGCGTACACGTTTTACGCGGCGAGAGAAAAATGTGCGTTTTCTCGGTGTACTACCGATGTAAATTACAGATAGCGGGAAATAATCGGGCGGGAATAAAATTTGCAAAGGGTAAATAAGAAAGGTATTTTGGAAGGTGAGAAGAAAATAAGGTTGAAAGGGAAGAGGATGGCGGAGATGGGAAGGTCGATTAAGGTCGATTAAGGTCGGTCGATCTGGCTTAGAGGAAGAACGCGCGGCGTCGGTGGAAGGTGTTGGTGGGACTTAGCGCGGCGGTTCATACCGAAAGGGGGTGAGCGAGGTAGAGGAGAGGAGTAGGAAGGAGGGTGCGATGGAGAAATAGAAGGAGGGATTGGAGGAGAAAGAGCAAACG
Source organism: Euglossa dilemma (assembly GCA_002201625.1). Taxonomy (NCBI): domain Eukaryota; kingdom Metazoa; phylum Arthropoda; class Insecta; order Hymenoptera; family Apidae; genus Euglossa; species Euglossa dilemma. The sequence goes on from NIJG01000031.1 coordinate 516,524, forward strand.
CCCGCAGCGTGACACCGCATTGCGCCCACTTGCCAACCCGCCCAACACCTAAATTCGAATTAGCAAACCAGCCCTGTCGTTTCTCGTCAACGCCGCTCTTCTGTTCCGGTAAACGTACCCCGGCAGCGGGAGGACATCGTCGTCTCTAGTTCTAGTCACGCGGTGAGGAAGGAGAGGCGAAGAGAAAAAAAAGGAGACGCGTGTACGTGTAAGCGGTCGCGTGTGCGGCACGCGCGTATATACGGGCAAGTTCTATCCTTTACGACCCTCCTTTGCTCTCTCGCTAGGAGAGCAATCAGAGGGAGAGAGGCGAACAGCTCGTTTTCCTCTTCCTTTGGGAATCGATATCAACGTTATCGACTGCTTTTCTCGCTCCTTGTCGCTCGAAGTTCTACATCGGGGTTGCTCACGTATTCTCGGCAGGCGCGCAGCCAAAAGGCTCGATTTTGGCGCACATTCTCAATCGCGAAATCGGTGCCAAGTCTCGATTTAAGCGATCCCGCTTTCCTTCCTCCTAGACATTACGCGCTTCGTGCACGGCCACACTTTCGAACCGCGTTCGCGCGTTTTTACCTAGCTCGTCGGCCCGCGAGGAATTGCTACTCTTGAAAATCCGTCAGGATTGATCGGATAGCCACGGCGATATTTAGACAGAGGTGCACGCGCGGTTCCACCGTGTTAATAAACCACCGACCGGCTTTCTTCCCTCTCGCTCCTACCATTCCTCCTTTCTTTCCGTCCTACGTGATGAAGGTAGGTAAAAGTTTGCCTGATCGCGTACGATCGCGCGGTACGTGGCCCTCGCTCGCGATTAATCGGAAAGTTTCCCAACGGAGACTTTTCTCCGGGTAAAAGAAGAAGCGGAAGAAAAAGAAAAATAAATAACGCGGTGTACAGCGACGCTACCTACACGCGTATACCCGATAAGAGATGGGAGAAGCGAAGGGGTTGATCGGGGAGGCAATATAAATGCGGAGATGCGTGCGGAGTCGGCGGAAGGTGAAAAGCTCGATAAAAATAGTAGAGCTTATTAGCCTCGGGGGAGTCGGCGGTGTCTTGGGAGGGCAACGGCGAAGGTGAAGGAAAAGGGAAGAGAAGGGAGCGCGGTGGATTGAAGCGAGGGTGAGCATGACCAACCGCGTTTGTATATCCGGAGATTCGCAGGAGGGAGAGAGAGAAAGAGAGAGGAGGGTTGGTCAGGGCAGGGTGGGTGGAGGTGGAAGAGGATAGCGTGGCACGAGGGAAGAAGAAGCACGAGAGGGGGAAGTTGCCTGTCGCCGGCACGCATTGATTTTGCTCGACAGACAGCCGCCTGTTGGGTTCTCTGACTCAGGGACCTAACTTGGCTGTCGCTCGCACACACGCCGTCTTTTCGCCTCTTCTTTTTCCTTTGCCTCTCCGCCGGTCCCCGCTGTTACATACTCGGTTCGCCCGCACGACGCCTATCGCCTTCCGACTTTTCTCCTTCGCTTCTTCTCCATTGGCGCCGCTTCGCGTCGCGACGCACGCCAAACTTTGTCCCATCGCGGATTATACGTAGAAAACTCGCCTGTTCTTATCTCGACGCGTTGATACTTGTTGCTGTCGCTCCGTCCTACCGAACTCGATATACGCGCGAGTTCTCGCCTATTCGCCAGCGCGGTTTAATTCGCGAATACACCAGACGATCGGAAAGAATACGCTGGCGGTTATTGGGTCGACGATAAAGTTTAATAGCCGTATCAGTTTATCGGGTGGGCATTTCGATAGCCCCGCTTCTCTCTGTGTACTTGTCTTTCTCGCGATCCAACGATCTCCCTCTCCCCTTCTCTCGTTCCGTTCCGTGTCGCGAGATTAATTACCGATCGAACGCGAAATGTCGCTGAACGTGGGAAAGAGCGTTGAATTGCATCGCGATACCGTTGACCCGTGTAATGTAACGCGGGGTTAATTATTTATTAAACGCGACGATCGCCACTGCGATCGCCTTACGTAATACCGTGGGCTTTTATCCTCGAATCGATTTCGCGCGTTAGCAGCGAACCGCGAACCACGACTACTCGCGTTTCCGGATACCGATGATCCGAGAAGGATCGCTGTCTAGCGCGCGTTTTGCGCGTTAAAGTATAGGCGAGGAAGGGATGACTGTCGCGGTATGGTCAGACTCGGCGAAGTAGCTGGATTTGAACGGGGGTTGGCGCGAGCGGGTGGTAGAGGGAGAGAGAGAGAGAGAGAGAGAGCGAGGATCGGTGAGATGGGTGATGAGAGAGGTGGAAGGGAGGGAAACGGAGCGGCTTGCTGGTTTCACAGCGCGTGCCGCTTCAGCGCCAGATGGCTTTGAAAGTGGGAGAGAGACGGGATGATGTTGCTCCGTATACGTGCCCTCTTCTCGCCTATTACCCCGAGGCAGCGGGTGTACGGTTACGCAAGCGACAGGGAAGAAAGGAAACGGAACGTAGCCAACCTTTCCAAATACGCTCCGTTTTCAACCTTTTCCTTTCCTTTTCCCTCCTTTCTCTCGGTCCTGTATCGGAACTTTCCTTCAACGTACAGCCACCTCGCGTATTTGCAGAGGAAACGCGATTAATCGGGGAGAAGGGAAACTTGGAAACGGAAAAGAAGAACGTATACGCGATATATCTGATTTGGCGCGTAGGTGGAAGAAGGATGGTGAAAGGATAGCGAAGCGATTGAGAAATGTAATAATAAGAGGCGATATGGGCTGGATTGGCCGAAAAGCAGCGGTACTCGGAGTTGTCGCAGGCTGGTATCGGAGTGTTTGGAAGGGATCGGAGGATGTTGCTCGGAGCGGCCGGTGTGGTATCGGTAGGATCGTGGGGGAAAGCCGGAGGGGTGAAAGGGAGACGACGGCGAACGAAGCGCGTTGGACGCGCGGCGTGGCGCGGCGCGGCTCGGCTCGGCTCTTTAGTCGAGTACCAGCCATCGTTGGTGTCGCGTCGGGGTGGTCGATGCGCTCTTCTACGCCACGTGAGAGAGAGAACCAGAGGCACGCGTTAACCATGGATTTTCTCTCGTGCAGTGCATAACCGGTCTGTCGCGGTCGGTCGCGGTCGGTCGTTCCGTTCCTCGCTCCGTTTATCCGTATGTCTATTTGTCCGACTGTTGGTCGGTAGAAAACCCGAGCGCACGCGCAACGCGTGTCGCGAACAAAAGACAGCGATACCGACGCGCTTTAAAAGCGTCTCTTCTGCTCTCGGCTTTTCTCTCTCTCTCTCTCCCTCTCCCTTCCTCTGCCCCTATAGCTTTCTGTCTCCGTCGCTCAGCCGCTTCCTCCCTCTCTCTGTCCGTGCCTCGTCTGGCTCGGAGTTCTCCCTCCATCCCGCGTTACTAATTCTCCTCTTTCTTGCCTGCTGTCTCTGTCCCTGTCTCGGTCGGTGTTGGTCGTTGGTTCGGCCTCCGTCGGCTGCGAGGCGCGCGCGTGAAAATATATCCTGGCCGTCTGGCGGTAGCGCCGAAGCATTCAGTCAATTAGCCGTAATGGCACGACCTGCCGCGTCGGTCTCGGCCAATTAAGTGGTGATTAGTGCGCGGAACTCTACCATCGGCCGTATCTCTCTCGCACGCTCTTTCCGCGCACTCGGTTCGAGGATAGATCGCGTGCGCGCGAGCGCGGTGTTTCTCCTGCCAAGGTGTTTCGCCCGCTGCCAGTTACCAGAAGGACCGTGCGCGGTGTGAACAGCCACTTCCTTGCTCCGTAACGCGTCCGCTCGCCAGCTAAACTTCCTTTCCTTTCTTTTACTTTTTCTTTTCTCTTTCTTCTTTATCTCTCTCTGTTTGTCTCTCTCTCTTCTTTTTCTTCTTCTCTCCGTTTCTCTTGGATATCGCGGGACGCGGCGCGAAGAGGAGGGAAAGAGGAGCGACTCGGAGAGAGGTTTCTCGGTGGTGCGGTGGCGAAACGGCATCGCGAAATTGCGGACGGTAGCGCAATCCGTTCGGGAGCCGTAAATCACGCGTCGACGTCGGACCAGAGCGGCGGGAGTATGCGCGATGAATGATGATACCGGTCGAGTAGCGTTACCGCGCGCGTTGCGAACCGTTTGGAAAGTGGAACCGCGCCGATTCATCCTGGAACAATGACATTTCTCGTCGGTTCGTGTTCCCGTGGTTGTTAATTTTACTATTCTCGACACTCGCGGCTGCGCTCGGACGCGGCGCGTCGCGTCGCGAGAGATAAAACACCAGCAGCGACCGCGCTCGCGCTCGCGCGTTCGATCGACCAGTGATTTATTTTTAACTATCGCAACGCGGAAAGCCGCCGGCGAAAGAGAAGAGAAGAGAAGAGAAGCTGGTGTTGGAATAAAAGGATAAGTGCGCCGAGTACGTGCGTGGATGGAGGATCGATGGATCGAGAAGCGGTGGACGTAGAAAAATGCAGTTCGATCGATTAGAGGAGGTCACAAAGAAAAAGCGGCCTCCTGCCATAGTTTTCTGCTAGCTTCGCGTGCATTTCCTCCGAGTCTACTACGGCATCATCCAGAATGGACTTCCGGGCGCCGCATCCACTCGTGCATCCTTCGCACGCGGGACATCCTTACTATTATCCAGGTACATTACGCGACCTTCCCTCGTCTCTCTCTCTCTCTCTCTCTCTCTCTCTCTCTCTCTCACTCTCTCTATCGGAAAAGAGATCTCTCGTTAACCGCGGTTTCGTCGCTTTCCTCCTGCGAACGAAGAAATTGGCTTTCACCAAAGTTTCTAGCATGCGGCGCGATCGACGTGTGCCGCTCGGGGTCTCGTGGAAGGGAAAAAGAAGGAAAAAGAAGGAAAAGAAGGAGAAAAGGAAAGAAAAGAGGAGGAAGGTTTGGTCGCTGAGAGAAAGAGGCGCGAGCTCGACTGGCTGGCCACGGAGCGGTGCACTCGGCCGAGTACTGGCAATTTTCTTAACTACCTTGCCGTACTTTGCCTCCGGTTGGTCGCCGCGTGTATAATTTAAGTTATCGCCACCGCGGTACTCTCGGAGAGTCGCGAGAGAAAGCAACCGTCCTGCCGTAGGTACGCGCGCGTACACCTATAAATCCTACCTGTATAAATCGCTTAAGCGTAGCATATTTTCGCGATGCTTCTTTATTTTCCCCTGCCAATCTCGAGCCCGCGCGCGCGAGCTCCGAAGGATAGCTTTACGGGATAATCGATCGACGTGGGAACGCGATCGAATGAACCAGCAGAGAGAGAATCGGATGCCCGTTCTCGCGTTTCTTCGTTTTACCCGATTAGACAACGGTCGCGAGAGAATCGAATCGTGCCGGCCGATTGATCGTTATTAATCGTGGGATCGCGGCTTTTTATCGCTGATCGGGCACCGGTTAAATATTAAAACGGTAGTAGGCTCGCTCGCGCCTCGCCGTTCGTCCCTCTTCATCCCCGAGCAACCCCCTTTCATCTACGCTTTCGCCTTTCTCTCCGTCCTTTTCTCTTTTCGCGCTATTCGCTTTCCGCGTGCCAGAAGCGATAAAACTAACTAGACATCCGTAATGCCGAGGACGACGAGTCCGTTTTAATTCCTGCGCGCTGCTCCGACGACGGATATCGGGTATCGCGTCGGCGACCGCACACGAAGCCCCTGGCCACGCACACTCTCCTTCTCCCTTTCTCTCTGTCGCCATTTTTTCCAACGCGAGGAATTAATTATCCGTCGCTGACGATTTCGTCGGAGCATTTCTCTGGACAGAGGTTCGACGCGTTTGCCTGTTGCGCGAAGGGAAGAAAGTCGCGGCGCGATCGACGTTTTAAGGTTGCCCTTGTTCTGTTTTTTTCACACACTTTTTTTGTTTTTTTCTGACGGAAAAAATCGGCCAACCGCCGCGCGCACGTAGCTGCTTGAGAGCCGTAATCGGCGTCGCGTCACTGCCGACGCCGAGCGACACGAATGCCACGCTGTTTTTCCTCGCTGTTGATTCTCTTACGAAACGTTACGTGTTCCATTAGAGATAACCGTTATCGCGACTAGTCGGTCCGAGCGTTTGTTCCATTGCAATGCGGAGATAATTATTCTAATTGATTTGCGCGCTCGTTACGACTCGAGATATCGATAAACGCGCACGTTTGAAAAATTATCCAGTGTCACGGCTGCGAATACAACGCGGAACGCGTTGTTAGATCGGAAACGAGCGATTAGCGCGGATCGAGAGGAACGGAATGGAACGAAAGGAGGCGGATAGAGAGCGCGACGAGGAGGATGGCTGCGATGGCTGGTGCAGCGGTAGTCGGTAGGCAATTTGTTGAAAAATACCGCGTTACGCAATGCGGAGTAGTCGCATTAAGTTTTCCGAGAAGTCGCGTTGGTGTACGGCTCTCTCTCTCTCTCTCTCGACGTAGCTCGTGGTTGGTCTGGGGGTTTAGCGAGGCAAGAGCGAGGGAGAGAGAGAGAGCGAGAGAGGATGAGAGGAGAGGGTCGGCGGGTGTAACGTTCGGGCTGCGGGAGTCTCGGACTACGACGAAACCCTACTGACAGGCCTCGGGGTTAAATCCAGTTCCATTACGGGATCTCCGATCCGGGTGGTCGCCTAACAGCCTCTAACTTGGCTAATTCTCGTAACCTCTCGGTGACGCGAGCGCGAGCGAACACGCTCGCGCGCGCCTTGCCAACGCGCCGAGTATAACTAGACTAAATAACGCGCGATCTCGACCGGATTCCCGTTGTTAAATCAAACGCGCTTTGTAACGAATTCGAAAGTCACGCTCGTTAAAATCGTTTGTTCGTGATTTCCCGTGACGCAGGCGTGCGAGCGGTGGCTCGGTCGATGCGGCAAATAAATCATAGCCGCGATCGGGAATAAGCGGCAACGATAGGCTAGCCGACGATAACGAGCGCGAGAATCGACTTTATCAGCGAAGCTGACGTTTCGCGCGAGCTTCGCGCCAGCTTCGCGCCGGCTTCGCGCGAGATACCTTCGAGCATTCCGTTTCTCTTTTTTCCCTTCGTTTCTGCCTGTTTTTATCCGGCCCACCCGTGCGGCACTGTAAATGTCTCGCAAGGCCTCCTCGCTACTCAGACCGTAACGAAGTGGAACGGGCGTAAAAACGAGTGGAAGACAATTAAGGAGGGTCCGCGGCCGGAGGGGGAGAGAGCTGCTCAGGTGGTTGAAGAAGGAAGGGGAGGAGAGGAAAAAACGGAAGGTCGACCACCTACCGGTCTGATAAAGTCCATTACCTTCTTCTCTCTTGCCTTTCGATTCTCCGCGCGATTTTTCTTCCACCGTCCTCCCCGCTTCCGCCGTCGCCGCCTTTCTCGGCCCGAATTCGCGTCCCTTTTCACCTTGCCCGAACCACGGAAATTCCGTTCGTGATCGTTTATTCGCGTTCGTTGCCGTTTATTCTCGGTACCTTTACCCGCGGCCAGGTCTCGTAGAAAATCGCTTCCACCTCTTTCTCCCCTCTTTCCCCCTCTAACCGTTCGCTTCCCTTTTCTCCGGTGCTTGGCCTCTCTCGGTCGCACCACAGTCCACTAAATAATTGCAAGGCAACGGCGTTACTTTTTCTTCTTTCCGTTCTGCCACGCTCGACAAAGGGCTGTTAAAATAACCCTTTGTGTTTCTACCCTGCCCCCCTTTCCTGCCGCTCTCTTTTTCTCCGCCACTCGTCCGCCAGTCTCTCTTCCTCCGTCTCTCTGTCTCCTTGCGCCATCTCCCCCCACCGTTCTCCTCCTTCCTCCACGCCGACTCGTCTCAACCCTTACCATCTTCCTCGTGTATCCTTTGTACCCTCGACGTTTAGCGTATTTATAAGCGGCATTCGGCTTTCGCTCTCCATCTCTCCCTCTTTCCCTCATTCATTTTCTCCTTTCCTCTCTTTCCGTCTGTGCACGCTGCCAGTCTCGTTGACCCCACGTCGATTTATAGATTCTAAAAGCCGTTCATCTCGCCGGGGCTAGGTCGCCGAGCGAGACTCGCGCGACACGCGAGACCGCGATGAAAACCCCTCTCTCTCTCTCTCTCTCTTTCTTTATATCTTTCCCGTCGCTTAAAGCTGCTTTTTCCTTTAAGCGCACGCGCGCGTTAACTCGCGTGGCAAAGGATCATCGTGGTCGTCATCGAGGGCGCGCGCGTACGTGCCTTTAGGTGTTTTACCTTCCATACCGGAACTCGAGCACGCTCGGTGAAAAGTGCTCCTGTTTTTTTTTCTGCTCCGCGTAGGAGAGCAGTCGCGTACGGCGCGCGCGTCGCGTCGCGCGCCACCACCACCATCACCACCGACGTCGACGTCGTCGCCGTTCCCTTTCAACAGCCTTCCTATCTTACCCTTCGTTTTAACCGCGCCTATAGCTTTCTTCCCCTTTTTTTCTCCCTTTTCTCTCTTTTTCCTCTGTTTTCTTTCCTGTTCTCGTTCTTTCTCCCTTTAACTCGACCCGCCGCTTTCTTCGTGACTCTGGTTCAGGCTGGCGCGGCGGCTTTGGAAGGTTTCGGGTAGCGAAGGCGCGACAGGCCGAGACGCGGGCCCCGAGCACGAGCGACCAACACGTACGCACCGTTCTTTCCTCTTATATAACTCACGTACCACGCGCGTTCGCCGCGAGTAAGAGGACGAGACCGCCCGACCCAAAACATCCTCGGCCTCGCGGTTTTATCGTCTAAACCTCCACCGACGCCCACGCGTCCGGCCGACGTCGATCTCTCGAGAAAAATAGAGGAGAATCGTCGGTCCCGATATCGGATCGCTCGTTCCCCCAACTAATCGCGGTAAAGGCAGGTGATCCGTGAAGCGGCTAGGTCGCTAAATCTACGGACGGATAAAGAGGTTAAATCTTCCGTTCGTCACCGTTGATCACCGTCGGCCCGTTTTACTCGTCTACGTTTGACGCGTACGTCGCTATCGATTGTCGCGCACGTGGAACGTTTAACGCACGCGGGTTGCACGACCGATAAGAAGTCGGAAAGGAAAGGGTCCCGCCGGTCGCAAAGGTATCCGACCTTTCGATTCCCGATGGCGAGGCGTATTCTCGGTCACCGCCGCCATCATCGCCAGGCCGCCGTGTTCCCTAACGTTCTACCCCCGTCCGCCGTGAAATAATCACCGAGGAGGGTTGTTGGAAGAACCCAAGGACTATGAATTAGGTATGACCCACCCCACATTGGAAACTCTCCCCTTCGATTTCGATCAATACTCCGAGCGTAGGTGCTCGGAGAAGGGATGAAGGGCTGCACACCATTTTCTTTCGTCCCTTTGCAAACCCCCTCTTGACCTTTCCTCCTCTCTTTTCCCTTTTTTTCCTTTCGCGGGCTATCCTCGAGGAGCGAAAAGCCAACAGCCGAGAATAAATCGGAAGACGGGACGGCGGACGACTCCCTCGGCTAACCAATTCCCAGTCTCTGCTCTCGAATTAATTTCTCCCCCTTTTTCTTTTCGCTTTTCCGTCACCCTTCCGCGTCTCGGCCGAGACGAATCCAAGTGGACGACTCGCGCGATTCGATTTCGATTCTCCCGTGACGGTTCTCCTTCGGTGAACCGTTCCGTTCCCCTTTGCCTCGCTTTCGTTCCGCTGCCGCCGATACGCGTTTCGGCGACGATACGCGTTAACTTTATCGAGGAAGGTCGACTCGGTTGGTTCGGAGAGGCGCGCGATACAAAGCGGCCGTTCCACTTTGCCACGCGTCGTCGATTTTGTACAACCCAGCGCCGTGTACGCCTTTTCCATGGAAAAAGTGCGCCGCAGCGCGTGTAACGCGTGTAGCGCGCGCTTTTCTTTCAAGGTGAACGTTCGCGGAACGCAGACGAGGATAACGCTCGGCTGCGCTTTTCTTTCTTTAGAAACACGCGCGTTCCGGTATCGATAAACGGGGTGCGAACCTGCCGTGAAAGGTATCGGTCGGTTCTGTTTCTTTTCTTTCCTCTTCCCCCTTGGTTCCCCGGTTGGCCCCCGTTAGCCCCCGTTGGCGGTGGTGGCCCGGGAAAAAGAGAAAAGTCCGACGTCGCTCGTAGCTGCCGTTATAAATTACGACCGCTTTACATGATCGTACAATTTATGGCTAATTCGTAATCATTAGAGTCACGCGAGCCGTTATGGGACGGGTTCGCATGTTGACTTCTCACTGCGAGTTGATAACACCGCGAAGCGTATGGGGCGTCGGGGGCGTCGGGGTGCCGGGGGTGTGGAAGCGGCTGTGCCGCCGACGGTGTGGTTATGGAGGTGGCGCGGAGTCCTGCAACGAGCGCTGTATTTCATAGGATTAACGTAACTGGCGAACGGCGTTTGCGTTTCAATTACTACGCGAATTTACGATTCAATCGCGCCTGCGCGCCTGATGCTCCGAATGGGACGGTCGCGGCAGCTAGCCCGAGGGCGAAATGGATTGGAAAAATGGCTAGCGAAATGACGGCGATGAAATTAGCGCGACTCGCCTCTGCCGTCGGCTTTTACGGCCATCCACCAGCCCGGCAAACGGTCGTCCACGCATCACCGTTTTTAAATCGTGTTCCACCGACCGATCGACCGACCGAACGATCGCGTTCCCTGTTCCCACCCGCTCCGCTAATTTTTATTTGCTTCCTGTTTCCGCGGTATTTGCGTTTCCGCTTAAACGCATTGTGTTTGCCCTCGTGCAAACGTTCCATCGCGTATCATAACCCGTTCTATATCGTTCCTCGATATTCGCCCTTGATCCGTTCTCCGCTCGTTTCCCATCGGAATTTCCAAACGAAAAGATGGCGCGACGACCGTGAACCCGTGGAAACTCGACGGTGACGATGGTGGTGGTGATGGTTCCCTTTCGCAGCTCGTAAAGCGCATTTATACGTCGATAAGCTACTTATAGAGCGCAGACTGGAACACGGAGATTTCCATGTTTGCCCATTGTTTCGCCCTGTGGGAAGAGTAGTACGCGGTGGTGGTTGGCCAGAGCACGGACCCCAACCCGAATAGGATTTCCCTCGAAGCGGTAACTTACGGCCGAGGGGCAGAGGGACCCAGTCAGCCAATACCACTGTTCCCTGCGTGCCTAACCGTGTTTAAGTTTCCGCGTCCCGTTCCATCGCTTTTGTCTCCTCCATCCCTCTCCCTCCCTCTCCATCCTTCTCCACCCTTCCGAATTATTAATCAACGATGGCGCGTCGCGCTCCCGTTCGTGTTCCCGTTCCCGTTCGCGTTCGCGTGGCATCGTTGCTCGTCTTCCACGCGTTTGGCGTCCTTCCAACCTGGGCCAATTTAACCGTTGCCAACGAAGCGAGCAGAGCGGAAAAAAAGGAAAGAAAAAAAAATGAAAATTCGCAAAGGGACTTCAAAGTGACGGTAATTAACGCGACGACGTCCATGCCGGTTCGTTATCTTACGAGTTCGATTAAGGAGCGACTATTTTAGTTTTTCTCCCCAATCTCTCTTTCTCTCTCTGTAAACCTACACGGAAGGAAACTTTCCCTTTCGACCGGATGACGGTAGCGTTAGTGTACTTCGGCAATTCCGTTGCGAGCTTCCGTTGTATCATTCAGCGATTGTCAAGGAAGGAAACGCAGCGGACGCTGGATAGATCGGAGAAACGGTGGAAGCGTATTGACGCGCGGAGAGGAACGCGCGAGAAGAGGCGGATAACGAGTCGGTCGAGCAGGATTGCAGGCGATGGCACGCGATTGAGCGACAGTTTATAGCGCGAAGCGCGCGTACCACCGGTGAGAAGGAAGGAGAGAGAGAGAGAGAAAGATTTGCCAGGGTTAAGTGATCGGTACACACGAAGCGCATTGTAGGCGGGTACGTTGTAACCTGCGCCGTGTGGGACACCGCAGAGTCGAAGCTGTGCCTTTCGATCGTAATGAAAATTGATGGCCTGGCTAACCGCGTTTCACGACAGTTGCAGCTGCAGGCGTACCTTCTGGCAACTTCCTCGCTATCCCATCGAACGAGCGAGCGCGCGAGCGAACGAGCAGCAACGGCGAGCAACTGGTTCGTGTACTTTCATGGCTGGTTCTGCGCGACACTCGTAATAATCGTTTGCCCTCTCGTTCGTAGCCCCACCGCGCAGTTTTTTCCCGCCTCGCCTTTACGATTATCTTCGTCGTTAAACGATCGCGAACGAGCCACGTATCTCGCTACAAAGAGACGCGGACGCTGAGCGGATAGCGAACCGGTTACCCTCTCGAAACATCCACGCCGTCGGTAAACTTCACGCCGATTATCCGGCAAATTCCAATCGGCGTGTAAAACGATCGGAGACAACCGACAAATTGTGTCCGCAAATTGCCCGCTCTCCCTCTCTCTCTCTCTGCGATTCTCGTGGTCGTTGGTCTCGGTTGCCGGTCGGGACGCGGATTCGTTCTACGACACGGTAGAATTTCAACGTCGGCCCTCGAAATTCGACTTTCCCTCGGTCTCTTTCCGGTTGAAAAGGAACGACGAGGTTCGCGACGAGGTTGAACCGGTCCGTTCTTAGGCTCCTCCCGTGCGTCCTGACCTCCTTCCTTTACGAGCAGTTTTCTCGCACTCGAGGCGCGTGGTTCGCGTGGTTCGCGTGGTTACGTGCGCCGAACGACGCCGGTTCTCGAATAGAGATCGGAACGTAACGAGAGACGTTAAACCGTCCGAATTTTTCGCGCGGTCGGTAAAAGGAGCGAAAGGTCAGCGAGGCGACGACAAAGAGATTGGCATCGGACACGAAGTAAGCCGACCGACTCGTTTCTCCTTCTTCCACTGGCCCCCGCTATCTTAATATCCAGCGCGTATTCGGTGGTTCGAGTCGCGGCGAGTAAAGAGGATCAGTCGACCCGATGGCCGGTTGCCAGCGGTCGTATCAACGTGACCCGAAAAATTCTCAAGCGGAACCGCCGCAGCAGACCGGTGCAATTCCGGCGTATCGAACGGCGTCTTCGTCTATGTGGTCTACGTCGCGAGGTAGACCGTGTACGATGAGAGGAATTCGGTATCGTTTCGCGCATTTATTAATGGATCGCTCGATAGGTTCGTAAAAGTTATTCCGTTACGATAACTCGATCCGTCCGGCGATAGGCGAGACCGTGGCAGCGGAAACCGCGTGTACCGGTGGTTGGGAAATACGTGGCGCGTATGTAGCGGGTAGGGTAAACGGTTGGTCGGAGGTACGAATTGGAGGACGAGACGGGAGCGATTGGATCGCTGCGCAATCCAAGTAACCGCGCCGCGGTGCTACTCGCGGAGGGGATACGATCGATTCGTCCCCGGTAAATCAGCGCGCTTTGCAAAAATTGCAAGCGACCGCAAACGTTGAATCTCCGATATTTACTTTAAAGATATTAAACCGGTTTCTCTTTCTCTCGGTGCTTCTCTTCCCTGCTCCCTTCGCTTCTCGCGGACGCGTCCGTTCGATCTTCTTTTTATCCGGATATATCGGTGCCTGCCACGTGTGTATACGCTCGGCGATGCAACCGCACCGCTCGGCGCCGCTGAGAGAAAGCTGCGAACGTATAAACGTTTACGCAAACCGAGAGCTACCGAGTTTCCATCGCATTTTTCGCACGGCGCCGCGTTCCCCGACCACCGAGAGGTTCCGCTTTACCGGAATTCGCGTGAAATTTCTGCGGCAAAGGTGTCGTACCAGCGTGCCCGGATGCCGACAAGCGGCCAAGAACGGAAATTTTATTCGACGTCTAGCGTATAAATTCCGGTTAAGGGGGGGAGGGACCTCGACGTCGGCAAAGTTAACCATTTTTTCGCCGTCATCGGCGAGGAAATTATCGGAATAAGCGAGTAGAAGGAAAGTGGCTGAAGCGCAATTCCCTTGGCAATTTGCTTAAGCCGAGAGCGGATCGCCGCAACTCCAAGTGCAACGAGAGTCGTTAAAATTTCCCCTTTCCTCTTCCTCTTCCTCTTCCTCTTCGTTCCCTGCGCCGTCTCGCTTCTACTCTATTCTCCCGGGGGGCATTTCACCTCACCGATTCGAGATGAGAACATAAACGAGCGTAGCAACGCGTACTTACCATCGGATCAACCTCGAAGGGCGAGAGAGGCAAAGGCACGGACGAATCGATTTTCCCTCTTTTCGGGGAAAAATTCGCGAGGATCGCGCGATTCCTCTCTCGCTCTCGCTTTAATTACCGGTAGGTAGATTCGTATCTGGTCTTTAGTGGTTTGGTAAAACGAAGCGACTCCGAAGGAGAAACTCGAGCGAGAGGCTGGAGAACGCCGCGAATCGTCCCTAGAGTTGTTCTAGTGGAACACCGCGGTGTCGGTTTCTTTCGCTAGTGCGAGAGCGTGCACGCACTCGTCCATTCTTCGCCGAATGGTCGGTGCAAGAACGAATTCCACCAGAAACCTGTTTCCGGCTTCTCGACACGGCGATTCGTGCAAAGGGGTACTCGAATCCTCTCGTTTAGAAGCGGGGCCCCCGGTTCGCTCCGATCGACTCTTACCGACAAACGCCATCTCGTCAAGGCGTGCCAGTCTCCTTACCTTGAAGCCACCTCTTTCTCTCTTCTTTTTCTCTCTTCATCGCCGACTAGTATCCGCGCCGTGTTCCGCCGTTTACGCCATTCAGCCGTGCGAATCCGCGAGATCGCGTTTATTCGTTTAACGAGTTTCAGCGAAGCGTTGCGATCCCCAAGAGCCGACCTCGGTCGGTTAGGCGACCGAGTCAATTCCGCGGCCACGGTGCGCTTTCGACGTCGGGTGCTGCTGCTGTCGATGGTGGTGGTGGTGGTGGTGGTGGTGCGGCTGGCGAGGACGGCGAGGATGGGTCGCGCGGTAGCGGGTTTGAACACGGTTCGCGATCAATTTTCTCCGATTTGCCAGGTCGAACGGGATTTGCCGGCGCACGCTTCGCCGTACCGCGCTCGGTGTTGGAGAGCTCTGTGCAGGACAGCGGCAGCGATATGTCCTATAAATCCTAAACGGATTAATTAATAATAATGCACGGTCCCGTGCATGTTAAGCCTCCTTCCCCTGTTCGGTTTCCAACACGGCGGGAAGCGCGCGTGCCCATGATTATTTTAATGTGCGGGCCACTATAGCAGCGTGGTCGATCGATTATCCGGCTAGTCGACGAAATTAATAACCCTCTGCTCCGTCCGCTCTCCGTTCCCTTCGCTATCCGCTCGGTACCCGCTGCGCCACACACGCTCCGTGTCCGGTGTGCAGAATGCGCGCGTACGGGGGATAGCTCTGTTTCCCCGGTGCTGCCTCGGTATAAACGTTTCGACGGGAAAGCCCTCTGCCAGTCGTTAACGAGGAAATGTTTTCGATCGACGCGTTCGATGTCGATCGCGCGACGATAACGAGCTTGGCTCGTCGAATGCGTCACGCCGCTAAAATCTCCTCCCTGTGGACTCGTTGGCGCCGCGTTATCTCCGACACGCACGCCTCCAAATTTCCTCCTCTCTCCTCCTCTGCCCGACGCTAGAGCTCGTTTCGACGTTTACGTCGCGAGGAGGAGAGAAGAAAGTCGGTGGTCGCGCGGGTTCGTTGGACGTCGTTCGACCCGTGACCACGTTTTCCTCCGCCGCGGTGACGGAGGTTAGCGANGGAGGAGAGAAGAAAGTCGGTGGTCGCGCGGGTTCGTTGGACGTCGTTCGACCCGTGACCACGTTTTCCTCCGCCGCGGTGACGGAGGTTAGCGAAAGAGAAACGAAAAGGAAGACGAGGACGAAGACGATAACGGCAACAGCCAGAGCGATGACGAAGGCAACGCCAACGCCGACGACTAGTAGGAGCACGACCACGAGCTTACGTTTGTTTCCCAACAGCCTATTGGCGTCGTTTGACACTGTTGCCCTCAATTGCCACTCGTTGACCCCACTGTACGCGTTGTCATGACTCCGAGTCATCGGCTTACCAGCCCGTTAAACTTGCTCCCTGGCCTCATCGCCCTCTATAATCATCCGGCAGGCGTGCTCTCCTCTTTCTCTCCTCGCCTTCTCCTCGCCTTCTCCTCGCCGCGTGTTGCACGCCGGAGCTTCCGTGGAAGCGCGGCACGCGGCGAACCATGCTCTCGGTACGCATCGGTACGGCGGAGTCGTGGATCCGCTAAATTGATTCGGGCCACGAAGTTTAAGCCGCGGTCGCGACTCTTCTCCGCTTCGCCAGAAGCCTCGGTCTCGCTCCGTTTCCGCGCCGCTCGGCGCTCTGGAAAGCGGACGTAGGCGTAAAACCGTGTCGAATCGATTTCGACCATCCTCTTATCCGACGCGTACAGCTGTTTTATGCGGCAAAACAAACACGCGGACCGTTCCCGCGTTCGTCGTTTCCATTCCGTAATTGATCGTAAAGCTCTAGCTGGAAGGCTGCGCGCGGTTTTACGAGCGGGGCTCGGTTTAGAAACGAGCTTTCCCGGCAACGCCTTCCCACCGCGCGTTTCCACCAATTTCTCGGAAAATTTCCCGTATCCGGTTCCTCGACTCGACCGGAAACACGTTTGAAAAGACAAAACTCGCGACGATCTCGTGAAGTAGGAGAAGAAGCGGATGGATGAAAGGAAGGAAAGAACGAAATGGTTGGATCGGAATCGGGGATCCCGCGGATCGCGGTGAGGTCCGCGATAAGAGGATGGAGCGTGTACGCGAGGCCGGTAGAGCCCATCCCCTTTCATCGCGGACGTCGGCGTCGCTGTCGACGTCGAAGCGGCGGACCGACATCAAAGGCAGAGCGTATAAATCAATTACCGACGACAAAGCGACGCCAGCCAGCGACCGTGCCGGTTCGCTGATACGGTGACGTTCCGCGCAAACTCGATTATCGATACACCTCGAAGGTCGATGCCTCGTCGACTGCGACGGAGCGTCGGTAAGGGGAGCTAAGGGTGATTGGATGCGCCAAGGCCGATTCCCCGAGGGGAAACCGGGGAAAGCTGCGACGCGACGCGCCTCGACGCGCCTCCTCGTGCCTGGCATATTCGCTCCTCGAACGTCCCAGTGACTTTCGGAACCGAGCACCGCCGGTCGGTGAGGAGCGGAGAGGGGCAGGGGGAGTAGCAGGGAAAGGTGGGTTAATTGATTCAGCAGCGAGACGCGATTACGAGGACAAAGAGTGGCTATTTTTTACGGCGTTGTTTCGCGCCGGAGCGCGAGCTCGTTCGCCTTTGATTATCGCTGCTGTACCTACGAGGAATTTTTCATCCGAGAATTCCGAGGTTTCATTGATCGCGGGTTAAGTGGCTCGGTGACGCCAGTTAACCCCGCGCGCAACGCGCGTACAATCCGCGTGATACGAATTACGTTCGAGCCTATTTACGTCCTCCGTGCTCGCTAGCTAGCTCGCTCGCTCGCTCGCCGATGAATGCCTCGTTTCATCCGCCACTCCGAAACCTCCTCTCGCCGTTTTTTTCTCCTGGTAATCGTGAAATCGCGTTTAGACGCTTACCAGGGAACTGGGCGCGAGCGGGGCAGCCGGTTGCCGGAGAAAGAAAAAGAAAAAGAAAAGCGTCGGAGCGTATTACGATCATCGGGCATATCCGCGTGAGTTATATTTGGCACGATTGGCTCGAACGGGGACAGAGTCCCGTGGCGCGCTGGTTATCGAGATCGCGTCTTCTCCTTCTTACGCTCGACCCACCGTTTTTCTCCTTTTTTTTCTTTTTTTTTCTTTTCTATTCTCTCGCTCTCTTTCTAAACCACCTTTTCTTCGTTTGTTTCAGGTAAGCACGAGGCAGAGTACGCATCTCGAGGTTCGTGGAGGAGAGGTAAAGCGGGGTAAAGAATAAGTCGTAAGTCAACGACGGTTAATCGGCGTACCGACGCGATTCCGACCGAGTCGCTTTGTCCGCTCGTCGACACAGTCGCGCGCGTTGACCCGCATAAATTAACCGCGAAGCGAGCGGCGGCCGTCCGTCGACGACGCGTTCTCGTTGAACTTTCTAAAACGGCGTCCGAGCGTCGCGTGCTCTTTCGACCAAGCGAATCGCCGATTCGTCGCGCGACGCGACGCTAAGCCGCCGATCCCGGGGAAACGTGGAAGCACCGGCGTCGTTGGCTTTCGACGCGACGTCCAACGGTAAACGATCGTCGCGCGACGCGTATATCGGTCTCGGGATCGATTCGGCGTAGATAGCCGCGCGAGGATCGGTCGAATCTCGAGGTTGGCAGGGAGCGAACGCGGCTCTCGAGCTCCTCTGCTGCCTTTCGAACCAACGGTGAACGGTGAAAAACGTACAAAGAGAGAGATTTACCGGTGCCGGGTGCGTGCGGGATGCGTGCGGCATAGCGGAGTCGTAACGATTTCACGGGCGGACGATTATTCGGATGCGAGCTCGTAGCTCGCGCGCGGAGAAGTGGCGAGCGTGTAACGAGAGAGAGAGAGAGAGAGCGAGAGGGTGGGTGGGGGGAGAGGGGCGGCGGGGAGCGAGAGCTGGCTGTTCTCTCGCATGCACCACCGCCCCCGTAATCGCGGTTAATTAACGAGCCGGCAGCTGGTAACGAGGCTGCCGATTACTTGCCGCGCATCGGCCACGATTATTCCGGCTTCTCCTCTTCCCTTCCGGTTCGCCGAATCCACCTCCGATTGTCGTCCTTTTCGTCCAAAGCTTTTCTCTCCCTCCTGCTCCTCCACCGCCTCCTTCCTTTCGCCCTCGCCGTTTCGATTCGCCCCTTTAGAGAGAGAGACAGCGCGCATGTCCTCCCCTGCTCCGCTCCTCTCCGCTTTGTGCCACTGGAAAGGAGGAACCGTAGGGACGCGGAGAGCTGTCTGCTTTCCCGTCCAAGACCCGGAATTTCCCCGATCGAGCCTGCTCCGTCGAACAGAGACGATTCGATCCGCGAGATATGGTCGGTGGACGCGAGCAGAGATAAAACTAGCCGCGCGAGCCAACCGGATATCTGCGCGGCGTGGAAAAACGCGGTCGTTAAACGGCGAGTAGGTGTCCGCGCGACGGGATGCCGCGGAACCGTCCTTTCCAAAGAATTCGAACGACGCGTGCAGGTTGAATCGCCAGCCGGATATATAAATGCCGGGATTTCTTTTCGGTGCCAAGGATTTCCAGATAAATGTGTTTTCCGACCGGCGAGTGATTAAACCGTTCCTTCTCTCTCTCTTTTCTCTCTTCCTTTCTTTCCCTCGGCCAAGCAACGAAGCGTCTCTATCTTCGCGCTTGAAAAGGATCGCAAACGTCCTTTTCCTCGCTTTAACCGGCCGAGGCGTTCTTTCTACGGAAAATGCGGCTTTTAAATCTCGATCCGCGTGGTTCCCCAGCGGTGCTGGTGGCGCGGAGCAACTGTGCCGCCGCCGTTACTCTTTCCGCGAACGAGAAAGCCGCTGGGTAAGGCGAGGAAGAGGGCGAAAAAGCGAGAGGAAGGAAGGAGGCGGGGAATAACAGCGGGAGAGAGCAGGAAAACTCGGATCGAAATGGTCTCCGGCTTAGATATCGCGTAGCCGGTTGCTCGGCCGAGCCAACGGACGCGAACGGACGCCAGCGCGAGCAGGCGAGCGCGCCGAGACCGAATCCTTTATTAAGAATAGCTCTTGCAAGCGAAATAGACGCGGCGAAGGAAAGATGCTTCTCTCGGGAGAATAACAGCCGAGCCGAGGGCAGAGGGAACAGAGGTTAAAATTCTCCGCGTTCTATACGAGCGAGGAAATTAATCTGGCCAAATGGACCACGATTTCCTTGGTTTTTCCTCCTCTTACTTCCTGTATCCGCTTGCGTCGGGACGCGCCGGTGGTAACGAGACCGCGCGCGCGCGATCCGTTTATCCACGGATCGCCGTTCGAGGAAATCTAATCGCGGCGGAAATCGAATTCCCCGAAAGGGGTCAGTTCGACGCGGCGAAGCAACCGAGGAAGGAACTTTCCCACTTTTCCTCCGGCAAATCCCACCGGTGATCCGTGTAGCGTGTACTCGGCGTGAAAAGTTCTCCTGCCCGTTAATCTTCGCCCTCTTGAAGTTTATCGCGCGTTACGTAGACCCTCCGACCAAGTTTTCGCGGAGAAACAGCGGAAGGCAGAGGGTAGATAGAGAAACGAGCTTTCCTCCCCCGCCCCCTCCTCCGCCGCGTCCGCGTTTCCTTCTTAGCTCCGACTATCGAGGCTGGCGCGTGCAACGGTGGAAAAGTTTCTAGGGCTGCCGAATAAATAATAAGAGGAAGGAAAAAGTCGACCGCGGATACCGAGAACTCGCCTAACAAATTTCTACGCTCGAGCCGCTTCGCCGATTAACTCTTCGGTGAAAATATCTCGTGGATCGCGTATAGAGAAGAGGTCGCGTCTCTCGACGACGACGTCGACGTCGGCGACGAAAGGTGGCGAGGGTGGATGTGGTCGATATCGATTGCTCGCTGCTCTCCAGTCACCCTCCAACGATCCTTTATTCCGCGCTGACTTTGTTATCGGCCGCTTAAAGAGAAGAGCATCGAGGCTGGTCTCTGGTATTTCTTTTCCACGGGCGAGCGTTCGCGATTCGATCGAGATAAGCGTCAGCGAGTGTCTCGCGGTTCTTCCCAGTCGATCTGCCTCGGTAAGAAGAAATTTACCAGTATCCGTGGTAACAGGAGGGGGTGGATGGATCTTCTGGATAGGATAATCTAACCCGTCGTCTATATCCTTCGGTCGTTATAATTCTCGAGGAGGGATGTAGGTCGATTCGTCCTTCCAACCCCCTGCCACTCTCGCGGCTCGTTAATATTAATTAACGACGGTGACATCACGGTCTTCTAAATATTTGATTAGCCGTAGGATCGGTCGAGACAGGGAATCGCGGGCGTGCGAGCTTTTCCGCGCCGCCAGGCGGCCACTAATCACCCTTTAAATTCGCCTCAGCTTCGGGAATCGAACGACTTCTGGGTCACTTTCACGCCCGGGGCAAAATACCCTCGCGTGTCTGCTAATTCCCGGAGAAGCTCGACCTCGATCGTCGGAGATTTCTCGAAATATCATCGGCCCGGAATCGCGTTTCGCGCCGAATCTCGTTTCGCTCTTTGTTCTCTGCTCTTCGGAGCGCGTATCGGAACACGGAACACACGGAGTTGGAAAAAGGAGGGCGGAGAATGTTGGCGTGGCAAAGGGTAGAAGGTAAGAGCAGAGCCTACAGCTTCCGTTCCTTTTTCCCTATTCCCATTTCCATTCCCATTCCCATTCCCCTTTGGTATTGCCGAAAAGGGGGTCGCGGCTAGCTCGTAGGAAGGAAATTGGGGGCTTCTCGGGAACATATTGCCCTCTCGATCCTCTCCGACTACCCTGCTAGCTGGCTGGCTGGCTGGCTGGCTGGCACGAAGCGGGATGGCGGTCTCTCTCTTCTCTCGAGGGTTCCGAGCGAAAGAGAGAGAGAGAAGGGGGTGGTAGGAAGGAAGGAAGGGCAAAGCGAGCGAGAGAGCGTGGCAGAGTTTAAAGCCAGGCAACTAGTTTCGCAACTGCTACTACCCCCGTTGCTGCAGCCCTCTTTGGCGAATAAAGAGACGACGGCGGAGGGTGTGCCGGATGCTGGTTGAGAGGGCGAAGGTGGCGGTAGGAGGTAGGACGACGTGCCGGTGAAAGAGCAGAAGGAGGCGGACGCTTAAAGCTGGGAGTTGGAGGAGGCAGGGAAACGCGTGGGTGGGAGAGATAGGTATAAGCGGCGCGACGTTAGGCAGCGCGACGGGCCAGAATGGCCCTATCGGAAAAGGGTCGACCCGATCCGGTTCCGGCTTCCTCGCGCGCGGAAATGAAAGAGCCACCCCCGACCTCCGACCCGAAGCCGACCCGAAGCCAACCCGGAGCCGCTCGCGACCGATCGACCGAACCAACGACCGCTGCTCGCTCTCCACTTTCCTAACGAATACCGCGCGCGCGGACTGTTTACCCGCTGCATTTGTCGGAGAGTCGAGCGTGCCGAGTGGCATTCAAAGAGAGACTCGAGAAGCTGCTCCGAGGTAAAAAAGGAACGGCTGACGACTCGACGCCGAACAAGAGCTCTGCCGCGTTATTGCCGGCAAAAGCCCAAGGATTCTCGTTGACCTTAACGACGGCCGGAGTGAAATCTCGTGTCACGCGCGTTCTTTGATAGAAAAAGAAAACAGGAAACAGAAGGCGTAGGCGGAGGAGGGGAAAGAAGGAAAAAAGGTTTTCGAAGGAGGGATCCGTTTCTCTGGTTGCACGCGGATCGCGGAATACGAGGGATCGGCGAGAAAAACCGGAGAATTTCGGACGCCTGTCGTCTTCTTTGCTGGCGCTCGCGCGGCGCCGAGGGTTACATCGTAACGAGCGAACAAACGAACAAAGGTGTTATCGATTCCATCGGATTCGCGTACCGTTTTCAAAGGTTTTGCGCGTATTTAGCCCCTGTTCCCGTTCCCCCCTCCCCTCTCTCTTCGTCCCGGACCCACAGCTTTCACGCGAATCAACCGCTCTATCCGTATTCGGTGAACCATCGTTAACGAGCATCGACTCGTTCGTCCGGCAACGTTACGTGCGTTACACGATCACCGCTACAAATCGCGTTTCATCGAACGAGAATTCCGTTAATACTACCGTTCCGGTCGTGCTCATCGCGTTAATATCCGGTCATTCCGAATTACAACGTCATTTCCGACGCCGCACGCGCGCGCGTGCGATCGATCAAACGGACGGATGGTTAAAAGCCCGTTAGGCACTGTTCGCGGCGAAAGATCGCGCGCGATTCGCGCGAAAGGAAACCGATCGAGCTCGCGAACGTTTGCTCCCTCTCGGAGTGGCCGCGTTTATCGATTCCGATGTCTCGCCAGTTGGTTCGCCATGGTTCCAGCACGCGATTCGCGTGACGGAAACGCGTGTGCTGCCGCGTTCCCAACGTTCGCGACGTTTACAACCGGATCGGCCGGATATCGGGCTGCCGTGGGATTAAACGCGACGATGCGAAACGATCCGAACGATCGGACACGCGCCACGCGCGCACCTCTCGCACCGCGGTATTTTTAGCCCGTACGTACTCGTCGCATGCGAGTATAATCGTTCGTGTACGAAGGTTAACCACGACCGAGCGAATTTTATACGCGTCGAGTCGAGTCGGTTCGGATCGAGCAAGAGGGATTTCTCGTGGACGCGTTTGCCAACGAAATGGAAACGAACGGAGCAAAGGAAGGCGGAGAGCGTAGCGCGGACGTAACGCGAAATGAAATAACGAGTAGGTGGTCGTGCGAAATGGAATGAAAATTCACGCAGAAGCGGACGAGCGAGAACGCGAAAAATTAAACTACCCCTTCCCTTTCCTCCCTCCTCCGCGCTCTTTCCCGCCTTGCATTCTCCTTTTTTCCCCGCTGCCGCTTTTTCTACGAAATCTCTCTGGCGAGCGCGCGCCATTCGCGAGGGAAGAAAACCGATTCGCGTTTGCGGTCCGATCGCGATTGAAATGAAAACGTTGCGGAGCTGGAAAGGGGTGGAAAAACGATCCGTCCGCGACTGGACCAACCGCCACCGACCACCGACCATCGGCATGCCGGGGAAAATGGTTTTTTTTAATCTTCTCGCGAAACGGTAGGAGAAAAAGACGGTTTCTATCGCGACGCGGTCGAATCGATCGACTCTCGCGTTTATTATCGTCAATGGGTCGGAATTAATTTCCACTTAAGTCGGTTGGATTACGTTGGAGCAACGTCGTTCCCGCGGACGGAATTGCCGCGTGCCGAACGAACCGCGACGACGAGATCCTCGGTGGGAATAGCAGGAACCCCGGAGCAAAGAGTAGAAAATAGCCGAATACGAGTCGGATGACGCATCGGAGGTGGCGGTGAGCGTGCGCGCTTTCGAAACGCTTCGCGATCATTCGGCCAGCCGCGATTACCATTCAAGGATATAACCGAGCGTCCGCGCGGCGTCCACTCGTTCTTCTCGCGTCGATCTGACACGAATCGGAAACGGAAGGCGAAGCGGGGTTAGAGTCGCTTTACCGATTTTCTCGTCCCTCTAATTCGAGGCGCGAGGTCGAGGCGCGCACGTACACGCGCGCATCAACGAATTACTTTACCGAGTCACGAGGGTGGAAACACGGGAGCACTTGTGCGCGCTGGCAGAAGGCCGAGCGCGGCGGGAGGGAGGTAACAGATGGGACACGGCAGCAACCGGCCAAAGTAGCTGCGGGGGTTGCACCACCACCACCGGACCCACCCTGCAGACGATTAACGCCTGCCCTCCCGAATCGACTTCTAATTTCCAGCTTATTTCCTATCCGCCCCGCTCCGTTCCCCGATCTCCGATCCCTACACGGACGCGTGGAAAGGACCGAAAGGGGATCCGATTATCCCGATACGGAGGAATTATTTCCTTCTTGGCTGGCTCCTCGGCGTGGTATAAGCACGGCGCTTGGCGCGACGAGCTTACGCGTACGCGAGTTGGCGCGATTGAAACGGCCAGCGGCGCGAGCTTAACACGGTGTACGTGCAAAAACAGACGGGGAATATTTTCCATGGCGTGCACATTCGTTATTCGACCGGTCGATGCCGGGTAATTGAATACGTGGCTTTTATACGTGGCCGAGGGTGGTGTATAGCACGGTTCTCCTCTCACCGTATTGCCGGTGGTGGCCGTGGAGAAAGGGAAGGGTGCGAGCGAGATGCCGCGAGAACCGCGGAGCGAAAGAGAGCGGGACGAGGTGTCGACCACGGTGGGAGAGAAAGAGAGAGATTCGAGAGCCGGCCAGGCGGCGGGTCGAGGGGGGCGGAAACAGAGAAAGGGAGAGAGAGGGAGAGAGATGGCCGGAAGAGGGCAAAGGATGAAAAGGGTTGGAGACTAGTCTACACTCGATGTGTTCCGCTGTTCCGGGGTTTTATAGCGGCGGTCGGAATTAATGAGGGGCCGTGTTTTCACGGCGGCCGAGTGGCGGTGCAGATTTCATTTTACTATTTACCTCGGGGAATTTATTCGACAACGACCGACCGGCGGTGGCAGGGTGTGGTAGTGTCGCGGATGCTCGCTGGCGGAGGAAACAGAGAGGGGTAGCTGCCACGCTCGACTGACACCATGCCGACCGGGCACCGCGTTTGACACCGTTCCGACCAACAACCACCACCGTGTCCCAAAACCTTGCCCAATCCCCGATTCTACGCGCGTTTCGTCGTCTAACGAATTAACATGCAAATTTCCAAGCACCTTGCGAACCAACGAACGGCGTCGACGCGAAATCTCGAAGGGGAACCCTTGGGACCGTCGACGCCATCGAGGGTGAGCGGATCCAGTCGCATTGGCGTCGCCGCCTCCATTTTCTTCCTCTTTCTCGCCTCGCCGCGCGCCTTCTCACTTTTACCATTACCACTGATATTGCCTCTTCCTTATCGCCGCCGATTTTCCGCGAGATACTCGCGATAGGCGAAATTTCCCGGCGGTTGGTTTACGCGGCCGTTCAGGGAACGGCGCGATAACGGCCGTTCGATGGATTCGGCAGGTCTTTTTCCACTGCGGCCGTGGAGAATAGGGGTGTGGAAATTCGACGCCCATGATCACGGTTAGAGTGGCACGGTACGACCGTACTAAAATGAAACGTATATTTGAGGTTAGGGCGGATCAGGGGTTGAGCTCGCGAGCCCCCGAGTCGTTTATATGGTGATTCAATGGGGGTGCTTGGCAAAATGTCAAGGGACTCGTAAGGGTGGCCCGAGTTTCGCGGAGTTGCACGGCTCCGGCTCGTTCGAACGAAAATTTCACCCACGCGCGTTTCACGCCCTCTCGCGAATCCGTGAAAACGTCGGTTCCGTCGGTTCTCTCTCGGCATCGGGACACACGCGCGTGTATATCGGAAAAAGCGGGGCGTAGGCGAGAACGCGACGATTTACAGAGATATCGTTACGCGAAACCGAAATGCAAACGGCCGTGTGCTTTAATCGAAGCGGACGGGTGTGTAGGGGGTAAAGTGGTTACCGTTTATTCGATATCTTTTGCCGGGCTTTATCGATACCGTGACGGTGAAAATACGATAGCCAGAATCGAAATAAACGTATGGTCGATCGGTGAATCAATTGTACAACTTCCCAATAGGATTTGACGGAGCAGATAAAACGGCACGTTTCCCCGAGTTTTATTTCCGAGTGCGGTGGTGGTAACAGGCCGCGATCGCTAACAGAGGCCGCGATGGTGGTAGTAGCAGTAGGCAACAGCAGTAGTCGGATGACGCTGCTGCGTCCTTCCGACCTCGATTCCACACGCCGGCAGAGAATCGATGGCCATTCGTGCCGGTCATGCGACAGATGTTGATCTAACTGCGTGTGGCAACCCTTTGTAAAAGCTGCAATTTACACGCGCCTACCTCGCAACGGAAAAATACCAGGGATGGGGTGTCGGTGGCGGTGGTGGTGGTGGTGGTGGCGGTGGCGATGAGCGGTTTCCGTTGAAGAGAGAACCGGCCGTTCCTCGTTTCTTCGTCCTTATTTTTCTCGCAGCGGCGTTTCGGTCCAGGCGAAATCCTCTCGTTACCCGTNACAAAGCGCGCACACCGTTGGCGAATAAAAGAGAAAACGCGCGCGGTTCCAGGCTCGGGTAAAGTAACGCGACGAGCCTACAACGCGCCATTAGAACGGGCTCTCCTCGACCTATCGAGAATCAACCCGCCGTTCCTCGTTTCTTCGTCCTTATTTTTCTCGCAGCGGCGTTTCGGTCCAGGCGAAATCCTCTCGTTACCCGTAACGGACAGGTCGTTTCCCCTTTATAATTTGCCGCGACAGTCCTTTCCGGCATCGATTTTTCACGCGGAACTCGGCTTCGAAGGGTACGCGAGGAGTCAGGGGCTCGAGCGGGAAAAGGTCAACCACGATCTGACACGAAGCCCGGTGGTTGCTCTTCCCCTCTCCCCCCTTTCTCCCCTCTGTCGTCTCGCGCGCCTCTCCCCTTCTCGCTGTACCCTCTCTCTCTCTTTCTGCTTTTTCTTTTTTCTCCTCGGCTTCGTGCAAACCGGCGAAAGCGTTTCCGCGCGGCGAGGAAATTTCCCGGAAAACCGAAGGTATCGCGAGCGGAAGTTTATCCCGGTAAGACGACAGGTCGCGGCTTTTTTCCGGCGTTTTAATATCGAGCGACGCTCGGATGCCGCTCACCTCCTCTTCCTCCTCCACCTCGCTTCCGCCGCCACGACTCTTTTTCCGTTTCCCGGTATCCTCTTATACGCCGCGTGCATACGCGTATCCGCGCCTCGCATCGAACGCGAGAATCTCGACGTCGTCGGTGTAACCGCGCGCATATTGCTGGGAATTTACGACCCCCGAGAATTCTCTGCCGCGTCCGCGTGCTCGCTCGAATTTCCATTCCGCCTCGGCGATTCCCGAATATCGCCACTTTTACTTTTCCCCCGGTTATCTTTCTCGCGCCACGCTCGGCTCTCGGTCGAAACTTTGGCGGAATTTCGCGCCGCGATCGAGAACAAAGTTGGACGATCGGAGCGTGCTCGAATTTCGACTGGGAAGCGGGTGGAAAAGGAGGGATAGGATCGGTGGATGGCGGGCTGGCGCGGATTCGTGCGCGATCGAGGCCGCAGACTACTCGAAAGTTTGGCAGCCAGCGTCGCGCGGAGAGAGGAAATATTCGCTTGCTCGATAGTTTTTACCAAAGGAGCCACTCGTGTTTTCCGCGAACGGGTAGAAATCTGGGAGAGAAGAGAGCGAGGTCGATTTTATCGAGAGACCTCTGCCGCGTCCGCCCTCTCTCCAACCTCTCTCCCTCCTCTTCTTTCCAGCGTTTCCCAATTTTCGGCAAACGCCATCGGTTTCCCTCTCGTTTTTCTCCTCCCCTGCTTTGGGAAAAATCATGCCGATGAGAAAGGAGGAAATTACGCGTATCCGACCGCGATATCGCTGGGTCGATTTAAAAGTACGATTTCCGCGGGAGATTAATGGCGTGGCGAGGCGCGTGTAAGGAATGGGAGGAACGAAGGAGGTTGCTGGTAGTTGCGCGGTCTGACAGCGGTGACGATTTATACACGCGCCGAAACGGTACTCGTTTATCGCGAGGCGAAAATCGATAGGTGTCGGTGCGCGAGAGAAAAAGAATACGGCTTCTGTGCGTCTGCCCGTCAGAATTTTCTTCTCGCGTTTATAAAACGGATGCCTTCCACCGTTACGTTATACGCCTCGGTTTCCCGTGCGATAAAACGACAATGTTCCCACCTGTTGTTTATCGTCTTTCGACCGAGGGAAAAAAGGTATCGCGTATTCACCCTCGTCTTCCATCGGCGGAACGATCCGAAGCCAAACGGTGTTTTATACCTCCATTCTGCTCCTTTTTCCTTTCCATTTTATTTTATTTCTCTCTGTCTCTCTCTCTCTCTTTCTGTGTCTCGCGCGTCCTCGACGATCGACGATACTCGGCGCGTCTCTATGGAACGGAAGCCGCGGTTATTATCGCGCACTCGGAGGCCGAGCGTTCGATTCGATCCGTCGCGGCGAAATTATGGAACGCGGAAGCGGACTATTCGAGGACGTTTCCGACTGGGTTCGCGTTCGGGATCGCTTTCGTCGGCTGGCACCGTGTCGCGCTCGAATCCCGATTAAACGGTTCCGAGTTATTCCCGAGTTATTCCCGAGTAATTGCCGAGTAACCGTTTAAGCAAAACGGGGAGATAGGCGACACGGGAGACGGGCCGTTAATACGAATCGACCGGCGAAGCGATTACGCGGTTAGACCGCGGCGATTTCACGGATATCGCGGAAGGGAGCCGCGGATTCTCCACGGTGGAGGTAAATTGGTCGGGAGCGAGGCCGAGGTATAGGTGGATCGGAAGAGGTCGGTGAAAACACTTTGGCGTAAAAACAGAGTCAGTGGCGTAATCCCTGGCTGTTTATCCGGTGGCTGGCATGGCGCGCGCGTTCCTGGCTGGTTCTTCGGCAGGATGCAGGAGCCGCGCGGATAGGGTGTACACGGAGAGGGTCACGGGGACTGTAGCGGGCTGGATTCAGGCTCTTCCTGTCTTAGTGGTGTGGCGTTACCATGGTAACAGACTGTAAGCCGCTTAACACCACCCTCTACACCCTTTCCACTCGCTGGAATCCTTGTGCTTCCGACGTCGAGTCAACCCACCGCCGCCGCCCTGGTTCCCCGCGTCCTCGTTCGCGCGGTGGTTCGCGTCGGCGAATGTCGTTTTCCCTTTGCTCCCTTCGATCCCTCTCCAACCCTCTCCAGCCCACTGCAGCCCTCCCGGCCTTATCCGCCGCGAGCTTTCCCTCGCCGAGCGATCGCCGAGCAAAACTCCCAGCCGTTTCGCGATCGCGAGATTAAATACGCGCGATACGCTGTTTCGCCGAAGCGACCGAGCGACGCAGGGGTGGAGGAAGGGCTGGAAGATGGAAGGCTCGGAAGAAAGGTTATTAAGACGACGATGGGGCGACGGAGAAAGGAGGAGCGCGAGCGAGCCGAGTACGGGAATGAAAAGAAATCGCGTTCCGAAGCCGAGCGTTCCGCGAGGGTGAAACGGGGCAGGGAGAAAGGGAGAGAGAAAGAGTCGCGTGTCCGTTGAGAGGAAGCGAAGATGTGTGCGCTTTGCTGACGAGGAATTGAATGGAGGGTGAAAACCATCCTCGGAATCACCGCGGAGAGAGCCATCGGGTATTCTCTCCCTGTTATTTTCTCGTTTTAACCGGAGGGCTTTTTCGCGCGCACGCGCGCACTCGCGTACACGCGCGCGCCAGTCAGCCAGCAAACGCGGATAAAGTATAAGGTATAGGGCCACCGTTGGTCCTCTCTTTCTTTGCCGAGCACCACCGGCCCAGACAAAGGACCGCCCGGATCCCGACGTGTCCTAGCTCATCCTTGATTTATAAAAAAAGACAGAGAGAGAGAGAGACGCGCAGGCAGACAGAGGGAAACAGAGGGAAAAAGCGGGATAAAGAGAGGGTAAAGCGGAGGGAAAAAGGGCAAAACGGGAAAGAATGAATTCGCGCTTTGGCGTCTTTTCGATGAAGATCGATCCGGTTTGAAGGCTCTTCCGAGCCGCTTACTCTTTTCAACCGGCTCCTCCGTGGAATCGCAGATTCGTATCGTGCGCAAACAACTTCGAAGAAACGCTTTCCTTCTTTCCGTTCGATGAAAAGCGTAGGGAAGAAAAAAAGAGAGAGCAAAAATGAAGAAAAACAGATAGGAAAGAAACGTTAAGAAGGAAAGAGAAGAGGATAAAAATGGTGGAGAAATAGAGAGAGACCGTCTAGCCGACTCGGATATCGGTAGAGAATACCGCGCGTAATCGCGCAGGAGGTGTTAACTGCATCGCGCGGAACGACGCGACGCGATGCGACGCGTAGCGTCGACGAATATAGATGAGAGAAGCTCGTAATCGTTCGAACAACCGAGTTCCCGTTGTATTAATTATATCGTGGATTAAAGCTCGCAATTAATATCGATCGTAGTCATAGAAAATAATGAATGCCTGTCAGTGCTATCGAACGATACTTTATTATCGCTCGTCTAATGCCTAGTTCTTATAGCTGTCGTCATATTCTCGATGAATCGTGCATTTTTTTTCCTCTGCTTTTTCTTCGGTTTTTTTTTCTCGAAATTAAGATCAACCAGGTCGACATTAAATCGAGTATCGAGCTGGTTTCAACGAGGTAACCTCTCGCTTCGTCGT
This sequence comes from Euglossa dilemma, assembly GCA_002201625.1. Lineage (NCBI taxonomy): Eukaryota > Metazoa > Arthropoda > Insecta > Hymenoptera > Apidae > Euglossa > Euglossa dilemma. The sequence continues at coordinate 546,883 of NIJG01000031.1, forward strand.
ACGCGTTTGAACGAGGAAAGAGAATGGACCGACAGCCACGGTACGTCGAGTAACGTCGTTGCGATAAAAGTCGATTCGTTTAGACGCGTTATCGCCTTTCGTCTATCTAGTACTTTGTTTCGCGAAAATTATATAACAACTTTAACTCGCCCAGGGGACATTCCGTTAGAAGTCAAAGTTTATCGCCTTGCGTTATTTATGCGACTGCTGCGGCCAGTTATTATAAATATAACGAAACGGACGGTAACGCGAATGGATGTACGACCTATTTGACTTTTGCTCCGAGCAAGATCGATATCTTGGACCGAGTCCATTTTTACCACGCCGTCGGAATCCCGACGACGACCACGCGACGTTCCTCTCGCTCCACTGGATCACCGATTTTCGATATTCATCGACCGCCGTACGATTTCGCGTAATCTCATCGCGTATCGCGAGCCGAGTTCGTTCCGTAACGATATCTCCCACTCTCTCTCTCTCTCTGTCTCATGGCATTCCCGATTTCGTCGGTCGCGTTTAATTAATCTTGCGCAACGACAGTGACCGATCGACCTCGCGGAAGGCGTGCCGACGACAGTGGCTGGACCTAGGCGACCTCGCGGAACAAGGAAACCACGGACGCGCGTGGTATCTCTGTAGAGGATCTCGTGACTTTTCCGCGAATAGCCGACAAACACGCGCGGTATCGAATCATCGCGTTTCGGGGAATAGCCGGGACGAATTTAACGGAACGTTTGCGTGGAAGGAAGGAATGACCGTGCGGAATCGCGTCTCATCGAACGCTCGCGATCTGTTTCAGGTCTCCAGCCTGCCAGCACCAAAGCGCAACCCACCGCGATCAGCAAGTCTCACCGACCCAGTTCCGGCGTTTTACCTCAGGGTCAAACCCCAGGACCCGGTCCGGGTGGTCAACAGAACAGCAGGAGTTTTGCCGCCGCTCTGAGAAACCTGGCTAAACAGGCAGGGCCGGCACCTCAGGAAGAAGAGCCTCGCGCCAGTCCCAAGAATCGAGCGCCACCGCCTCTGGTTAGAGGTCCTTCCCCTGCTAAGGTGAGTAATCCCTGGCCACTGCCTCCTCTTCTCCTCCCCAACGTGGTGTCCTGTCCGAACGAATATAGGCGAAGGCACGGGAAAGGAGAGGAGGATGGCGGCAAGGATTAACGAACAAGCAAATTGATATTTCAGGAACGATCGACGCACGAAAGAAGACCAGAGGAGATTCCTTCGTTGTACACGACTGCGAGACCCGCGGATACCAGCAAGCACAGCGTAACTGCCGCTGCTTCCGAATTGCTGGCCCGTTCCGGTTTTCAACCGTACCGGCCTGAACACCATCCGGCCCACGCTCCACCGGCTTTTGCCTTGGATCCTGCGGCCTACAATCCTTATCATCACGGTCTCTACCCACCGCCACACCTTCAACACGCTTATAGGTAACGTATCGACCCTGCCGTATCGCCTGACCAACGATCGCTTTACCCAACAGAGAGAGAGAGAAATGTGTGAGAGTGTGAGAGAGAGTGAGAAAAAGAGAGAGAGAGAGCGAAGGTTGGAACGTGTTGCGTCCTATAACCTTTCTCATTCTCGATACGCAGATTAGAGGAACAGTTGTATTTGGAACGGTGTGGAATGCTGAGACCACCGTTATTTCCTGGGTTACCCTCGTATCCTCTATACGGGTTAAGATACAGTCCGGACATGCTACCGCCTGCATCCCTCGGACTGATGTCTCCCGTGATGCACGAGCGGTAAGTGAAGAAAAAGCCAGTGGACGAAAATCGTGTCGGCAGAGGTCTCGGAGGGGAGCCTGTTTATTAACGGCCGTGCCATTCTCGTTTCAGACTGAAACTGGAGGAGGAGCATCGGCTGAGGCAAGCACGGGAGCAAGCCGCGCTTCGGGAGGAGGAGGAGAGGAGAAGAGCGGCACGAAATTCCGCTCCTGCCGCCCCGGTACCCGCGCCTGCACCTGCATCCGCCGATACTGCAGGTGAGCGAGTCGCTCCACCCCCCACTGCCTTTCATTAAAAAGAAAGCATCGATTACGAGCGATCGCGAGACTTCTGTCCCGTCGCTTCTTACGCGCAGAAATAATCTTACTTTTCGCCTTTTCTTTCTCCTCACCCCTCCAACCTCCTCCGACTCTCTACACTTTTACGCTTCTTCTCTCTTTACCCACACCACCTAATCCACCCCCTCTCCGATCATTGTCACCGATGATTTCTTCTTTTCTGTTTTCTCTCCGTTTTGCGATTACGATAACGGTAACCGCGTTCTCGCGTCGTTTCAATCTCCACGATACACCACCACCACCACCCACCATCACCAGCACCACCTTTCTTCTTTCTTCTCGCGCTTCTGTCGTCCTGTCTCTCCTTCGAGCTCTCGATGCACGCGAACAAATTGCCGCGAACACCAAACGATAATCGCCGTACGTCCTGAAATTCTTTTCCATATAGGGGAATTATGAAAAATCGATCTTCCGTCTTTGTTCTCGACTTTAGTTCGACAATCGGTGCCAAGCGATCGAACCTCCGACGAGAAACTCGTCTCACGTCGTTGGTAACCGCTGTAACTTTATCGAATGATCTGTACTGCCGTATCCGACAGTTCACCGTAAACGGACGAACTGGCGAAGCAACAAGCGAGGAGAAGTCGTTGCAGAATATACCTGACTGTGAATGAAATCGAAACAAAAAAAAAAAAAACATACTACGCTTCTAATTTTAATCTAGATATAATCAAAGTTATAGTCATAGCTAATCGTTTCTTATGAAGGTAGGATCGATATTTTTTAGGTAAGCGTATAGCTCGATGGTCGAGTTGTTAAACTTTTCGCGTTTATCCTTCGGTTTTTACTTCCGTTTGTTTCCTTTCGTTTTGTTTTCTTTCGTTCCGTTCCGTTCCGTTCGTCTTTTTTTTATATTTTTTTCTTTTTCCATCTTATTGTGTTTTTTTTTTTCGTCTTTGAATCGAAAACAGTACCGTTTNCCATCTTATTGAGTTTTTTTTTTCGTCTTTGAATCGAAAACAGTACCGTTTGGTCACGTAACGGTCCGAACTCTCATGGGATCTCTGTTCAGGCGCTTTGTCATAGTCGAGGAAGCGAAAGTACACTGCCTATCCTAAATTTGCTAGGATTAACCGAAACGGTGAAGAAAAGAAAAAAAAAGAGAAAGAAAGAAAGAAAGAAAGAAAAATGCAGTCGCATTTTCGAGACCCGATTTAGCCAATGATTTCGTTTACACGTAGACCGAAGTCAGACTTATCGGCAACTGCGACTATCCTCTGTTCACGTTAGAAGAATAAGTCGGCCTTCGGTCGGCCGTTTATCCATTAATATCGTATTCGAAGCATATATGTTCCAAATGATTTTTGTAGTATTGGAATGAAGTCTCTTACTCATGTACAATGACATGTTCGTTACGTAGTTAATCGTTTTGTAGTTAGTAACGTCCTTAAGAGCGAAACTTCAACATAAGAGTGCACATCTTGTATGGAAAAATCTATCTTCGTTGACGTTACGATGGACTTTTCTTCGAAGGACGAACGACGTTACATGATTACGTAAACCTTTTTTTTGTTTTCTTTTTTCTAAGTGAAGTTTTTTTCTTCGATAAATTCAACTTTGTATTCGTCTTTTTCATGTGTGTACGTAAAATGTATTAACGTAATTATTATAATTTAAAATCATCGGTGGACATGTTAGTCACTGATAGATATATTCCCTCTTCTCTCTCTCACACACACACACACACACATACTCACGCAAACACACACACATACACGCTCTCTCTCTCTCTGTCTTTCGTCTTTCCTTCTCCTCTTCTTCTTTTTCTTTCTTCCTCACGTTTCTTCGTTTCGTTGATTTCGTTGATGTTTTCCCGTTCCGTTATTCTCTGAAATATCTAATTTAGATAACGCGTACAGCGGATACTTGGTTTCGCCTTCGAAAAGTATTTGACGCGAAACGATGAACGGTCAACTCGCAAACCAATCTGATTAATTCGCATACCATTTTCCGAAGCGTAGTGCACTCTTGCGTTAGTTCCCGCAACTGTTTTAGAAATTTGCAATTAAACGATCAGTGTCGGAATAATTTCTCTTAATTGTAGCAAACGTATTCTACCCATTACTGACTTGATCCACCGATGTATATAACTTTGTCACACATGTTCTTTTATCAAAATTATACCGTTTTTATATAATTTATTATGTAAACATGTATATTTGGACTATAATTGAAAATAAACATTGCAAAAAAACGTGATCAAAATTCTGATTGACTTGGAATTCTTGACCCTCGATTCATTTTCTGAAACAGTTTTGGGGAAGATTCAACGATCTCGATAGCTTAAAACGACAATGGCAATTTCCTATGCTCTGTACGATATAATACAGCGTTGCCCGCGAGCGTCCCAATAGCCACCGAAAACGTTTCTTTTTACTCGATCCGTGCGTTATCCGATTTTATTGAACTTCTATTGGCAATCATCCCCAATACTTCGAATTGAATACATCAAGCTATTGCTAATAACGAGAAACCTATGGATCGCGCAGGTAAGTTGAAAATAGACGAATAAGAGGAAGATCGTTAACGTCTGCGACGCAATTTTTCCCTGCTATCCCCAGCGACCTGTGCCCCTGTCTCTCACCTTTCATTGCCACGCGTCCTTACCACGCGTCTTACAACGTAAGCGTTAGCTGGTTCGCAGGATACACGCGCGTGTTCGATTGGTCGAAACACGCCGCTACCGTGATCGCACTTGGATCGAAACAGCTGTATGGGATGTATGGGAAAGTACCGCTCTAGAGCGAATCGAGAACACGATGCGATACCGCTTTCTTCGAAGAACGCTTCTCCTCGCGAACGAATCCGTTGGTAGACAGACACGCACCTACACGCACCGACACGCACACGTAACATAGGCGGGCGCGCGCAGGCATCGATGCGAAGATGAAAAGGAAAAATGTCGAGACACACTCTCCGTATCCGTGTATCGCCGTAAACCACCCGGTCTACCACCCGTCTACCACCCGTGTACTTTCTACTAAATACTAAGTCCACAGCAGTAGATCAGTGGAAGATTACCAAGCACTGTGTTCGGGATTTGTTCCAGCTAGGAAGCCGACCATAGCGGCTCAGATGCATAGCGACCGGGAACGAGAACGCGAGAACAGAGATCGGCCGAGCGGCAGCAGTAGTGGCAGTGGTAATAACAACAGCAACACCGGCAACGCCAACAACGGTAATGGTAACGTTGGATCTGTCAGTAACAGTCATCATCAGTCGAGAAAAGAAGAACAGTCTTCCGCTGCGCCACCTTCCGCGCTAACCATGCCTTTGGCGCCTATCATTTCCATACCTTCTCTCCATTTACCCTCCGTATCCTCCACTACCATTCATTCTAGTCAGCATACAGCTACGATTATTAGCAGCGCCACCACTACCGTTACAACTTCTATATACCATCAGCAACAGCAGCAACAGCAACAACAGGTGCAACAGACGCCGCAAGCACAGCCGCTACCACCACCCTCAGCACCGTCGCAACAATCGCAACATCAACCGCGCGGCAATAGCGCGATCGGTACCACCGCCGCCAGCAGTAGTTTGTCCAGCAGCGGCACTATGACAACCCACGGAACACATACTCTAACCACAGCTAACGCGGTTCCCTCGACTATGAATAGCGTCAATCACATGACCGCTTTGACTCGCAAGTCGCCACCGTTGTCCTCGCAACACGGTATTCATAGCTCGAGAAGCAAAGATACCGGAACCAGCGCGACCAGTACCACGGCGAACGTTTCCAGCAGCAGTAGTACCGGTACTACCACCGTCACCACCGTTACCACCACCAGCACGTTGGCCGCCTCCTCGCAACCGGCTTTCGTTAGACCGTTCGAGGATTCCTTTCGTTCCTCCTCGAAACCTCAACAAAGACCCATCGTGAACAGTCACAATCACAGCATAGCCAATCAACTCTCTTATCCGGAATCGCCGATAAAGTCCGCCGCGACCACCACTGCGTCGCAAACCATCGCTGGACAGATGATCGTCGACAATTCCGTTCCGGATAACGCCAAGAATACGAACCTTCAGCAATCCCTATCTCATCCGATTCCCTATCCGCCTCAACAATTCCATCACCCTCATATACCCGTCTCGCATGTAGCCAGTTTGTACAAACCGCCCCATTTCTCTTCCTCCTCCCCGCATCAGCATCACTCGCAAACCAAGGTCAACGTGCCGGCGCTGACCACCAGTAGCGGTGGTGGTAGCACCAGCAACAGCCTCACAGCCGTGACCAGTTCGAATTCCACCAAGCATCACGGCAACGAGAACAGTCAAACGGTGACAACGACGACCGGCCAACGAAACGAGATATCCTCCTCTTCCTCTTCATCCTCCTCGTCCTCGTCCTCCTCGTCGTCGCCGCCGTCGACCACGCCGAACATCGTCAACTGCGTGATTTCCGGTGATAAAACCGCGGCAAACGCAAATTACAATGGAAACAATCTCGGTACCCCGAGCAACAACGGGGTCAAGATGCCGAATCACGCGAGTTCGCATCAGAAGAACAAAGCGGACACACCGACCAAGGAGAACAAAGTAAATTCGTACAACGAAAAGATGGAGAAACACGCGAAACAGTCAACGGCCAATCAGAATCATTTGGGGAAGAATTCGCATCAAGAGAAGCCGTTGGCGCCCCACTTGACGTACGAGCAACAACAGCAGCAGCAGCAACAACAACAGCAGCAGCAGCAACAAGGAAAGGGTCCTCCCGCTTTTCAACCTATAAATTTTAATCTCGCGGAGAAAGAGATTAAACCTGAAGTAGAGTCTAAGATACAGAACGATCAGAGCAACGTTTTGTCCACATTATCGTTTCAACCCAATTTTAAGTTCAGCATAAACGACATCGCACAGAAGCCTATAGATACGACTCAGCTGATGCAGAGCATCAAGTCTGAGGAAGTTTTGCGTACCTGTCAGAACGTGTCCAACGTTCTCCTGCAGATACCAAAATATCAAGAGAAACTGTTAAATTTCTCGAACGAGCTGAAAACCGCATTTTGTTTCACCGACAAGTGCAATAATTTGACTGAGATTTCCGTGAAGTGCGAACCAGCGGTGTTAAATGTGCCTGACCTGAGCAAGGCTCTAGTCAAACAGGATGTTACGAGCGAAAAGTCTTTCCTTGTACCTGAGAAGCCGAAAGAGTTGACATCCTCGTTGGATCTAGCCGAGAGGAGAAGGAAAAGGAAACGGGAAAGGAACACGGGTCTCGCGTGTAGTTCCGACTCGGAAGGCGAAGAAGAAACCAAGGATATGGACCTCTGGATCATCAAAGGTCCACCGGCCAAGTTACAGTATTCCGAGAAGAAGCTCGCATTCCTCGCAATGTTCGGTCTAACTACTTTAAGTATGAGGAACGGTAAGAACATCTTTTCTTTTCTCTCCTTTCTTCTCTTTCGCTTTCTCCGACGCGCGCCATCACCTTTACACGCATTAACGCTTATCGATCTCCCTTCTCTTTTTCCACCCGTGTAGAAATAGAGCTTTGTAAAGTGGAGAAGAGGTACAGGTTGAATCCAGATCCGCCGGAAGTACCTTTGGAGTTGGAACAGATCGTCGAGTCCGTATTACCGATACCGCAGGAACATCCGGACGTATTGCTTCACACGCCAGATTTCGAGCCGAAAGTTGGTTTTCTCAAGACCATAGGCCTCGACATAATGCCTCCGAACAGAAGAGACGGCAAGTATCGCAAAGTTTTCTTTGTCAACCGGTGCTAGCCGAGAGACACCACCTGCCTGGCTGGCTGGCTGGCTGCGCGATCCGATCTTAACTGGTTTAATCGACCGGTTACCTTTTTCTCTTGAAATTACAGAGGCAGAAGTAACCTGGCAATACGTTCTGCAAGATCGTAAGAAACGGAGATGTTCGAATTCCGTGACTGCGTACTGCGAGAGAATTGCCAAGGCGTACTCGAAGAATCCACCTACGTTACCTAAACCACCGCAAAAGATGAGGCTTCTAGACAGAGTGAAAGTGAAACAGGTTCCAGAACGACCGCCGCCTCTACCACCTTTGGTTCCGAACATCGTCTCGATGGGTTATCCCGCTTTGCCGATGCCCGGTGAGAATGGGATGAAGCAACATTGTCAGATCGTTGATATCAAGATCATGGATGAGAACGCAGATGATCGCGTCGTTGGGAAGAGAGAAAGGCCTAAATGGACCGGCATTGAGGACATCATGCTTGCTTATAGCGAATATTCCAAAGGTACCAGACATCTCCCAACGTCTCTGTCTTCTGGACACACCGACCTCGATGAATCTTAGATCCCGTAACAGGTTTTTCATTTATTTTTCAGAGAAAGCATTGGAGAAGAAAATCTTGACGAGCGAAACATCAAAATTGGTGGCACAGTCGAACAACCTACGGTCCGAAACTATCCACCTAGAGCGAAGGATATACGAACTGTTGTCCGCGAGAACTGCTCTTGATTCGGAGAGGCGAATGCTGAGTGAAAAGATCGAAAGGATTAACGCACTTGTTAGGAACCTTAGGTAGCGATGCGTAACGCACAACACGGAAACTCATTCATCTGTGATATTATCGAAGGGTTAAGGGTCGTTAGCGTACAGTACCAAATATAAAATCTTACAGTACATTTAAACAGGCGAGAATGATTCGGTGGAATGTTTTATTGACCAAATGTACAGCAGCAGAGTCTTTCGTATTGTTTTTGCGACTAAACATACCACGCGACGTTGTTATATACAGAATACAGACAGAACTCCAATAGCAGCAGTCGAAGCGACGTTTATGATGGTCCTGAGGCACACCTTTATATTTCATAAATGATGATCGTCATATCAACACACAGTATGAGAACGCAGTGTAAGAACGATTGTATAAAACAAAATTATACCTACTGATACACTTCGCAGCTGAACGACTGAAGTGATTAATAAAGATTTTATAGTTTCAACTAACGGCTCTTACACCCTAAACTATAAATAATTGTAATTTGTATCATAATATTTTAATGAAAAATAGACAAATCGTATAACTTATTTTATTCTGCGTAATGTGGACTCTATGTCAGATAATAACTTGAAACAATATGATATGTCACAATTTGTATATGAGTCGATCATTAATATTACCTGGTGTAAAAGAGAGGGGACAATTAATTGCGACGTTTATCGAATCGGTTCAATGATAATCGAAAAGTTACTCCAATATATAGACTGTGACTTTCTTTTATTTTTTTTCTTTTTATTTTGCGCCGTAAAATGGGGAAAGTGTATGTGGGCTCTGTGTTAACGAAAAATTTTCAAACATATTCGAACTACGAACCACAGACTACCATTACCACTGCCATTACAATAAATCCGGATACAAAAGAAAAAGGTCGAAACTGTAGAGCTGTAACGATTACTTTTAACTTAAAACACGTTTCGAGATAGAAGCAACTCTAGTCTACGGACATTCGTAGAATACAGGAAAATCACGTCTGATTCCCAGAGATCAGAATAGTGACCGATCTTTCCTTTCGATGTCCATTGTTCACAATAATGAACGCAAAGGCCAGTGAATACAAGAGAAATTAATGTAACAACAGCAGTGAGGTACTTACGTAGGTAAAGTGACTTAATTTAACTTGTCTTAATTTAAAACGTGAGACATCGCGCGCTAGCACATTCCACATAAAAACATGCTTGTTACCCGAACTCCAACATTCCACGTTCGAACAGTAATCGGATTGAGAAACAAAATTAAACAGCGAATAAAATTCGTTTTGTTGCAAAAATTTTGTTTTTGTTTCTTTTTTTTTTCTGTTTTTTTTTCTTCTTTTTTTTTCTCTTTTGTCATTTCGTTCAACTAAATCAGCGCTATACTATGTTAATTTTAATATCCTAGTACTTGTATCTCACTCTGCTCTCTGAGTGTATCGTTCAACTATTCATCGTAATACCTCCAGTATGTATAATACGAAATCCATTTATAATTTCACCGTTTTGTTCATTGAGTGCCTAACGTTATCCTACATTTGTAAATATCATTATTTTTATGTATTGTATAACAAAATAAGACCACAAGATATTTGTTGGTCTCTGATCTGGCCAAAACAAGAGCCTAGGAGTAAATTGTTGAAAATATGAACCTCCTTGAGTATATTTATTCTCACCTTTTCCACGCGATTGGTAAACATTTTTTCTATCAACGATCGTTGATCACTTGTAAGCCGGTAGTCGTCTTATAGGAAGACAACGGCAGATGTAATGTACACAATTCTCGTAACGTTTATGAAATTTGAATTTATAGTTGTGTCTTCAACCGTTCACGCGATTACAGGTTTTAGTTATTATTTCGATTGTTGCTGCCCTCTATGTACCGACTCGCGCTTATTTTCTGCAGAGTGTATAATTCGTAATATAACGTTAAATGCTATAGAAAAAATGAATGTTAGAAAAGCAAAGTTAACGAATAGTGGTTAAATAAACTATTCAAGTTAGAAAAAATAATATCTTTTCATTCAACGTATAATTACGCTCAACAATTCCGATCTATCGAATTGTAAAAATAATATTATGAAATAATTGACAATTTCATCTAGGGATTTTAACGTTCTGCTGGGGGCGCCACGAGTATAGTTGAGGTGGAAATAACGTTCCCGCGCAAATGAGCGCCGACCTAACTGTCGCCGCCAAAATATCTGACGTACATACGCATAACCGTCGTCGAGCAGGGTAGAGGTTCATTCGCTGTTTGGTATTCCGAGGAGAAGCAGCTTCCGTTGCTCGTGTTTAAGAAACGTTCTAAGAAAATACTGTAAAAAATGTCAGGACGTGGTAAAGGTGGTAAGTATCGTAATTATTTTACGAAAGTATGATACAGTGGATTGTCGGGAAATGTGAAAACCGTTTCTACGCATTCTTTCAGGAAAAGCTAAGGGAAAGGCGAAGACCCGCAGTAGTAGGGCAGGGCTGCAGTTCCCTGTCGGGAGAATCCATCGTCTTTTGAGAAAAGGAAATTATGCGGAACGAGTCGGAGCTGGAGCACCTGTTTATTTGGCCGCTGTAATGGAATATTTGGCGGCTGAAGTACTCGAGTTAGCCGGGAACGCCGCAAGAGACAACAAGAAGACGAGGTTGGTGAAGCAAGCCCTTCCTCTCTCTCTCTCTCTTTCTCTCTCTCTCTTTCTCTCTCTCTCTCTCTTTCTCTCTCTCTCTTTTTCTCTCTTACGCGCGCTCTCGCTTGCTTTTTCTCTTTCTTTCTCTCTCTCTCTCTCCGCGTTGACTCTATCTTTATTCACCTGTGTGTACGTTTCTTCTGCCTATATCATAGAAATGTTTTATTTTTTCCATTTACGTTACATATATACAATGCTTTCTTTGTATAATCTATTTTGGTAAAAAAATCGCAGTTCGTTAAATTTCCGTTATATTTAAATATATTGTTTGCTGTAATATAACGTAAAAACTTATTTTGCAATTACCGTTTTGTTTAATAACATATATTGCCTATCGATACTTTTAGACAGAGAGTAATAGATTGTTACCTCTAGGACAAATAAAGTTTATATTTATATACGTGTATTGTATGTGTGGTTAAGCCACTGACCTTAAACAGACATCTACAGAATAAATATGCTTCTATTCTTATTCCAGGATAATCCCACGTCATTTACAATTAGCCATTCGCAATGATGAAGAATTAAATAAATTGCTCTCGGGTGTAACAATCGCTCAAGGTGGTGTCCTGCCTAACATTCAAGCAGTGCTTTTGCCGAAGAAAACTGGTACTGGTGGATCTGGAAAGGGGGACAAAGCATCCCAGGAATATTAATAATCTCTAGAATAACCTTTCTAACTTAACAGTACTTTAGGGCTACATCTTTGTTTCTTGAGCTATAAAAAACAAAAACGACGTAATCTATGAAACCTATCAAATTACAATCATTATTCCATCAACATACATATGTAAAATCATATTAATTAATGGTGCAATTTGCTATGTCATTATCAAATAACATTCCTTATTTAGCTAATGTAATAGTAAATTGCATAATTACTAAACCTAAGTTTTTGATCTTATGTTTAAAATTTATTATTTAAGTATTGACTCTTATGACTATACTCATTTTGTTTTGTTCCTTTTGTCTCTGTATTAAATTCTTAGTGATATTTTATGAACTATGAAAAGAAATGATAACTATGATGTATTGAATGTTTTTGTTGACTGTAAACAATATTTAGAGTGAAAATAAAACATCATTACTCTTCACTTTACAATATTTCTTTGTAACTTTAAACCTCTGCGTTATATCTATAATTCACGTCCCTCCGAATTTTCGCAAATAGAAAATTTTTATCTATACATATAATTATATTTTCAAAATTCATACATAAGCGACTTCCGGTAAGGTAATTCCACCAGTGAGCTTTTGCAACGTATAAATTGGTATAGGTAGCGCGTCGGTTGAACGTGACGTTAAGTTTTTGATCGCCTGATTGTCGAATACTATTTCAGTGTGAAACATTCGTTAAACGTTTCGAAAATATAAAGTGAAATGTCGTCGAGTTATATAAATATGCTAGTCGATATGGGCTTCAGCGTATCTAGAGCGTAAGAGTTTTAATTAATTCTTTAATTACTGTGGAATATAACCTTTATTTTTTAATATGTATTTTGTTGTAGGGAAAAAGCTTTAGAAATTACTGGAAATAAAGGAGTTGTTCCGGCAATGGAATGGTACGAGAAAGGCTGTGACTTCATTCTCATCGTCCGATGACGATCTTAATTTTTATTCTAGGCTCTTGGCTCATTCAAATGATGCTGAACCATCATCTGAACCATCTATTGCTGAAAGTGCACCGGCGTCTATCGTTCAAACACCAGACCGAGAAGACACGGCCGATGCCAGTGGTCAAGTGTCTACTACTGAAGTTGCTAAATCTATGAAATGTGATATGTAAATATATTAATATTTTATACAGATCAGTATTGATAAGGTATTTATCCTGATTCTTTATTTAATATTTAGTCAGCATGTAATTCTTTGTCCAATAGCTGTGGAAAATTGTTTAAATCTAATTTGGAAGTTGAATTCCATGCAACAAAGTCTGGACATGATAGGTTCTCTGAGAGCACAGAAGAAAAAAAACCTCTTACAGAAGAGGAAAAAAAAGAGCAATTACGGATACTAACAGAAAAATTAAAACAAAAAAATAAAGAACGAGAAGAACAAGAAAAGAAGGATGCACAAGAAAGGGAAAAAAATAGAATAAAATCAGGAAAAGAGATGGCTCAAGCTAGAAGAAAGTAAGTTGCAATAACCTTTTAGTTTCTTCTAAAAATAAACATAATGTATGTTTATTCGCCTACTTTAATTGTAGATTGGAAGAGTTAGAGATGAAAAAGTTGTTAGAAGAAAGGAAACGTGAGAAAGAAGAAGAGAAATTAGCACGTCAAAGGGTTAGAGAACAAATTGAAGCTGATAAAGCTGCTAGACGAGCAAAAGCTAATATTGAAAAAGCATCGACAGAATCTCCACCTGCACCTTCATCCTCTACTAGTACTTATAGAAAAGAATATAACGATACAAAATTACAGGTAATAAATTACATATTTACGTGTTTGTACGTTTAATTTTAATATCTAAATGACATTGCAGTATTTAATGTTTTAGATTAGGCTTACCGATGGACAAACGTTAACACAAAATTTTGGAAGTAAAGAAAAGCTGTCCGCTGTTAGATTATTTATAGAAATTAATAGGACAGATAAACCTGGTCCATTTAATTTAATGACGAATTTTCCAAAGAAAATTTTTGCAGAAGATGATTACGAAGCTCCACTAAATGCCTTAGGTATACTGTTATACTATCGTAATCTTTAGTATGATAAATCTTTTAGTTTGCATCGGCTATTGCGATTTGTTTATAATCGTATATCTACGAACACAAAAGTCTAGTTTAATTATTATGATTATGCTTCTAGGCCTAACACCATCTGCGGTTTTAATAGTTCAGAAGAAGGTGGAATGATTTTAATAAATATCAGTTCTTATTTGTCAAGCAGTCAGTAATATGACTTTTAAAATATTCTACAAATTGTTTACAAGAAGGCAACATTTTAAAACATCCCTTACTATTAAAACATTCTCTATTTGTAATTAATAAAAATAAAAAGAAAAATATACATTTGAAAATACCATTAAGTATGTTTCAAATTTTTAACTCGTTTATAGAACAAATGTTACTAAACATGACGATTTATAATTTGAAAATATTACGGTATATAACATAATCTTATATATTTATATTTATACCATAATTAAAAGGTAAAGGGAGAAAATAAGGATTATTACGAAAAGAGTTTTAAAGAGAAAATTAATTTTTAATACTTGATAAAAGAACAAAGGTCAATAAATTTAGCTGCATTGTTTATAGCGCGAAGATTTTACACTGATTAGGTATCAAAAGAATAAATAAACAGAAAAGTAATTGTTTCGCATTATTTTAATATTTTTTCAAGTCGAATACTGCAAAATACTGTAATATTATGAGAAATGTTAATTTCTAATATTATCATGATAAGAAAAATATATCAATTTTATTAATATTCAGATACTATGCGTGACTCGGAAAACGATGCACGAGTATGGTGATTGCAGCGCACGTTGATATTCCAGCAATTAAAGAAGATACGTGTGTCCTATCTTTCTAATTATATCAACGAAGATGAAAATATAACTTGCTCTACAGCTCTTCCACCGATCACCTAAACAACGTACATAGCGTATCTTCTTTTACGCATTATCCATGAGGCTTTGTATGTTTGTACGTTTGACTTGCACCAAAAGCAATAGAAGTAGCAAGAATGAAGAATTTTTTTGTTGCATTCTAGCAGAGGGTGAACATTTCCAGTTTATAATTATTCGTGATTCGACGCTTCTGCAGTTCCAATTGGCATCAGAAAGTATACGGTATTAATTGAAATAAACATTTCACGTTTTTTCCTAATTACTCGTCAATTACACTTGTACTACATTGTATCGTGGTATATCGCCGGGATACATTACATCTTCAAACTTATCACAGTTCGTAGGATAGTCGAGAATTCCATCGCAATTGGTTAATTGTAACTTCTTATCAAGACAAATTCGTATCTCAAAAATATACGACACTCCAGTGTTCTAAAACAATTTTTAATATATTTAATTTATTATTTCTTGACTAGTAAATATTAATATTATATGGTAAACAAGCTTATCCATACCTCGTCTTTTTTGCAAACTAGCATTCCTCGTTTACCTAATACTCGTTCAACGGCATTAAAAATAGTCATCGGTTTATACTTTTGTCCAGGTACGATATTAACCGTTGTTAATACGTTTTTCATATCGTAAGTTTTTAATAAATCGAGACCTTTTCTAAAATATTTAACTTCGGTGTTTAACTGTTCTAATACCATCGCGCAAGTACCATGTTTGTTCCATTCGTGTTGCCAAAGAGAGTAAGATGTTTTTCCAAATTCTATGTCTATCCATTTTTCTTGCAATTCTCCTTCCAAAGGTTTCAGTGCGGTTGGATTGAACGGCATCGAGCTATTGCAAAATTCTGGACCCATTTTATGGTATTGGGAAGGCCAAATACCGTGGATTGTCCATTCATCGTGTTCTTTCGGTAATGAACATTTATGCGACGGTGAACTTTCTTTCCATATAAAACAAACTGTTTGAGGCCAGTGTTGAGTGAAAATTAAAACATCGAAGTCGTTCGGTCCTGTTACACCCTTCCGGTAACTTTCATCGCTATGAAAACAATTTTTTATACGATATAGATTCTCAGAAATCTTGTTAACAACTACAAATGTTCAAAAAACAATAATGTTCATTTTTTTTTTGTCATTTCACAACACGAGTGGATATGTTTAATAAAACCCTTTACTCACCTATGTACATTGACGACAATGAAAAATAAAATGTTGACGATTATTTTGATCATGTTTGAAGTACCGATGTTCTTAACGTATAAAAAAAATTGAGTTTATATACATTCAGCGGCTACGAAGTGACTATCTGTGAAGCTTCTACCTTTCTACTCGAGTCAACTATATCCAGAACACTTATACATTCTGAGGGACAAAATCATTTCATGATTTCAATCATTTTTATCTATATATATATATCAGCAATTATCTTCGCGTATAGATAAAGAGGTAGGACATAAAAAATCCATTGTATTTGATTTAAGATTATTCACTGTATGATACTTTTCACAGCAAAGCAGAGATTAATAAAACCTTTCAGTTTTCTCAAATAAATTTCCTATTTACTAGAATATTTATTTTACCTATTTGTTTCACAATGCGTATACGGAAACAGAGATAACTAATTTATTTATTTAGCAAAAAGGATTTTTTATACTATGAAAGAGTATAAAATTCTGTTTCAGACATTTTTATGATTAATTAGGACCTTATGTTTCTCTGCCTGAATACTTGGACACTTGGTACGTATTATTATATAACTGCAACGTATTTATATATATATATATATATACACAGGTAATTACATTTCGTATCGGTTTATCTGTTAAATATTATTTTATGTACATTTCATAAACATTGATAACCCACACAAATATTTATCGAGATGGATCATTATTTTTTTAGATTAACCATATTGACCTTTGCGTGTAATGTTTCTTCCAACGTATATCACAACGTGCACATATGTAATTGTAATGTCATTGTAGTTTTAGTTTTCAGAGTTAGGTGTCGCCACTAATATTCTCTAATAGCCGAATTGATAATTAAAAGATTCCAATTTGAGATTTGAATGTTTACCGATCATTCAGTTATCGAGTCATTATACTTATCACTGATAATTAGTATTTTCATTACTCTTACGGTAATCAAGATGTTTGATTGATTATTTCGTTACATTTCGTTACATTTCGTTTCATTTTTTTTATAATAGCGTTATTACTGACTTTTTCAAAGTATTCTCCCGCGCTAATAAGAAACGTATAATTCAAATGGAAAATATTCGTTGGACTTTCTTATTTATATTAAAATATTTGGTTCTCTTATCACACCCATCAAACGATCGTAACAAATCGATCGCTCTTACAAAAGTAATATTTCGCACTTGTCCTTATTGTAAGATGAGATTAGATTTCAATTGTTGAAATTAAAGTGGCTCTTTATTAACTTTCCAACGAGATGAAGCGTTTGGAACATTTTATTCGGCTTAAGCCGTTGTCTAAGTAAATAAAAGGTGAGAATCTTTAAGAAAACGAGAATAATCATCAAGACGGCAAAATCAACCCAAAATATCGCGTGTTCCATTTCTGAAATGAGAATTGAAACAGTGGATTTAGGCAGAGGCGCGGTATCTCG
Organism: Euglossa dilemma; assembly: GCA_002201625.1. Classification (NCBI taxonomy): domain Eukaryota; kingdom Metazoa; phylum Arthropoda; class Insecta; order Hymenoptera; family Apidae; genus Euglossa; species Euglossa dilemma. The sequence goes on from NIJG01000031.1 coordinate 564,315, forward strand.
TAAACATCTAAATATGAACATTCAAGAGGCTTACTCGTTAATAGTAAAATTTGCCGAGGAGCTCCGAACATGCAGAATATTTCCGTCGACGGGCAATCTAACTTTCCTCTATTGTAACCGTACAAAGCAGTTATAAGACACTCTAAACCATATCGAATATAGCTTAAATACATGATCAACTTGCGGTAGATAGGCAAAGCTTCCATTTCACCCATTCCTTGTACGGCGACCAACATTAAGGGGACAGTAAGCGCAGGCCCAACAAACGTACCGTTCTAAAATTTATATCAAGTCAATCACGATGCTTCGAATTAAAGAATGTTAATTTATAAGCGCTGATTAGTTTAGAAAAGAAAAAAAAAGGGAGAGAGAGAGAGAGAGAGAAAATGTATAAAAGGTCGAATTAATAAAGCTTAATTATTAAACGACTACGAAACGTACCACGATATTCAATGTGCTGGCTATAGCTAGTGCCATACTTTCCGCTATAAACGCGCACACGAAACAAGTACCGAAGAACATCGCACATCTAAAGAACTCCAGAGGTTGATTTGTGATCACATACACTATTGATAAGTATATCGTTGCCATTAACATCTGCGACATTGATTTACCGATTAGAACGTTAGTTTGTTACAAATGGTGCAAAAATTGGCTTGTTATGCAACTTTTTTTTGTGTTCTAACCTGTCCAGGTATATTGACTACGGTAAATGCACAATAGTAAGCGCTCAAGTCGTACCACATGTTGAAATATTCTCGCTTAATTAGTTGCACTTCCGTCGGGACTATAATTTGAGAAGTAAGTAAATATATCGAAGTTACGAGGAAAATAANATAAAGGATAATCGAGAATCTTATGCAATTCGAACGATTTCGAAAAATTGAATATTCTACAATTCAAAGCGTTATATCACTAACATTGTATTTTCTCGTGAACTTGTTAATTATTCATTAGACAGATTGATCTATTTTTTGCCGAATGAACGTATGTACTTTAAGAATCATCGATTCTCCATGGATAAGTGATATTTTCTTACAGTGCATTAGTATCGGTAACATAGGTATATAAAGGAAGACTATCAAGCAAGCGAAACAGAAGCCAAAGTTGAACAAAGTTTTCGATCCGTCATTTCCCATATTTAGAAATAAGCTTCCTATGACGAAGCCAAGAAATACGTGTAAGCTTATTTTTAAGTACAAGTAATTCTGCAAAATATTACACATTCGTTAAGTCATTCCCTTTAGAATTTTCTCTCGTTGCGAAAACGTGTCTTTATCATTGAAGATATTTCACCTTGTTTCTAAACAACTGTAACAACATTCTTCTGGATAGAACGAGAAATTGTTCGAGCCAGGATACTTTTGCTATTTTCTTTTCTAATTCAAGCTCGAAGCTCGTCGACCGAGAAACAGCGACGGTAGGAAACTGTGCAACTGCGTTTATCATTCGATTTATCCACTCTGAACCATATTCACCCGCAGATATCTCTATCGCTATAACCATAATTTATTATTCAAGCGACATACGGATCCAATCGTACGATTGCAAGCTAACGTGTCTTTTACTTACCAAAATCGGCAGGATTGTAATGTTTCGGACATTCTATACCAACTTGTCGAACAAACGGCACGAGATTATGCACGGTGCCTCTGTATATACACTGGCCAGCGGCAATAACGTAAACGTGATCGAATTTCGCGAAAATACTCGCACTCGGTGTATGAAGAGAGCAGATCACGGTTCTTCCTAGCCGCGCCAAAGATTTTAAAAGCTCGATACACTGCGCAGCCGATATTTCGTCTAGCCCCCTAGAGGAAAAGAAAAAGAAGAAAATGATTCATCGACGTTCCGTTATTTTTTAGGAATAATTACTCACGTAGTAGGTTCGTCGAGGAATATGATCGGAGGGTTGTTTACGAGTTCCAAAGCGATCGAGAGTCTCTTTTTCTCGCCACCCGATAGATGTTCGGTAGTGGTGTTCCTCGCGTGACGTAGTCGCAAAATATTCAGAATCTCGTTTATCTAAAATCACGGAAATATTTGGCAAGATATTTAATCTAGCGAAACGATACCGCGCGATTTAAGTGTAAAGTTTAAGGAATTTTTCAAAAGTTCGCATCGGTATGTCGAACCGCTTGTGTTTCTCCGATAACAGAGTATCGTCGAGCTCGCTTCTGGAATACAAATTAAAGAAGCGTGGGCATTCCTGCCCTCCAGACAACGCGATTTCACCTGCACTGCGAGAAACGCTTCTTTAACTCGGGTTTTTTTTCGGGTTTCGTTTCTCTATTGGTGTTACAAAACGGACTTACAGCGGTCAATTTCGCGTTCTCCGATATATTGCCGATTTTCAAGTCCACGGCAAACTGCATTGCCTCTTGCACCGTGAGCCACGGTTGCAGGTGGTCTTCTTGCATGATGTAACAAGACATCTTCTTAAACTGTGCCTGTCCATCGATACTTATGTGTCCCGTTATGTCACCGGCCGATCTGAAAGCAATGAACAGGATTTTTAAAGAGGAAAAGAGAAAATGCAGGAATAAAGTAAAATAGGGTTATCAATCGTACTATACTGTGCGAGAGCAACTAGTCTATCGATCGAGCCGATGTTAGGATTCGTGTAAACTCCGACTTAGACGAAGCTTCCGCTTATTTGCCTTAGGTCGCGAGGTCAACGACCTTTGACTCGACCCTCGCGCTTTTAGGCAAACTTTGTTTCTCATTTCGTTCGAAACATATCGATGAAGCTCCGCGACGATAACGATAAACAGCGTAGGAAAAGTACAATTTTTTGCCTCGATCGCTTTCGCTATCTTGCTAAATTTACTCGCTCTACGCTACGTCTACTTCGATCTAGTTATGAGCAACATTACTTGTATCCCGCGAGGATGTTCAACAAGCTGGATTTTCCGGCGCCTGACGGACCCAATATCGCAGTCAATTCTCCGGACTTGAATTGCCCGCAAATTTCCTTTAATATCACCTTCGTACCTGCAACACGCCAGTAGAATATCTCGTTGCTTTTCTATCGTTGCGTTCTAACATTTGTAACAACCGAGAATGATGTATCGCCGCAATGACGAATAAGTTAAAACTTCTGCGCGTATGAATATTCCAATGATAGTGGATGATAAGCGTAACTTCAGGCGTAACCGTAATTTCAGAAAAACTACACTACGAATATACGAACCACTATGTATTATGTATATAGGTCTTTGGATAATCTTGCTACCTTTTCATTTGAATACATTAAATATTTAACATCTCCAACATCTCTTTTTTATCAAAATCAAACCAGCGATTTCATAAATTTCTTATTTGGATGATGCTTAGCCGATCTCTACAAATTCGCGTTACGTAAACTCTTCATTTTAACACAACAATGCGAATTTATAATGTAGCTTGCTTATTTGCTTGGCAAACACGTTTATTTTATGACAAAGATAATTAATCAAAAGCCAATTACCATGGTTAGTCTCAATTAAGTGGACTCGTAATATCAATGGTAGGAATAACATTAATATCTTTGTCTTAACGTTTTATGTAACATTCGAATTCAATTACCCTGTGTCTACTCTTTATGAATTGTTACGTTCACTACGTTTTTATAATACGTAACCGGTGGAATTCTTAAGGCATCGACCTAAATATAATAATTTCGATTTCTGTTTAATAAAACATTTGCGTACTTTTTTTCCTTTTCGTTGCATTTTTATTCCGGTCTTTGTCTAAAGACCAACAACGCGACTTTCTTTTGAACCTTATCCGAACATTCTCCTTACGTTAAACAATGAAGAAAGTTCTAATTGGAGAGTTAATTGGAGGACGGAAACGGATCATTTTTGTCACGCGAACGATCAAAAACCACTTTGCTAAAATTTTATCTTTATCGCGTGACATTGCAATTTATCTTATAAATCGAGCAACTTGTTCGATGAATAATTTCCATAAATCTGTAAAATTGATTCGAGATACTTTAGAGAACGTGATACGGAATAAGTCAATAGAATTCAGTGATCAAATTTTCAAACTGTTATGGTAATTATAACATTGCATTTTTACATATCGAATCGCGTGTAAAATACTTCGGCTAAAAGTAAACAGAGCGTAATGAAACGATTTTTTAAACGTCGTTTTCGATATCTGTAATTATGCAAATGCGTGTTTCTTTGCTTTATCTTGTTATTAGCTTCGCTCGGAAGGATTGAAAATCAAGACAAATTTCTAACAATTACAGCTTGTACGTAACTGCATTTATCTGTTGTTAATTTCCCTCGTGTAAATATACCATTAAAGTATCGTGACAAAATATCGCGTGCACTTTTATTTATCATTTTATACATAATGCAACCAAAATGGACTATAAATTCAATGAAACGAATTAACGAAATAACAATCTCGACAAAGATATATACAATCTTAATAGATACATATCTTTACCATTTTCGTTGCATGAATATATAAGAAAATATAAGAAAATACTTAATACCTGTTTATAATAACGTACCTTTTCTCCCATAAGGTATAGTGTAAGTTAAGTCATTGAAGTCGATGTCAATAGGAGCCATTTTTTTTAAATGCGACAGAGATACCGGCGTATCGTGCGTTTCATTGTTTCTGTGATTTCCCGTCAGCTCCGTTCTTGTAAACATCGTTAATCTGTACTTCTCGGAATGTATACTTTATTCGTGCCGTTACTGAAGATACTTTTTCCCATAATTAATACAACTTACCGCATTAAAAACTTGTCGGAAAGTTTATAACAACATCTTCGGACGATTCGTTCGGAAAAATAGTAGTAGTTTTCATACACGGTTCGAGAACATGTTGAAAGATTAATCAAAGGGTTAGGTGTTGGTTTAGATAACGTGACACTAAGCCGATCAATTCAAATACGAGGCGAACGCGTAAACATGGGTGACAAGTAATCAAAAACAGTGAGAGATTAACCAGAGAACGGCGATGAACAGGCGGCAGTTGGGAAAACGCGATAAAATGCGACAAAACGCGATAAAACGCGACAAAACGCGATAAAACGCGAGAACGAATCGGGAAGGAAAAGGTGGACTAGAAATGGAAAATGAACAAAGTTGCTATGTTGGAGGAATGGGAAGGTCAGCACGCGGCAGATCGCGGTAGAAGACTGAACGCTGAAATAGCTTTACCGAGCTCCCTATTCTTAACAACGCTGCTAGTGTATGTACGAATGTGGTAGCAGCCACCACACGATCTCAGCCATCGCTGCATCTACACATCTGCGAACCTAAAGTTCCTTGCTGTTCAATTTTTTGCTGTTTAATCGCGTTACCAGCCACGAGTCCTTTCTCTCGGGCAAATTGAAGTATCGAAAATAACAATGTAACGCAACAAAGACACTATTAAAAATGCAAAGTCCAATGTGAGTCATGCATATGTCTGTACACGACGCGATACGTTATTCCTCGCGATAACCAGCCAAAACGGAAAAAATTGGCACAGCTGCTGAGCTTACTTTACCGTAGAGTTATGTTCCAGTCTAACGACAAAAAAAAACTAACAACGAAAGTCTTCCTACATCTACTCGCGAATAATTACTTTTAAATTTTAGTTACAAACTATCGTTAGCAATAAGTATATCTACACGCGTATCGTAACTGCTCTTTGTTTACGCTCGATGATAGACGCAACAAGTCTTAGCAATTTAATTCCCACTCGATTTTGTCTATAACGTCTTATATGCATGTTTGAATCATCGGAAATATAGAAATATTTCCTTGGCATTGTTCTTTGTGCTTGCCTTACTCTCGTAAAAAAATTCAGTCGTACATGCAGACAACTAAGAAGTAGAAATAATATTTACGAACTATCAAATGATCGATATTTAAATAGCGGTATAAATTTAGAATGAAATTATATAAAAAATTATATAACATATTCAGAAAAGTATAATAAAACTGTTCGATACGAAATTTTGTATCGCTGTAGTATTCGTATTACAATACCATAATCATTATAGTATATGCGACTTTCATATGCACCGTTATTATTCTCATTAACCCCGGTGATCTCGCTAACTCCTCTCGTTAATTAATCTGTGAAAAGAAAACGTACTAAACATATTTTAACATAAACGTACGATAGAATCTTATTCCATGGAAACATAAATACATTTAAATATTTGCAAAAATGTACATATCGTTGAATTTATTTCTTTTCAAAAATTAATGCAGTTAATGTTGGATTTTATTAGTAAAGTAAATTTATAATAAAAATACAAAAATTGCTAAATAATTGAGTAATTCAATAAAAGATGGATATTAATGAAATCGGTAACAATCGAGTGTTTCCGGTGAATGTTCGACGGATAACTCTAACCTGAGACAAGCTCAATTATTAATTCGGCATCAGATCGAATAGATAGAAATGTTTAATCGATACGTTATTAGGGTGAACCGTGACAATCGCTTAATACTTTAAGCTAGCTGATAACTATTGTCCACTCCACTCGTACTTCATCATCGATAATAACTTACACTTGCACGACTATCGATTAATTATCGATTAACCTACTCAACGTATGCCGGTTATTTTTACTCCAGGTTTTCCTAAATCATTTTTTCACCTGGCTCGAAACATTCTCTAATGACTCACTACCTACCTGAGATATGCGACGAGTTCATTGAAACATCGTTGGGTCGTTGATGGTTCGCGGTATTTATAATTCGTTTGAAATTTGAGAAAATCTTTTTACGCTTGAAAATGTAGAGTGAACGACATCTTAGATCAAGATAATCACGAGTTTAAAATTCGTTTAAGTCAATGTAGACGGTGACTGTACTTACAAATATAACGAATAAATTTTATAACGTGATAGATGTACAAACTAGTCTTATTATGAAACACATACTTTTATTTGTAATAAACATATGCTATAAAATACAACAAACATTATGCTAATTCAGCATATGCACATGCATCCGCATGCACGATATTTTATAAAAGTATATATGAAGTGATCAGAATTGATCACGCAAACATTTTACATATAAATATGTATAATTTGTCCCATCTGTGTAAATAGATACAAACATATTTATCATTAAAGTACATTTATCAAGCCGGTAAATATTATTAACGTATCATAGATTAAAGGTTTTAATTCCATATTCCGCATTTACAATCGATAATGTAATTTCTAACCAATATTAAAACTCGAAAAACTAATTTACACGAAGATTGATAATAAAATGGTTTCTTTAAAGCTTTTAAAGTACTCTATTCCTATGTGCTTTTTTTTAATGTGATTTACATTTTTATAAAACACGCTTAAAAAATATACATTATGTTCAAAAGTTACATCAGTTGAAGAAGTTACGATGAATGTAAATCTTCGGTATACTTATACTAAATCTTAAGTTCTCAAATACGCGACAACGCTCATGGCGCATTATCAAAATATTCGAGATATACAATAAACGTGGCAAGATAATTACTATCTTAGACATCATCTTTCATTAAAGATGTCCCTCTTCGCGAGTCCTCGTAAGAATTAAAAATACACATTATCGTATTTGTTTTCCGTTATTCTTCTGCGTCGTCAAACTCACAGCCATAGGCGGATAATAATATGATCGCTCACGAAATGTTGTCAATTAAGGCCTCTTATTCTTTTCAAAATAGAATTGAAAAGTTTTGGGGTCGTTTGATCGATTTTTCATTTGCACTCAGATCAAATGAATCTACCCTCTTTTTTCTAACTATTCTTGTTACAATTGATAATACACACCGTTACGATCAATATGAGATCACTGTGCGTATTCGTGTGCATTTTTAAAAAATATTATATCATATAATAAGATGGATACAAAAGACGACAATAATTATCGTTATAACAATTAACATAGCATTGTCATCGTATAACTAAAAAGATGAATAAATTATGTTACTCTAAATCTTATAACTTCATCGATGATAAACATGAACGAAACGTGATGTTTCATCCTTTCATGGGATTTCTTCAACGACTGGAAATTGTTAACGTAAACCATTCTCGATATCGAAGAAAAACAAAATTGTTAATCGCATATTTCTATTGTACGACGGCACTAAAAAATGCATTATCAGCTTATTCCGTATAAATATGTTGTACGCTTTAACATCGTTAAATTGACAATAACTGTACGCTGATTTATCGTACGGACTTTAATTTCCAGCGAAGGAACAAATAGGCAGCAATTCGAAGAACGACGAATATCAAAAGCAAGGCAAGTATATCAAGAGTGAAATCGGCATCGAGCATGTCTAGTTCCTCCAACGTTGTCTCTGGGTTTTTAAAGTGGCAGTACACCTATAAATATATTAATAATAAGAAAAGATTTTTTGTGATTTGTAAAAGAAATATTTGAGAACATTGTTACTTTGACAAAATTGTTCTGATTTTTTTAAACGTTCGGCAAAAAGAAAGGAAACACACGATATAAAAGACGTCATACCTGGAAACATTTAAGTTTTTCTCGGTCAAAGGAGTACGTAGCCAGAGCAGTCCCTTCGAAACCGTACCTGATGTAACTTAGATAAGTAATCCATCTAAGATACACCGGTATAGCGTCGAAACTAACGAAAAAGCCAGAAAATAAGAGGAATGGTACAGACATGACTGGTGCTAAAAATACACCATTCTGTACGTTCATTGCTGCCCCAACCACGAGACCAACCGATTGTGCGACAAAAGATATTAATAAACATGTTCCCAAGAACATACTAAATCGCATAGTATCTGTCGGTTGACTTGTCATAAAGTACACAATTATGACATACATAATGCAGAATATCGCCTGTAAGAGAACATAATATATAAACTTTCAAATATGGAAAAAAGAAATAATTTATTATTATTTTCTTTCTTACCTGAAATGGTATATCTGATACAGTAATCGCTAAATAGTAGGACTTGAGAGAATACCATCTATTAAAGTTTTCTTTCAACAGCACCGGCAGTTCTAGTGGAACTGTAATAAAGAATTTATATAAGCGCTGATTATAGGAAACGAAGAAATAAATAAAAATAAATTCAAAATACGACTTACAAGACAAAATTGTCACGGTCATGGATGTGTACATAAGAAACAGCATATTAAAGAATAAAAATCCAAGGTTGCTAAGCACCTTAGCACCATCGTTTCCAATGTCATAATAAAGCGCACCAATCAATAATCCTACTAGAATATGAGCAAACAATCGAAGATACATGAGTGTCTAAAAAAGAAGTAATGTCAGAATTGTAAAATTTGCGATAAAAGAGATAAAGAATTGATCTTGAATAGAATTTTAATTAACTAACTCACCCAATCTCTTCGACTGAAAAGTAAAGTTCGCTTTAAAACGATCCAAAACTGTTGGTATTCCGATGTGGGATACCTCTCTGGAGTAACTATAATCGATTCGTCGAGTAAGGCAACTTCTACGTTATCCTTTTTTTCCATATCAATCGGTATCACTACATCTATTACATAAAATTCATAGTCGTGAAAAATTGATTAATTCGCTCGTTCGATCAATCATACCAAAGCATACCTTGTTTCGCAATATCGTTAGTCGCGTAAGGTGAAATAATTCGTTTATTATTTGCCTCCTTTAATTTATCGTCTTGAAATTTATCCTCCAAATTGCTAACGTCATTCTTGTCTTTCATTTCGACTTTCTCTCCAACGTCTTCACCTTTCGAAAATGAATCGGTAGATACATTGTTAAGCGCTTCCGATTTATTTTCAGGGAATGGATGTCCTTCGCGAATATCGTATTTTCCATTTTTTATAGCATTCACCAGGTTTTTGATATTGTCTCCATATTCTCCGCAGGACACTTCGATAACTGAAAATCAATTGCCAAATCGTTAGTATCCTGAAGCTGATATATTTAAAGGCGTTAAAAATATGGTAATGTCACCGGTAACTCACTGAAAGAGGCCGGATTGTGATAACTTGGGCAGTTAAGGCCGATATTTCTGAGGAATGGTACTAATTGAGATGTAGATCCCTGGTATACGCATTGTCCTTCGGCTAACGTATATAAACTATCGAACATTTCGAACAGTCTGGCGCTGGGTTGATGAATGGTACAAATTATCGTTCTTCCTCCTCGTGCTAGAGTCTTTAAGAGCGAGATGCATTGAAAACAGGACGAAGAGTCCAAACCACTGTAAATTAATAAAATATACAAGTTTATAAAATTTTCGACTCGAGGTGCTTAAAGTGCAGATAATTAAATAATCCGTATTATAAAAAAATTCGTATTCCTCTTCGTTCATTTTGAATCATTTATATGCACAGTTAAACCTTGAATTAACTGGTCCGTTGATCGCTCGTTTCCTCCGACTTGGCCACAGAAAAGAAAGAATTCTGGTAGACCTTCAGGAACCGGTTAAATGCATCTTCGTAAAAATTTTGGTTAAATACCTGCTATAATATTTGACACAACGTACACGAAGATGGATACGTTACTCGAGAAATTCGGTAAATGGAAAACAACAAAATTACATCACAGTTGCTCGTGTATGATATTTAAAAAGAAATGCTGCGTGTGATTTTAGTGAAAGTGAGAAAGTAAAGAGTTTCAAAAACTTGATCGTCGGTTGTATACTTTCTCTTAGCTTATCCTTTTAGTTTGACGCTTAATGATATTTTCACTTCTGCGTATAATTTTAATTCCTTTACCCTATCACTTCCGATCTATAAAATTGGCATCGAACGGTAAGTTGTAAAGAGTTTCAAAAACTTGATCGTCGGTTGTATACTTTCTCTTAGCTTATCCTTTTAGTTTGACGCTTAATGATATTTTCACTTCTGCGTATAATTTTAATTCCTTTACCCTATCACTTCCGATCTATAAAATTGGCATCGAACGGTAAGTTAAATTGAGTTTTCAATACGTGTCTCGGTGTGGAAAATATCATCGAAATAAACATAAAGAACCGACGATAACACGTAGGAAGCAAATCTTAAAAAATGTTATTGTTCTAATAATTCGTAATTGTAAAAATTGTTGATAAAATAATCTAACGGAGTCTCTGTTTTTCTTTTTTCGAAGAAAAAAAAATTCGTCCTCTAAGATCATTTTCTGACACTGACAATGCTTTCCTTCAGAGTTATATAAAGAGCAAACAGGATTCTCGGCATGGTGACGGTGAAAGTGAAGGTATTCCCATTCTATATCGTATTCTATGCTGAGATAATTGAAATTTCAGGGACACCTCTTAATTCTTTTCCAGATTCCTTTCCTCTCTTCGCTATGTCGCGCAGGATATTAAACGCGATAAAATTTCCTCACCTAGTGGGCTCGTCGAAGAACATTATAGGAGGATTGTTGACTAATTCCAGGGCAATAGAAAGCCTCTTTTTTTGTCCACCGCTCAAATTCGAAGTCATGGTTCGATGGTGCTCGGATAAACCAAGCGTTTCTAGGATCTCTTGAATCTAAAGAACGAGAATTTTCTATAAGCAAAATAACTATTTTCCTATAAGCAAAAGATGCAAGAAACATACCACTTCTTCTTTGTCTGGCTTGCTAACGTGCGATCCAAGTTTCAGATTCGCAGCGACTATCATGGCTTCGGCTACGGTTAAATTCGCGTGAAGTTGATTATCTTGCATTATGTAGCATGATAATTTTCTGAAGGCACTAAGGTTCCTCTCATGACCGTTTATCGTTACACTTCCTTCGGCACCTGTTGATCTAAACATAGATTCACATGTCAGACGGATAATACCGGACTAGTAATGGAAAGCGAAACGAAATCGTATTTACAGTTACTATAAATGGCATAAACAATTTAATTATTAATGGCAAGCTATCGAGCCGATTATGTTTTTTACGAGTATAATAGCGTTGTGACGTTGAACAGGGAGAAAGATGTGCAGCAAAAGAATATATAAATAATAGTTGAACCTCGCTTTATCTTGGATCATTGAAATCTATCGCAGTTCGACTTATGGATGCCTGAACCGGTCTGACTTTGTAATATCCTAATTAGCATCATTCTTGTCACGCGTGTCGTAACGAAAATGAATTTTTTCTATCTGACCGAATAAGATTAACGTCGTCTAGAAAGCATGTCCATGGTATCCGTGCCCGAAAGACCGGTACGGGGGAATTACGCAACTGCGAATCGCAAAGAAAGCGAAATCGGATTGAAAGAAGAAAGTAAACTGAGGACAGCGAAAGGAAACGGAACGCGTTACTCGGTGAAACATCGGCCAGGTATTCTCGCGAAGCGTTTGAACTTGGAAAAAAGTTGATTCGCAGGCAGAATTAGAATTGGAAGAAGAGAATTCATCGGAAAAATCGTGTTTCCCGATGAATAACGAGCACGTTGTTACAGAACTTGCATAAACAGAGTGACTCACTTGTATCCGGTGAGGATATTTAAAAGAGTAGACTTTCCTGCACCGGAAGGTCCCATAATAGCCGTCAGTTCTCCAGACCGTAGCCTTCCACTCACCGATTTCAAAATTGTCTTTACATCTGCAAATGAAACAAACACCGTTAATGTAACAGAGAAGTAGAGACATCGTCTCTCTGATCTTCGCAATTCGATACTCGCGTTGCTTTAATTAAATCACGGTGGAAAAGTTGCAGTGCAGATTTTTCTTGCCAAATATTGCTAACGACAAGAAATCATTAGCGAGATATTTTTTCTCTTCGACAGCTCGTATCGCAACGTAATAAATCTTGTTTTATCATTGAAAAGCCAAAGCTGACGTTAGTTTCCATAGTTAACTCGCTAGCTCGATGTTTATTTCGATTCGCGTTTTCTCGCGTAGAAATGTTAAAAGAAAATTGTACGATATTTCCGACCTTTGCATTTATCTGCAAAGCGATCGCGCTTTAACCGATGATATATTTTCGATTACCTATGATTCATCGTTGCATATTACTACACCTTATTACCCACGCAACGAAACACGATAAATCAGGATTGATATTATGATATTTCTATTATATCACAGAATACCGGCTGTATCGGCGATTGCATGACGATGGACTTTTTTTTCACGCGCGTAACACATTTTCTTATGTATCCAGTACAAATTAGAATTTTATTTCAATCAGCTATTAAGTTGAATGTTGAACTTCTTAACCTTGTACCTGAAAATGCTAATGTAGTATGTAAACCCGAGCTTAGGTAATAAATCGCGAAGCGCATCACCGCATTTTCTAGTTAATTTCTACGCCCGGCTAGCTACGCTTAGTTTCACTCGATACATGGTAAAATAAACGACGAAATCGTTTTCTAAAGTTCGTTAGCCAACCTCTCATCTTATCAGTTTCGAAAAATTAAAATTCAGAACATTGTACCTTCGCGCAATACGCAATACGTTTCAACGTCACCGAGCGAATGAATGACTATCATATTTGAGAAGGTGATTTTTTTATTAGCATATAAACGATCCTTGTAAACGGTGAAAAAAAAAGAAAAACGATGATTCTGTGTAAATTATGTGATTCTTAACACAAGCGTGCATCACATTATTTAAATTTCTGTTAATCTATAATTTATTTACTCGATGATGCGAGCAGTTTCTGTAATAGTCGCGATAATCTTTCGAGTATTGGGGCAACACGAGACTCAAAATGGCCAGTTTTAGTTACGCAAAAGATGGATTGCAAAAATATCAGCATAACGTATACGTTCACTTTCTGTATAAGGCTATACTGCCCTGATCGCTCTATTCGCGCATATATGCTAATACAGATATCTATCTTAGACGAAAATACATTAACCGACGAGAAAGGCGAAGAAACAAAGTAATAAGAATATTCGTATACGCTCTGCGCTGTGTAGCGCTTTTTAAATACGCGTCAAAATAGAAAGATGTAACACCTCGACATTACAGCTCGCATTTATAGAGCACACACGTGTTGCAATGAAATAATTGGTAGGCTGTTATTGAAAACGGCCATTGACACGCAGACGAGGCTATGCAATATACCACTGTGAATTATTAATTAGACTTAAGAGACAAATTTTTATCCATCAAGTCTAAATGTTAAATATAAATGCAAATATAAATGTACCGCGTTCAAAGTAAGATCAAAAACTTTGTCAAGTAGCAGAGCGAAAGATACTTTGACTTTTCGTTCGAAAATATCGAATCGTTTGTCTGATTGTAAGAACGGTGAAATTTCGAGAGAAAATGAAAGAGAAGCGTAAAAATGTTTAGTAGGTATCTCCGTATCAGTGAAATGGAGTTTTATCGCACAGCTGCTGCAATTGGAACAGTAAAGTGGTTTGAGTAAAAACCAACGATAAATCGAAACAAAGACTCGTCTTTTCGAATCGTTTGTATTGCAATTACGTTTATTCTTTTTATAACGGCTTCATGCTCTTTTCTATTTTGCCGAATTGTTAAAGACTGCTGCAAACGAGAAGAAAAAAAGAGAAATAAACGTTGTAAAAGTTGCGTTGATTCAATTTCGCATAGAAACGCGTGAAAAACGAGCGTTCTTTTCGAGTGGTAAGTTGTACTTTGGAAATCGTGACTAAACATGCCGCAACCGGTCTTCTTACAAAATCTCGGTCACTAATTCCTTTCTTTTGGTCAACTACGCTCTATAAATCGCGTAGAAAGTTTTTCCTTTTTCCCCTTTTTATATTATCTAGTCACTTATATTATTACTCGATAAAGATGTATCTATACATGATGCGTAAAAACGATAATGCACCAACTACGTTATTTAAGGTACACGTTTCTTTCACACGGATAGTATTTACTTCTCCTCTGAGCGAGTTTATTTAAAAATTGAATCAAATTAAACAGAGAATTTAATTAAAAAGCAACAATCGAGGGATCATAAGGTTCTTTAAATTCTTTTAACAGCAGCATCAAAAGCCTTTGTTCTCGTATAATACACATGGCTATTGACCCTTTTTCGAGTAGCTATAGAACGCGAGTACAATGACTTCTTTCACTCGACTTTGTTGCAAGTTGCTTTCGTAACGATGTAAAGCTAAATTAAGAATTAATGTACTCACTATTTTTGCCGCCTTCTCGCACTCTGTAGGATAAATCGGTGAACGCCAAATCAACCGGTGGTCGTTTCGGTAGGTGTGTGATTGTTTTAGGCTGAGCTGGTACAACTTGCAAACGAGTGTTCGAACCTTTTCTGGTTTGTAGTAAAATTTCACTGGTATTATCTTCGCGCGAAGAGTTCCCCTCGAGCTTCATTTTGTATCGTGACTTTTACAATTTCTTATCTCAAGTATGAAATTTAAGTAGCGCTTTCTCCTCTTCCACTTGAGTTTTCTTCAAATAAATTCACCTTTTTGCAGTGCTACGTTCTCGTTACTGGACATGCAAACGAACACTTTCATCGCCTGGAAAAGTTAGTCGTATTCAAGTTTAAATCATTCGCTTAATATAAAGTTACACGGTGCGCGAGATAAGCATAAACGGGATTTTTTTCTCTCTCACGCGTTTATTACGCGTGATAAATGTTTTTACAATGTACACGGATATGACGTATTAGCTGTTATCCGTCGAATTGAAATCCGACGATTTCGCTTGAAATATTTCAACATTTATTTTCGTATCGAAGCACCACCGTTTATTCGACAAGCGACGTCCATTGTTTTCCAATGAGCTTTTCAGCTATAAAAGATGCAAACGATACCGACATTATTTATGCCGTTTTAGTATGATGAAATGTTTAATTTAAGCAGTTCCTGAAACGTAGCTACGAGTTAACAGGCTCAAAGCAGCGATGATATAGATAGGTTTGAAAGCGATAAAAAAATTCTAAAAAGAACGTTGAAAATTGAAAAAAGAAATTTCAAATAACGCGCATTCTTACATTATCGAAGTAGCCACGCATGCGAAGTCGGTGAAAAAGAGGCGATCGTGACTTAGGAGTAACAACTGCGTAAACCATCGATTCTATCCTCGAGTCAGAAGTAAGTGCATCTCAACTTCGGTATTCCACGTCTTGGAAACGCACGACGTCATTTAAAAAATTCAAACTACCGCACACATTAGTTATAATTACACGTACGACTATAAAAGTGTTTTTTCGAAGTTATACAACCGTAACGATAAGGAGAGATTAGCATAGAACCGGACAGGTTTATTAAGTTAACATTCTCTCGGCGATGTTGGAAGCTCGGTGTCTCGAGACTGACTAGCTGACTCCACCATTTAGCTGCACCGCGGCCATCACCATTGACCGTCGTTCCTTTCCACAGTTCCTCTTACTCACTCTCCGCCACTAGCCAGCCGTTCCTCTCTTACTCGCTCCATTTTTCTTCTCTCCTCTATATTTTTAAGGACACGACAAAAGAGGATGATCGAGAGAACGAAGAGTTAATATGATCAAAGTCGGGATCGTACACGAGCTTTTTATTTGTAATCGTTTCTTTAGTAGTTGCCAGGGCTACAATTATTTAGCCTATCTCGAGTTATTTTGCACTTGCCACGATTTCTTCCCGGCTCGTTATCGCGTTAGTAAACGCTTTGATATTTCTCTTTTAGTTTCTATTTCTATTTTTAAACACGAAAATTGCACGAATGACCAATGACCGATACGATAATCATAACAAAGATTTAATCGTTATCACCTTTTGCAAAAGTAGTACGTGGAAATTAACACGCGTGTTAACACGTATTAAAACCATCGTGGAAATATAAAAATAATATCGTTACGATGTTTAAGGTCCCTGCGATTGCGAAAACTGATTTGACCGATTTGAAATACGTTGCGTTAAAAGTTTTGCAGATATTTTTCAGCAAAGAAATCTAATAAACAGAGAAATAAATATAAAATAGTATGCGGTAGCTAAGGAAAAAAAAAAGGACACGTGTACGGATGATCATCTAAAATCGATTACAGGTTGTCGAAGAAGCGTCACTTTGATAATTGCTAATTATTCGTTGTATTCGTTCAACCTGTTATCTATTATTTGTATTTCCCTCGCGTTTTTGCAAATCGTTAGGCTTCTCGTTACGGAAGTAGAAGAAACATGGTTTTGACGTTTGAAATTTGTCTCGTCACGTTTTACTAGCGTCATCGTTTCGTACGTGCAGGATTTACGAATGGAAAAAATCGGTTCTAGCTAATCTATCTGACAGTAAACGTAACGTATTCATCGACTGTATTTCCTCCTCGAGAACATATGCCAAGTTACGTATAAAACAATACCTGTTTTAATTTATCGAGAAGAAATGTATTAATCGCTTTGTCGAATGCTAAATTATGCGTGACGTATGAAACGAACATTGAATCCTATTAGTATGTATCTAAGTATCCACCATCTCATTCCATTGATATTAACTATCGATGATTTCTGTAATTAGCGAACAGATAAATTGTCCATATGCATGAGTAATTAACCTTGTTATTAATACATTGACAGATTATATCACGAATAATATCCTCTACGCGTTTATCATCTTGATCGACAATCTTTCACGAAATACACGCATCGAAATAACACATCTTATATTTTAAATATCGATATTTGTTTATCTTATTCCTGATAAAAAGTATGTATTAAATCGTTTTGACCACGATATTTAGCTATATAATATAGAATTTAATAACAAACATTTGATTTTTACAATAAATTATACACAAGTTCGTGTAAATATTTAGAAGGTCGTTTTATGCATTCAATTTCTTTGTAATATGCATTAAACTGGTTAGATACGAGTGTATATTTACGTTTCTTGCTGTAAGTCAACGAATATTACAAATATGACACATTTGACTTATAATACATATTAGGTATAAGTAACATGATTGTTCTAATAAGAAATTAACAATTAATTTTCCCAAAATCCAATGCACGACAAGTTTGGTAAAAGAATTTACCTTATCTCGGATAGTACTTCAATCGATATTACAAAATAATCAATTTCTNATAGTACTTCAATCGATATTACAAAATAATCAATTTCCGTTACAAAAAGTTAGCAAAAACTAGCAATGCGTTGTTCAACCTACTCTTTAAAAATTGTTTACTTTATATTGCTTTTACTGGCCAATTTTATGAAGCGAGAGAAATGTGTATGCATATAACTAATTACTAAAGTCAACATAGTGCATTAAAAAAGGGTATACATGTTACACTATCGACAAAGTTATCACACTTTACGAATCTATCCGGAATAAAGGTCGCTTACACAACCAGTAGCACAAAGTCCGAACATGCGTTGTCGAACAGCTACGATAAGAATGTAATTGCTACACTCGTGCAAAGTGTTTTATATCGATTTATCCTCTTTTATTGGCACCGTAATTTACTTTATTCTATTACACTGCAGCTAGAAACCATTATCCGAGTCCTTCAAAATCAACGATACATTACGCGAACTTCAAGAATGATTCAAATGTTCGTTCATTGATAACAAATAGGAATACATTTTCTATTTTGATATGTCCAATAAATATTTATCGTTCCTATATACTTTAACCACTGCGTTATAACTGAAACGATAGATTACCATTCAGCAATGGATATAATATCAGTATAAGCAAATTAATCCTTTCACAAACACGACACTTCGGTGTTAAAAAGCGTAGTGAGGTTAAACGTGTATTCTTACCGGTCGAGCTATCGATATCTGATCGAATTTATCAAGAAAATTTTAAAATACTTTGGTGAAAGTTGAGACGCCTACCACATGTTTAAGCAAAAAAAATTAATTACCAACTGTAGATTGATTGTAACTCATATCGAGGATCGTACGAGAGAAGATGAGAAATGTACGGTGATCTGCGAAATGTTCGTGTTCCATTATCGATGGTATATTATTGTCAAAAGTTTCAGGCCTGAAGGAATAAAAGAAAACTATCTTGTTAAAAATTTTATCACGAATGTACCTCACGGTGCATTGACGCGACATAATCACGAGGTCACTACGATTCACATATCAACTGCGTTTCATATCCTTTGTTCGTGTATGCATCGATCGATTGCATGCAAATCTCTATCTTTCAAAAGTAGTACAAATATTTAAAGAAAATACCATATACCATGAACGATATCTCGAATGGCACGAGTCCTTTAATGAAACATATTTTAAGACTAGCATGCAATTGTCAAGTAATGACACGTTCTTTTAAATGCATAAAATATCTATATTAAAATGTCACTGAAGCCTAAGAAATAATTATTAAAGAATGTTAATACTATCTTTTCGTGTATAAATTATGCTTGAATGATGC
Source organism: Euglossa dilemma (assembly GCA_002201625.1). NCBI lineage: Eukaryota > Metazoa > Arthropoda > Insecta > Hymenoptera > Apidae > Euglossa > Euglossa dilemma. The sequence continues at coordinate 583,515 of NIJG01000031.1, forward strand.
TTACCTATCGTTTCCATTATTAAATAAATTGACACACCCGTTCTGGTTTCTACGTTTTACCATCACCTAATTCTTTTTATCTTTATGGACGGATTTATCTTGATGTCAACGTAACGATTGAATTTTCTAAAAGCACAAAATTAATTTATTATATCATATAGATTTAATAACAAAATTTATACAAAGTTTCAATGAAAAATAATTAAACACGATCCCAATAAGAAAAGAGTAACTTATATATGAAATATTCATATATCGAAAACAATCATTATCGAAGTCATTTTTATAACAACATTTAATTCGTAATTTTTTATATCCATTAATAATGTTACCAACCTGCTAACCTTGACAAGGCAATAATAGATGGTATCTCAAAAAAGTACAAAAAATTTTAATAAATTTACATAACCATCTAAAAAACTTGAGGTTTGACATTCAGATATTTTATTAAATCAACAACAATTTGTTCGCCAATAAATATACTAATAAATATTATTTAAAACTGATTTATAATAAATAAAAAGACTTAAGGAATAGCAGAAAAAAAGTTTAATACGTCGTAAAAACAATCGATAAATTTATTCTATTCTTGCCAGTGCATTGTTTCTATCCTACTTCTGTCAATGCATTATTTCTGTTCTGTATTTCGTTTGTTGTTCTATCGAATTGAAAAGAACAATACTACGAAGTATGTAAATTATTAAATTTGTAAGTATGAATACAATAGTCAAGCCTTGATTTAAATGGGTCAAAAACTAAATATTACTTTGGTAGTAAAAACTAACACACATCGTACTATTTTTTAATCATAAGAACTTTATAGAGGTTATGTTGAACAAAGAAATCACTCGAGTCTTTCCGCTCAATTAATGCGTAAAACTATTGCATTTCCCGAATTCTTACAAGTAATAACATATCCTTTGGGCACAAGTAGTACAAATGTTAAAGGCACAAACTGTACACAACACATTTAGGTTACAGAAAATAAAATACGACATACCAATTTTTCACCTAACACATTCACAGCACGACATTCCGCTAACCAAGTCAGTCGATATTCAACTGTTGTAGATTTTGATCTCAGATCGCCTAACTGGCAATTATTCAATATCCCCGTCCTAAAATTCAATCAGCGGATTGGTCATCGATAAGATAATGAAATTACAAACTTCAATAAATTCTTTCTTTTCGAATCTCCCCTCTCCTTCTTTCCGGTACCCACGCCATATTCGCTGTTAGTATTTGTCATCCTATTTCCGCATTTTCTCGTTATGTTCGATCGTTTTAATAATATACGCATCGCTGTTGGCGTTGCGAATATGCCCAGCCTTATCGAAATCTCGCATGCTCGATAGACAAACTCGATCGATAATATCAAAACCTGCAATGTTTTTTTATTTTTTTTTTTTTGTTAGAAACAGTTCATTAACGATTTTGGAAATTGAATCAACATGTCTTATATTTTTATCTTTATGCAATGTAAAAATAGGCTTAACTTATGCTTTTTGGGAAGATAATATAACATTAATTCGGGAGTAAATAGTACCAGAGAATTACACATACAAACGTTTATTTCAAATATTTTACATAATCAGAATATTGAGAATTGTGACTATTGCAGCCATTAGCAAATTTGCTTTACTCGTAACGGTAAAACAAATTTCCCAAGTCACACCACGAGGAGGTTGCTGCAAATGGTGACTCACCCTGTCTCCAACGACCCTTCCACCCTCCTTTGCAAATTCGAAACTGCGGCAGGCATCATCGCAGTGTACCTCCACCGTTTACTTCAATTGAAATAAAAGGTGTGTAGAGAAAAAGAATAGACCTACCCGAAAAAGAGGTAGAGGTGCTAACCATCCCCCTATCCTCTTTTTAATCTATCTTAATCTAATTAAAACTAAACATCCTGGCTAAAACATAGCTAAACTTAGCAAGAACCCCTAATTCCCTAAATTCCCTGGCTATGTAGGTAGGATTTATGATATAACTAGATAGGTAGGGTGTGTTTGTGCAATCGTTTAGTTCATATGTTACTCAATGGCAAACTTCTTATTGAAAGAAGAGCCAACGGACAACGGAACGATGCGAAACTATATTAAAACTCCAGTACAGGAGTTGTGCTAATTTAGTTACGCAGTCCATCTAGCCCGATTCGTCGTCTCGAGGAAAAAGGGATGGGTAAAATTGTAAACAGCATAGTAACAAACTGCGTTATTAAACTATTTACATGCGAATTTTGCAGACGAAACAAAGCAAGAGAACGGCGCTTCTCTGCGCTGCAAAGAAACTATGTTTCCCTTGCTTCCGCTCATCGACAATCGCAAAGCTCCCTAGGTGGGTTACCAATTTTACACGTGTGATCTCCGCCAGCCCGATTCAGAAGAACCGTATTAAAAATTGGCTGTTACGAAACTACAGAATAATACGCGTCTGTCAAATCACCATGTAAAACGGGCCGTGTAAGGCGTTGCACGCTACGGGCATTCTCGAATTTTCAAAAATCCGATTACTCCCAAACGCAGCAAAAATTATATATTCTTGATCGTAACGCGTTAGAAATAACCACCAAAGTTTCGTTCGAATTGACTACGTCAAGCGAACGAAGAAAATGGCGGCTATTTCCATTCGGCGTCACTTTCACGATGTACACAATTTTCACCTTACCGACGTATAAACAGAAGGAAAGAAAATATGAAAAGGGGACTTACGATCGTTCGGGATTTTCTGTGAAACCAAATTGCACGACGCGGAAGACACGGAAGACACGGAAGACGCGGACGATATAACTAACTTTAACATATTGAACGAAACGATTACACGTGGTCTAGCTTGAACATAATATCACGAATTAAAATAAAATGAAAAAAAAGGAAAGAATTATGGAAAAATAAATGATTAGAGTAAAATCATAGTCCTCGAAAGAACCAAGAGTTACCCAGTATACGACGAACGTTTTACTCCCGCGACTGTTCAAGCTAGACTAAGATGGCGAGGCCAAACGGTTAGTTTCGTCACGTAGCTACCATCGATTGTGCTGCCACCGGAAACCGTTATTTCTGGCATCTATTACAGTTCGCGTTTAATAATAACTTTGATATGTATTAAACAACATCAAAATTATACAGATGAAATATTCAAATAGATTTCAATTTTATTGATTACATAAATATGTTTATAATCTTCGTTGCATTGAAATGACGTAATAATCATTCCTATTTTCGAAGAAAATCTCGTATTCTCATTGGTTGACAAAAGTGACATCTATATGTACTTTACTTAACTACCGATGAGAAAGTTTGCTGCTGCGCAGAAAAAAAGGGAGAAAAAAAAGGAAGGAGAAGAAGAAAGAAATACAAGCCGTTTCAGATTCCGTTCGTGGAAATATGTACGATGTTTCCAATCCTGTTTGTTTTCTTTTTTGCTCGTTAAATTCCTGTCCAATGTGAAGGAATATTAACGGTATATCATAGAACAAAGTACGTTATATTTAACGTTTCTCCGAGAGAAATAATAATAAATACGATGCATGTTTCAAATTTTTGTATGTTAATTTTTATTTAGGAATATATTTTAATTACACTCGTACAAAGACAATACTTACATGTCGTTTGCATCAATGGTGTGCAAGAATGTAATTTTTTGTGAAAAATAAAAGTATATAAAGTAAAAAAAATTCGATTGCTGGTTTTGAAACGAATATCAATAAGCTTTTGTTCGTAATACCTAAGAAATAAACATTCGGTTAACGATTTATTTTATTCCAGTATTAGCTTTGAACGTTTAAAGAAAACGTAGAGATGTTATTTCAGAGTCCTCTTAAAGGTAGCAGGTATAAAAGGGGATAGGTATGAATACCTGCAAGGGATTGGTATATCTTTTGTTCCGTTTTCGTGGAAGCAGTTCGACCCTTGTCCGTGCTAACGAAGCCGTCTGGCTTCTCTTTCGGACTCTAAGAGCGTTAGAATGTCCCCTTCTCGTACAGGGCCCTTCACGTTTCGAATTAGCTGTCTATTTTGTTCGTTCAAAAATTCCACTTTGACTTGCGTGCATTGTCCTTGGGAGCCCGTTCTACCGAGGACCTTCACTACCCTTGCACGAACTATAGGTTTCTCCATATTTTACAATTTTCAAATTTCTTAACGTAATCGCGCTATTACACAATTGATTGCGATACTTCCAACGAATTCTATAAACTGCACTCAATTTCTTACCAACTTAATTGCACAATTTCTAATAGGATTCTAAAATATACCTTAGAGGATCCTTGAAATGTTAAATAGAAGGAAACGTAGAAAAAGCAATTAACGAAAACAATGGAGCTTTACAAACTTTGAGACGTCGTAACGGAATAATTTGCCGTATTTTATAACGATATAATTTTACATTGGAAGAAATGAAAAACTTAAAGACGCTTTACTTTGGCAGCATTGCTAAAAGCAAGCTTAAAATAACTATTCCTCCATTAGATTGGTCGCTTATGCACCACGTGCTTCTGACGAATTCGGTTACAACTTCGAATCTTACATTTCAAGTACAATTCGTGTAAAGCGTTAATATCGAGTACAATAAAATTCAGTTGTGTTTTTACACATTATACAGATGCTTTTATTTATTTGTGCTTTAGTATAAACGTGTCATTCCTTGCTTAGAACACGAAATATCTTTGAAAATTTGTTTCACAAGGAATTTTCTTTCCCGCTTGTTTATGTCGTTAATTTCCCTTTAGTTTGCCTCTTTCACACGTATCGCAATTCATTTTCGATGTTCGCACACACAAACGCACAGCCTTGCACACGTATACCTTTTTGTTTATATAAAATTACAATACTTGAAAAAAGTGTCATGAATCGTATGCGATATTATATGGTCGGACAATATACATTGTACATTGTACATGTGAAGTATGTGTCCTAAAAGCGAAAATGTCTTAATCAATTCTCCTATGCTACGCATCTATATGCAAACGTGATATTATGTTATTTGAATTCTTTAGCAGTTTAAGAAGTTCTGCTCGCAAGATGGTCACGTGCAATGAAAAATTTGCTTGTTCGTTATTACAGTCTCAGTTCTCGCAAGCCGTGAACACAATACGCGCAGATTCGTGATCAAACCTAATTCTTTACTGCTCTTTTGCATTTGTCGATAGTACTCAATTATTAATTGAGAGCGATTACGCAGCATTATAGAAAAAAATAATCGAAAATTCATGAGACACTAAGAAACAACAAATTGACAATGTAAATGATCGACAACAGAATGGGAATTGTGTTCAGTTTCACGTGACCGTAACGGTATTATGTTTAAACCTTGGCTCTATACGTACCGTGTATTTCTATGAATTATTTTTATGAGCAAAACTATTAAGAATATAGAGGCAACTATAGTACAATAGGATTGAATAGTGACACTTCGTTTCAGATTTCATAAATCTCACTTTCATTATGCGACAGATGCGAACCAAGGTCTAAACAGCTAAACGATTGTTTTCCTGTATACGGTTAACGAACAACTGTTACACTTTTATCGTATCTACTCGATATCAATGTCCTGTTACCCCGTTTCCATTAATTCCTATCTTTATATCATCTTATATTTACGTACATATATANTCATAGAATTTTACGTTGTACGCCAAACAATTTTATGTTGTTTGTCGATACTGAATCACAGACACTCCAAGTTATTATTATTATTGTTAAAACGCATTCGGAATGAAATAGAAATTATCATACGACACCCAAATTTAAGGTAAAGACGATTTTAACGTTAACGATTTGATTATAGTATGATATTTACTATTAATTGCTTTACAATGGTAAAAATGAAATCAGAACAAAATATTCGCACGTTTAGTGCAGTGCGTCGTTGTTTCTTGGCTACATATTCCATCAATTTGCTTACTTACATATAGCAATAAGTAAAAATATAAGTGATAATCATACAGCGAATCTAAAAATATGGAAATTTTTATCCTACCTCTCTCTCTCTCTCTCTCTCTCTCTGTCTCTCTCTAGCCTCGTTCTATGATTCATAATTTATTACTTTTTTTAATTACAATTTTTTTTTTCGGTTAATGTTCCAATTATATGCAAAGCATAAATTATCCACTAAAAGTCATAATTTCATCATAGTTGTCTCGACGATTGCATTAATATCTAAACTTAAAGTAGAGGTATATCTATACATGTCAAATTAAAGATCAGTTGATTAAGTAAAGTAGCGTGATGTCCTAAAAAATACTAAGGATTCGGAACACCTGCGATAAGTACAGTCATTGACTTACGTTGCAATCATAGTAAAGATAATAAATATACATTGGTATACAGTTTGAATATTATCCGACTCTGTCATTAAGAGAAAATAGGAATAACGCAACATCAAAGAGAACGATAATAGTTTACTTTCAACTCAAAGTGAGAGATTGAAATTTATATTTGATACCGAAATATAAAAATATCTATATGATAATTCTTTAACTTATATTGCCCTTGTTCGAAATTCAAAACAATTAAACGCAAGCGTGACGATATTAAATAATCGTAACAGTTAGATTATTCTGCCTTCGGTCGTATTTGCAATTATTACGAAACTATTACGAAACGCAACTACAACATGAGATCTAATTGTAAGTCAAACGAAAAGTCTATAAACCTTTTGTTTTTTTTTTTCTTATTTTCTTTTTCAGTCGTTGAGTAAATGAACCCGCAGCGATAAGAACAATGCATAGGCCGTGAAAAGAATTTCTGTAAAAGTTTCCAAAACCAGAATAATCTCGTTAAATTTGTCACTCTCACATGCCTATTTTGTTTTTCTTCTTTTTTACTTTGTCTTTTTTTTGTTTTAATAATATGCTCCCGTCACCCGTCTAATTAAATGTCTATATCGTAATAAATGTAACAATGTTCAGCACTCCAGACTTAGAAGCAAACGCACAGGCAGCTAGTGATTGGTCAGGTGTGAGCTTTTTACAATATATGTTTTATCATTTTTTCTTCATCGCTTAAACATTATAGTTATCGAGTTATCTATAAATGGAATGACAATATGGATAAGGATTGCACGCGATCTCGTAAGAAACCATTTAGTACAAATATTCAGATATCTCGCCGATATATATACACATATAAGTATCGGACTTAAGTATATATGTAAATTAATTTTTGGTGCTGCAGTGTGTCGGCTAAAATCTGTTTTCGTCCGATATTTTAAACGATTATTGGTCGTTTACGATTCGTTGCTATATCTTCGAGATATCTTTCGTAGACTAAATGAATGTAGCGATCGATGTAAACACGAGAACAATAAAGGATCCATTCTAATATTTGATTTGTAAATTCTATTGCTTATCTATTAAAAAAAGTCTATACTGTTCGCGTGGTGCACACGCGCTCGTTGGAGGGACCATGAGTCTTGAATGGGCCTAAGGCTCCTGGCGAGTTTGTAATAATTGGCTATAAATGTTTGCATTTCGTCTGAACGCGTAGTAGCAACCGCGGTCTCTTTTCGGTCTTTTATCAATGATTTACAATTCCAATGTAATTCTTGCATACTCTAATTTATTAGAAATACCTAAACGTTCTATGCGTATCATTCGTACGTGTCTACTATTGTTATTCTCGTTTGATGTTGTAAAAAAACAACATTTAAGATACGTATCTTATCGAGTTACGGTGAGATATAAATGTCAAACGTTTCGTTTTTGTAACCTATATTTACATGGCGAGAATTACGTTAATTGCAATTGATATTCAGAACGCATTGTCGTGAATGCGGGCTTCTTAATCTTCGACATTTTCGAAAAATTCGAATCAACGAAGCACTGTACATCCGGAATAGAACGTCCTAAAGGCGATTTTGTGATTTTATCTCGAGCACAGAGATAAAACACTAATAGTCTCAACACAATACATAGATGAGATGAGCTCAAGTGTAAAAAAGATCCTAGTAGTCGACAACAAAGAAAGATTAAAATATTCCACTGCGCCACTTTAATACACGTATAGTTCTGTGATTCCAATGCCGAAATGTCCGGGCATTTCTATTTTCGGCAGAGGAAAAATCGAAATTTAGAATCGTTATCGCGGATTTTCGAAAACTCATCGACTAAACGTTCGAGTGGAAATGAGATGAATATCCGTGAAACGATGACCTAATAATAATTATCAATTATATTCGGCCACTGTATGTTTTAACGAAGAGATCGTAACTTCAGTCTCAGTACAAAGTAGGCGATCACCCTCAATGTAAGCAGAAAACCTGCCAATGCAACGGCGTCTAACCAGAAGACTGCGTTTTGCATCGACATTTCTTCGAGGAACTTCGTCGGGCTCTTGAAGTGGCAGTACGCTTCGGAACACTTGAGCTTAGCACGATTATAACCATACACAGAAATCATGGCGCCTTCGAAACTGTATCTGACGTAGCTCACGTATGAAAGAAACTTCAGATACTTTGGAATGGCATCAAAATTGACGAAGAAACCGGAGAAGAGAACAATTGGCACTGACGATACAGGACCAATGAATACTCCACTCTGCAAAAAGGATTTTATTTTATCAAGGTTTCAAATACGATATACGACAAGATTGTGTACAAATGAACCGTTACCTCTACGCTCATCGCTGCTCCTATCACTAAACCAATAGATTGAGAAACTAATGCTGTTAATATACATATAGTTAAATACATCATGAATCTATTTGTTTCCAATGGTTGCGACGTCATGAAATATACAATAATGACGTATGCTATAGAATACACTATCTGCAAGAAAGACGATAAATGTATGAAACGAAAGGTGCGAACATCGAAATTATACGTACGTTTGATTGAAAGTATCGCACTCACTTGGAAGGGTACATCGGCTAAAGTTCTCGCGATATAATAAGCTTTTACGGAATACCAGTAATTTAAATGTTCTCTAACGAACACAGCCATTTCTGTCGGAACTATATAGGAAAAAAGAAAAAAGAAAAAAAAGGAACGTTATTTTTGCATATAGAAAGAAAAGATATAGATAGAATTATTTATCCTATGATTCACTTACACGTAAGAATGGTAGGCATCATAGCAGTGAACATGAGAAACATCACCGTAAAGAAAACGCAGCCGGCATTACTCATTACTTGCGAGGCATCATTGCCGATGTCGTAATAAATTGCACCAATGAGAAACCCAACGATTATATGCGAAATCAGCCTTACTCTCGTTAATGTCTACGATGACAAAATATCGTTGAGCAAATCATAAACGTTACGATAGGATAAGACTTGCATACAAATGTACCAACCATGTCTCTTATCTGCGACAAAAATATCCTTTTAAGAAGGATCCAAAATTGGGTACAACTATTCGTTGGAAAGCCAACTTTCTGTTCTATACTTTCTGCACTGTCCAACAACGAAGTCGTGCAAGAAATTGGTATGTTGATTACTGTTCCCCCATTCGGTTGCTTCGCCACGCCGTTTGGTATCAAAGCAGATTCAGACTTTGTCTCCTGCTGCGGTGATTCTTTCGCGATATCATTCGATACAGTTTGCACCGCATTTATTGCAGCTTGATGATGCTGGTAATTAGCACATTTACCGTTATTTACTGCCATGACTAATTTATGCACGCATTCTCCGTGCTCTCCGCATGCGACTTCCATGACTAAATTGAAATCGTTTTTTTTGTTTTCACTTCTTTAATCTCTTCGAACGAAATTTTAAGATCATTCGATGCAACGTTTACTTACCGTAATCAGCTGGATTATGATAACCGGGACATTCTAAACCCATTGACGATAAAAAGGGCACCAGGCCGCCAACGTTTCCTTGATATATACACTGGCCCTCGGCCAAAAGGTACAAATGATCGAACATTTCGAACAATCGTGCGCTTGGTTGATGTATCGTACATATAATAGTCCTTCCTAAAATGTCGCAAAAGTACAAATAAGATTTGCAAAGTAGCGATTGCTCGATAGCGATAGTCAGCCGAGGGATTTATCGTGGTAATAATTACCTCCTCTACTTAACGATTTGAGCAAACTTAAACATTGGTAACAAGTCGAACTGTCCAACCCGGAAGTTGGTTCGTCAAAAAACATCACCGGAGGATTATTAACAAGCTCCAATGCGATCGATAGTCTCTTCCTCTGACCTCCGCTAAGGCAGTGAGTTTGTGTATTGCTCGCGTCGCTTAGGCCGAGCGTTTCGATGATTTCTTCGATCTGTATCCGGTATGATATCTCGTTTTAATCGTCACTTCGAACTTTCGAATATTTCGAAGGAAAATTCGCTTCTTACGTACCACTATTTTCTTTTCCCTCTTGCTGATGTCTTTCCCTAATTTCAAATTGGCCGACACCGTCATTGTCTCATAAACAGTCAAATGAGGTAGCAGACGGTCGTCTTGCATTATGTAACAGGACATCTTCCGAAATCTCCTGAGATTCCTGTCCTTTCCGTTTATCAGGACAGAACCGCTCAGGTGGGATGTTCTGGAAATGAAAGGTTTCGTTTAATTCGTTTCACGGCCGTTTCACGGCATATAAATCGTTCGAAAACGTACAACTCACTTGTAACCTGCTAAAACATTCATAAGTGTACTTTTCCCGGCGCCTGAAGGGCCCATGATGGCAGTCAGTTCTCCGGATCGAAATTTTCCGTTTACACATTTTAATATCGTTTTGTATCCTGCAACGTAAAATGTACGAAGCATGAAAAATTAAAAATTGTTCTCCGTAGTTTTCGTGTGTTTGTTTCGTTTTTTTCTTTTCGTGATTTGCTATTTGCCCATTCGTGTACGACAGTTTTGCGAGTTTACAACGTTCGGAAAAATAACGCATAGAGATTTGGTGAAACGGCAGGTTTCACGAAAGTGTAGCTGGATTCTCTGGTCGACCTCTTTACAACAGAGTACAGTTGCACCTCCAAGGTGCATCTGGACCGAAACAGGAAGCGAAACAGTCTGTACATCTCTATCGATTCTTTCGGGTATGTCGTTGTTGAACAAGGTTGAACAAAATGCCTACCGAACGTGCATTTCGTGCACGATTATACGGGGATTGCTCTTATTCGTTACGTTTCCACGCGACGTGTCGCTGTTTCGAAGACCAACCTCTCTTTCTGCCTTCGGACACGCTGTACGCTAGGTTCTTGAACTCAACGTCAACCGGTGGCCTCTTCGGTAAATGCGTCAATGTTACTGCCGGCCTTTTACCATCCTGTCCTGGGCTATGGTTTGGTACTTTTCTCGCGAACATGCTACTGCTAGACATTGCAACCGCGGTACCATTAGACGTACTACCGTTGCAATTGCAGTGCAGATTATTTTGTGACCCACTGAAATACAAAAGAAAAAAAGAACGTTACGGAATCCGAGGGGAATGCTCTTATTCGAAACATTTCACAAATAATTAGTCACTTGGAACGCCTCGAGGAATAGATATCTCGCTTCTGCGAATTAGACAATTGTCGGTACTCGTTTCCGCGAAAGCGATATTTAAGTCAAAGTAGCAACTAACGGCTCGACCCAGCTTCTACACCGTTTTATGAATTCTCCACTTTTTACTTTCCTTTCATCCCCCCTTTTTTTCTTTTTCTTCCCGTAGTAAGTGTTTTAGTTGGAAAGTTGATTAATCGAAATTTCTTCGTTCGATTTACGGTTATCGGTGTAAACCGTGAGAAGAATTCGTAGTCTTTTTGTCAAAGTTCGTTCTTTGCCGAATATCGCTTGCGTCGGTTTAAAATTAATTTCGGAAGCCACGCGAGTTGAGCATACCAGGTTCGTCGAGTTTGTAATTTAATCTCCCACTCGGTTCTAGTTTTACGGTTTCGGTAAAAATAAGGATTAACGTTGTCGCGATCGTACGCACGGTTACCAAAGAGATAATCAATGAAATTTTTGAAACGTCGCCGCGTAATTTACGAATATACATTAAATATAATTACCGGTAATCAGACTTGGTGGATCTTTGCTTATTTTTACTTTCGCATCGTTTAATTCGAATGTAACGTATATCTTTGCAAAGGACCAGATGAAAAAAAAAAAGTCAAACGCACCTTTTCCACGCGATCTAAACGTCTAGCCTTAGTTTAAAAAATTTCCAACGACTCTACCCTGGCGAAGGGCGAGCTGTATTGAACGGAAGAATCGGCGGGAAGCTTTGCGAAAGTCTTAACGCGATCAATGGGAAGACCTTGAGATCCGTTTTACACGTATTTCGGATATATTAGTTCGCGTGTCCGTTGTTCACTCGGTGAACTCGCGGACTTTGTTCTTCATTGTCAATAGTATGAGACATCTTGCAGGATTCCTTCTTTCGTTTATGTGAATGGGAAAGCGAGATAAAACTCACGACAATAGATATGTCTGGATGTTTACTAAATCTACCGATTGTACTTTCGTTATTATCATCCGTTTGAAAATCGCTGCTAAATATAGGTACCGCATACACGGAATACAAGAATATTTGGCTTTAAAAACGAACAAAGGTTGATTGAACTACATTCGAAAGGAATACCGGTTTGCGACAGCACTTGATCCTGAATGAAACTGCAGACAGCTGCAAACGTACGTACGTGCAGATCTTTCTTTAAGATTTCTTTAAGGATTACTAAAACGAAGACCAAGTCCGATCAAAGAATATGAACCAGCCAGTCGAAGACTCGCGTATCAAAGAGTCGAATAAAAGGGGAAATTTTTTTCATCCTTCTGATTCCACTCTCTTCTCTTATTTACGTTATATAATTCTAAAAAGTGCTCTATTGATTAAAGATTATCGGAAGGTTCGATCGATTAAAAGGCAATTTTTCTCCTTTCATTGTCTTGAAAAGTTCGCATAAAACGATCCGTACTGTATATCGTAGTTTTGCGTTATCTCTCGATACAATACGGACTTATCGTTACGCGCGTAAATCGCAAAGTCGTTCGAGATCCAAACTGCGCTAAAAATTTATCCTCGGAAACGTAAGTACGCTTTACGCGGAAATTTTAGCCCTACGATTAACGATTGCGCGTCGTACCTGAGAACAGCATTGTTGAGATTTTCCAAATGCAGAGAGGGTGGAGGAGATTTAATCGTCACCTGATGACTTCCGCCAGGAATGAACTGTACCTGTTCATCTCCGCTGTATCTAGATCCTCCTCCACCGGTCAAAGCGAGATTCTTCAAATCCGCCATCATCTGTTGATGCTGAAACGATAAATCGTCCGTTTAAACCTCGATTCGCCGTAAAACTTTTTTGAAAAATTGAAAATGAAAATTTTCTTTTGTCACGCTAGCATTGACCTATTACGAGAAATCGATTAAATCGTTGGATAAAAAGATGATACGTTTAACTTATTCTTCGTTAAGAGCAACGTTGACCGATCTTTATTTACGCTTAACATTTTCAATAATTTAGCAACGATTCCTGCGGCCGGCAATTATCGACGTTTCTATTCGGTCGACTGTAAAAGAACACGAAGAAAATTTCATTGCGGTTCCTGAAAAGTATTCTCGGGATAACATCCATGAATCACGCGCATTTAAAGCAAGGACTTTGAAACCGTCAAAACGAGTTCGAGTACAAAGAGCTTTCTCCTTTTTGCCGGCGGAGCAGCATTTTTCTTCCTTTTAGATTTTATTGTCATCCATTAACCGAACTACGAGAAGTTCTGACATCATCTGTCCTATCGCCGAAAAAGAGAGAGAGAGAGAGAAACATAGTTCGTTTCGGCCGTTTGACAACGAATTAAACGTTAAATTCTTACGAATAATTTCGCGTCTTCCAAAGAGAAGATCGTTCGACCGCTGTTTTAAGCTCAGTAACGATAGAAACAACAATTTTCAGACACACGTGTTACTTTTGAGCGATATGATAAGGGACTTACAATTATCGAGCAAGTGTTATAATACGGCATATTACCGATCGAAAGAGCGATAATCGAATACATTTTTTGTCTCTCCGATAGAAGAACTTTAGACTTATTTTAGATACAACGAGCGAGATAACCGCGGTTGTTCCCGATGCAAACACGCGCGAAAAATTGAGGTACATGTGAAAACACGTGGTCCGAAATATAAATGCGCGTTTTAAGGAAAAAGAAAGATGTCTGTCGATTGCCGAGGCGCTTACCGCAGACTACCGAACAGATTTTAATCGGCAATCGATCGATCGATCGATCCGCGCGCTCGATGAATCGGTAAATTAACGCAGGCTTAGATCGTTTCGAGGAGATATCTCGGCGATTTCGAACGGCCAACGAGAAAACGAACAAGCCTAATTCGTGTAGGACAGACGGTATCTGTTGCTAACGATCAATCGGGCCACGATCGCTACAAATACCCGTTCGGATGGTCAAGGATCATGCGATATTTTTGTCACTCGGCCAACAAACTGGCAGACGCATTATGGTACTAAACTGTTAGGCATAAATCGGCCGCGATCGTACAGGGTCAATGTCCATTGCATCTTCTCGGCATCGTGTTACTCGACGGGCCTTCTTTAAACGAAACCGAGAGAATTGCGGGCATGTTCCAATTTGAACAAATATCTCGATAGAGACACACGCGTGATACGTAAAGTTATTACGATCAAGTGTACTCGTTAAAAGGTTAAAACATCGATAGGACGTGCACAGCGATGCGTTCGCTGTATCGTTCTGCTCTCAAATTTTCATTCCGCTGGAATTTCCGGATAACTTGGCGGGTATAAACCGAGCCAGCTCGGCACAGCATAGGCCGCGCTTTAAATCGAATAACGTTGAACCGAGGAAAATTCGAAGTTCTGCATCGAACGCATCGAGTGCCGTGCCAAGATTCGAACGAATGTCGTTATTTTCCCTCGTTATACGGTAATAGAAAATATAATCGATGATTTACATAAGTGTACGCGAAATTAAGCTTGTCCTTTGTTTCGGTTTACTTCGAGTAGTATCACGCTAGCTATACTAACTACCGCATACGTACACGATTATAAAGTTTTATAAAGGCCGCCGTAGGTACGTGAAACATGTGTTTTAACGACAACCACAGGTGGACGAAACATTGAAAAAGACTGGGAAAATAAGTGGGTCATCGGGTGTAATATGGAAAGAAAATGTTTCACGGTTTTTTTTCTCGTAGCAAACTTCCGTATCCTTTAGCAGAGGAACCGTTGACTTTCTATTCCGTTACGTTGGAAAAAAGGAAAAGAAAAGAAACGAATTGGCATTTTCGGTTACGGTAAGACAAAGGAAAGAACAAGAAGGAAGAAGAAAACAGAGAGCAGTTGTAGCAGACAAAGGAGGGTGGTTAGACGTCGAAGTAGAATAAGTAGGGACTGCGCGAACGTAGACCGAGTGAGAAATTTGAGGAAATATCGGAGGAATGCGCGAAAAGGTTATAAAATAATTATAAATAGAATAAAGCGACTTACCATCGGTCGAAGGTAAATTTAGGAATCCTAACAGCGTCCGAAATCATACCCTAACGA
Source organism: Euglossa dilemma (assembly GCA_002201625.1). Classification (NCBI taxonomy): domain Eukaryota; kingdom Metazoa; phylum Arthropoda; class Insecta; order Hymenoptera; family Apidae; genus Euglossa; species Euglossa dilemma. The sequence goes on from NIJG01000031.1 coordinate 598,961, forward strand.
TGACGCTGTGCATCCTTTGCCTCTCCGCCCTTTCTTCGGTCGCTCCTTCACCATGCACACGGTCGCGTTTAGAAGAAACTAGCGGCCACGATAATCACAGTAAAGGGAGAAACAGTTGGGTAGGCCGTGGTGAAACGTTACGATGCGCTTTTAATCCTGGCCTTCCCTTTGCCAATGATCGATGAGAGGTATTCCGAATCGCGAGGCTGCATTCGTTTTCGAGGGAAGTACTCGGTAGGATGGCGATTGGCTCCGTGGTAGGTGCCCGCATAAGCGAGAAACGAATGGCGAAGCAGCTAACCGATCCGCGGTGTCAACTACGACTGACAGTGGAGAGAGAAACGATCGGACGACGCAACACAGTCCAGAATCAGCTGTCGAGCTATGCACCACCGTTCGCCTCTACCAACCAAATGAACTGAGCTGTCCGACTCGAAACCAGGGACGACTACAATCATCGGAGCCCTCTCCCACTTGCTTCTTTCCTCCGTTTCTTCGTTTCCAATCCTCTTCAACCGCGAATCACGCAACGATCAAACCAACCGCGCTACTACGCTTACTGCCTTACCCTTTCATTACCGATGACTCAGGAGATTTTCTTCTCTTTGCAATTATTCCCGGCCAAGATAAACACCATATGGAAGTACTTTAACTTCGTGTCAGCCTCTCTTCTACCTTTGTCTCTGACCTTGCGCAACAACCGACTCCTAATCGCTCGCAAATTCGCTTGGAATAAACGATTAAACGTACGCGTATAGAAGACTCCGTGTCTCTCGAGGCTTGGTTATTAACGAACCTACTTCGATATTATCGATTCGAATAATAACCCTTTAATCCCGGTTTCGCGGCAAGTCGGTTGAAAAGACCTTACGTAAGGGTGCTGCGACAGGCTGTCGAAGAGGGAAAAACCGATGACTACGGAGTTTTTCCACCGCTGTTTTTCGTAGACGGGACAACCGGATATAATGACAGGAATAAACGGAACGGTGGAATATCTGTGTGTAATTTACGCGAATGACAGACGGGTACGGCTCGGGATATGGATGGAAGGCGAAGCATCATCGGTTCTCGGGAGTTAGCACCGCGATTTGCACGAGGAGACAATAGACAGAGCAGAGCGGCGGTGCGCGCGTTTCCGAGTTATGTAGGAGTTTTGAAAGTTGGCCCGTAAAGCTGGGGCGTACCGAGGAGGTAGCACGTTCCTGCATTTCTTCGCGCATGCACAACAATGTGCTCCGCCGTCGTAGGGTTGAAATTCCCGTGGACGGTTCGGTAAATTTCAACCTCGGTGAAATCTATATTTCGCGGCGCGCAAAAGAGAAGGGGAAACAGTGGGAAAGAGAAAGGAGGGAATTATATTAGAAGAATGGAGACGGGGAATAGGCGAAGGAGGCGCGACGTTTCGAGAGGAAGGAAGAAAGAAAGGAAGGGAGGAGGGAGAATGAGTTACCACATGCTGTGGGTCGATACTCTAGCACTAGCTGGATCCCCGGTGCGCGTGCACCTGCGTCCCGGTGCACCCGCACTGACCGCCACTCGCCAATGCACCCGGCCTATCGCACGCCAGAGCAGCCGTACCCGTGAAACAACATCCAAGTTTAACTTCGACTCTAACTCCCCTGCTATCTTCCTGCATTTCTAGGTACACTTCAACCGACTTTAGGCGCCACGATATCGCCTCCTTCCATTTCTCCTATACTTTTATCCGGGCAAGATCCAATAGTTGCCATTATCGCTTTTAAACGTCTAAATAAAGTCCAAACCACCTTCTAAATCCTACCAATTTTTATCCCAATCTACCTTTCCACAGTTATAATTTCATTTTCGTGGTACGATAACGTCACCAAGAGAATAATCGAAATATCGCATAACCGAGCTGTATATCTACGCGTTCTGTTGACACAAGGATATTTTCGAAGCAGTCGTTCGCCGAATCGCGGAGATTTTTGCATCGCGTGCCGATGGAATTCAAATGATAGATTGTCTTTCATTTAGCGAAGCCAGCTACTCACTCGCAAACAAGAACGGACCAAGAACGGTATGAATGACAATAGGAATGTATAAGGTAAGTCGATGGATCTTGGTTCTTCGATAAGGGTCAAATATATCCGTGTTTCCTTAACCAAATTCTTCCTAACGTTTCTAAGTCGTATGAAAAATCAGCGAGTATACATTCACGCGTAATTTCCAGCCAAAGTATAAATGACTGAAACACTTGCTAATTCTTCCTTGGAAGGAATACATCTAAATGCGTCTTAAAACGATAAATCCTTATTGACAAGAGGCATCGTTGACACGTGCCAGACGAATCGAAAAAAGTGCATAAAATAACGAGCACGAAAAGAGTATTTATTTTTTGTACTGTTCTCATTACTATTCTTATCGTTTACAAGTTGTTGCGATCAAAGTTCGCGCGGAGAGTGAAATTTTTTGCAACATTTAGTCATATTTCCGTCTTATTTAAGCGGAAATTATATCGCATAGATATATATACGGTACGCGTGCACTAAACCGGACAACATATTTATGCTGATCTGATAAATGTCCATGTCATAAATTAAATTATTATATATTCCATGTGGCATGATCCGCAAACACGTGGCAGAACGCGCGTCGACCTATTTTTCATTAATTCCCGTTTGTATACGGAAACGATTCGGTAGAATCGAGGGGTGCTCCCGCCAGCCAATTTTTCCCTCATCTGTCTAACCGCTTTGGTATTCTATTTCGAGAGAAGATACTATTCAGAAATATCACTAAACATCGAGCACGCGCGTGTATTTCAGATCAAGCGAGACCAAGTGACGTGGGACAATTTCGCGTATGAGAATTATAGTTGCGATCTTAATTCATAATTTTCGACAGAAATTTACATTTTACCGCTCGATTACTTTCTGCCGCGAAAATTCCTTACCCTTTGTTATCGTTTGGCTGGCAATGAATTACGTGCTACTTTTCCAACTCTAGGAACATAAAATTTATTCATAGGACACCTAAGGAAAGCAGTTTCGAGTCTTCGTATACGTAACGTCACGTATTAAGATGCTAGAATCGCGTATTTGGATAAAGTTTCGCTGTAGCTGCGAAGTAATCGAGTTATTTTCAATATTTGAAGTCACGGAATTTGCTAATCTCGAAGTGTAATATCGAAGAACAATCTGTACTTTGTCATGAAGATTGATGTTCGATTTTGAAGTGACAAATTACAAAAGAGTTTACCGCGCGTGTTTGTGATCTTGCAACGAGCAGATTTTTATAATCAGTTCGATTGAAATTTGCCCGTGACGATATATCGTGATCCAATGACTGTTGTGTTATCCGGATTACGTGGTGTGTTGTTCAGGCCATGATGTTCGGTGCAGCTGTACTTGGTTTGATGTCTGCATCGCGAAAGGCGAATATCCTCCTCGACGCTAAATGCATTAGAACAAAGGAATGGAATATCGACTTTGTCTTTAGACTGATTTTATTCAGATCCGTTCGTAGATAGATCGTTACTTATCTCTAGATATTCTCGCTCGAATATTTCTTGATATCGAATCAAAGTTTCTAAAATTTTCCCTCGGAAACGAAGCAAGATTAATTAAATGTACCTTTTTATCGTTATGCGTGTATCACAGAACGACGGGGAATAATTATAAAAGATTTATACTCATTGCGTTAAAAATATTATATGCGTATATCCATACGTGTCACTCATGGCTGTGCAGCGAATAACTGTATTTTATTAACGCATGCCAGATCAGAATGACGTTTGCATCTCGCAATCGCAGGACATATGTAACAAAGACTGTAACACAAAGGAGTTGATTGCAAACTTGTAATATCGAGAGTGTTCAAAATAGTTTGCCTATTTCTTTTTCTTTTGGATAGAAAGTGACTTGTTTCGCGTCTCTTTTCATTGATGTTTTCTTTCTTTGATTAACGTGCTGTGTACAAGGTAAAGGTAATGACTAATATCATTAGGAAGTTTAATCGATGAGTGTACTGAATATGTGGTCTTTCTTTCAGTGATATTTCCTTCGAATGGCACGATTGACGCGAAGAAACTGCACAAGTATGCATTAAAGATAGCAATTTTACAGGTGTTTCCAAGGTAATCTGAAGTTATTATCAAGAATGAATTCTTTCGTAAAATCTTGCGATCATTTTTATTTGATAATCGGAAAATAACATGCGCTGTTATAATTATATATATATATACATATATATATATATTGGAAATTTATTTTACTAATATAAATGTAACATTGGACTTGTTGCGGCTTTGTGTTGGCTGTACGAGGTATAACGCTCAAATGAATGAACAGCTGTAAGAGAGAAAGAGTTACGTTTATGCTAGAGGTCGCGATTAAACGCTTACTCATACGTAGTATGTTGCGATCTTTCAGCGTTCGTCATGTAAAGTTTATATTCAACGAGAGTAATTTACAACGAGTTATTTAAATTGTTACGAAATGTTTCACAATTTTTGGTTATCGGAGGTACATCAAAGTTAACGATGAAGTATCTCTTTTGTTTATTGCGATCAAAATAACGCTAGGGAGACACGGTTATCCTCGTAAACGGTTAGTACCTCGCAGATACATGATTACACGAGTGAACAAAGACAATAAAATAGAGGAAGAAAGAAAGTGAAGTTATAGGACAGTAGAAGGGATGCGTCGAAATCAGCCATAATTCTCTCAGGCTGTTGATTTAAACAGAAATACACATAAAATGTTTGAACCCACAGAACAGGGAAAGGTAAGGAGCATTTGTGAGTTAGTGGTGTCTGTCTTGACGATCAAATCCCGATTTTTCATCTTGTAAAATGCAATTTGAACGTATGTTCTGTCAATTTCATAAGTGACGTAAACATTCAAGTCACATGCACTGGTTGTGGTATGTCAACAAGATCGAATTGAATCTTGTGCAGATGTGTGACTCGTAAAATATCGTTCGTTTCTATCCCTAGAACAATTGTACAACGTTGTCATCTGTAATATCGTTAAATTTCATTCGATTCGACGATGATGTTTAGAGTGAGGTTATGTGATTACTGTGAAATCTACTTTAGTGTACTATTCGTTTTATTTCTTGATACAAGTTCTACAGATTGAAACGTATACCGAATAATTTGATTTATTTTCTACATGTGCGTATATTATATAATTCTCTGTTAATTAGGATCTATGCATTCATATGGGAGTGGTATTACGAAATGCAAATACAAGGGAAGATGAATTTCACAGTCTAGGCACGTTAAATATCGTTGAATATGTAAGCACGCTTGGTTTAGATTGTGATTTGTTATTTTTAACAATGCGTAATACTTTTGTGTGAAATTACAGAGTTTCGGAAAATGCATAGAATGGAAACCTATAGAGGACTCTGTCGTGTTAGAAAATCAAGATCAAGATCCAGAATGGTCTCTGGTAGATACCCATGTCAGACATACCCGTTCTTCGTCGGAAGGTCCAGACTCTTTTGGACGTACAAGGATTGTTAGAATTTTGTTCTCGGATCTAAATTCCTTTCGTGTAAATCATGGAGGGCAACAGCTTATATTTATGCAAAAGGATGGTACCACCTATGTTGCCTTCTTTCAGCTATCTAATGCTGAAAGTTTTATAAATTCCTTGAGAGGATTTATTAAATTTGTAAAATCTCGAACAAATAAGAATTTGTACATCGTAGTGGATGAAGTTCAATCGGTTTTGAGTAAATCGTTCGCCGAATTGGACATATTTCAAGAAAATACGTCAGATTATGTATGGAAATTTGTAAAAAACTTACACAACCGTCCGTATGAAACAACATTGGAAGCATTTAGTAAATTTGCAGATATTTTGCGTAAGTTTATAGGTGATTTTTGCAATCGAAATATAACGCAAGTAATTTCTACCAATTTAACGAAACCTTCTTTAAATATGAAATTGCAGTATATAAGGATCCAGTTAAACGGCCAGTTAAAGAAGCAGTTGCAGATATATTAAACAATTCTTTCACGCTCGATGTTCCTCCACAAATATCCGTGGGTTCCGGAGAGGACTACGAAGTAATCGGGGAACATGAATTGGGCGTGGAATTAGCTCCAAGACCAACTTGTCCAAGAGGTATGGTAAAACTAGCGTCCTAACGAATCATATTGTCAAAAGTATATAAATATACGTGATCACATTAGGTTCTCCACTGTCGCAAGAACAGTGGAACAAATATAAGGACCCAGAGGGAAGAATTTTAAATCCTCAAGAAGTAAAAGAAGTTATTTTTCGTGGGGTTTGTACATATCATTTAGATGTATAAACTATTTCTCGCAAACGGGTATTTTGCAAAATAAAAGAAAGCTATAGAATTTCATTTGGAACATCATTGATTTATAGACAGGAATAATAGGCAGAATAAACAAATGATCAAACTTTTTAGGGTATTGTACCATCTTTACGTTACGAAGTATGGAAATTTCTGTTGAACTACTATCCATGGAATTCCACTCATCTAGAAAGATTAGAACTTAAAAAAAAGAAGACTGACGAATACTTTATGATGAAATTACAATGGAGGTCTATGACGTCTGTACAAGAAAACAATTTCTCTGATTACCGAGATCGAAAGAGTTTAATAGGTAACGAAAAGCTATTTAAACCGTTGATGTAAAAAGTAATAATTGTAAAGTGAGGATATATAAATTTTAGAAAAGGACGTAAATAGAACGGATAGAACACATCCGTACTACTCGGGTGATAACAATCCACATTTAGCACAATTATACGATATCCTGATGACTTATGTAATGTACAATTTTGATTTGGGATACGTTCAAGGTATGAGCGATCTTCTGAGTCCTATCTTATGCTTAGTGGAAAGCGAGGTTGATGCGTTTTGGTGCTTTGTTGGATTTATGGACAAAGTGGTATGTTTATATTACATATTTCGAGGTATAGACATTTATATGTAACATTTGAATCAATCATCCGTTATCATGTACAAAACAGAGTACCAATTTCGAAATTGATCAAGCTGGAATGAAAGCCCAATTGTGCCAATTATATACTCTCTTAAATGCCACAGATCCACAATTAGCGCATTACTTGAATAAACATGATTCAGGAAATATGTTTTTCTGTTTTCGTTGGCTGTTGGTTTTATTTAAAAGAGAGTTCAACACGATCGACATTATGAAGTTATGGGAAATATTGTGGACTGATTTACCGTGCAAAAATTTCCATCTGTTTTTGTGCGTAGCCATTTTAGATACGGAAAGGAACGTGCTCATGGAAAATCGTTATGGACTCACAGAAATATTAAAGGTATACAAGAGATTGTACAATCGAGAAGTATTTATTTTTTAATTAACACACAGCACATGTTGCAGCATATAAATGATCTTTCACACCATATCGAATTACCTTGGACATTATCTAAAGCGGAGGGTATTTATTATCAATTGATGTCAGTTGCGGATCGGTTGCCCGACAATGTTCGTGTAATAATTGGACTTGAACCGTTGAATAAAACGTCGTTGGTTAGTGATATAGAAAATGGTGAAGCTTCTGGTCACAACGTTGAAGTCGATGGAGGTAGTACCGTTCAAAGAAGGAATAGTACAGATAGCGGCAATATTAAGTTGGGAAACGACGAAGTATCGTTTGAACGTGGATTACATTTATCGTACATGTGAGAACAGAATCGATCGTTCATCATACTCTGAAGAACGTTGTGTATCAACGTGTTGTTCATCACAGTCAATTTTGTAAGATTTGTTACTTTTGTAGTCACAACATTTGTTTGTGCAGGAACAACATTCGTAATCACAGCCTTCAAAGTGAACGTATATGCATAGTGTATTGAAACTATGCAGCAATGCTGTTCTGGATCCCAACGAACTTTACCTTGCGCAAATGACTTTGTATTTTATTTATCGAATCATTTCGATCGAAATGTGATAGTACGATTCACATTCTAATCATCAAGTTTGGACTTCTGCTGTGTACATGTTAAACATTACCTCGAATTTACAAAGTTATAGCGAAAACTATTGTTAGTAGCGTTGAATTTTGAGATATTTATAAAATTCACTATTAAGTACGAAGAGATTATCGATCGCGTGCATACTTAGTAAATAAGAGGTAGTTTCGTGAGCCGCATGTTCTTTATCTTAATAATACTTTTGAAGCACATGAATGTGAAATGATGGAGAGAAACGATTTACAGTGTATTTTAACTGGTTGACTTTAACTGGTGTTAATGCTTATGTCATCTTCACTTAAGTTCAAACTTCTGTCTCGATCTGTATAAAGTCTTAACGACAGTACTGTATATTTCTAATAAAAGTCACCTGTTTAACCTTCGATATTCATAATTCCCTTGTAATTAAACAAAATTATAGGTAACTTTTGAAATTTAGAACGAGTGGTAAGTAATATAAACATGGCACATCATTCATACAATTGTTAGTCTAGCACGTGCTTGAATGATAAGCTATTACGTATTGGTTGTGTAGCAACGAACGAGAAATCTAATTTGTACTTGTAAGGTTATACGTTTGATGTCACGTTAGTCGTAGTTTCCCAAGGATTCGTATAAATTTATCGACGATGGTATTTTCATAATTATCATTGGTTTCCTTGCTGGGCAAAGCGACTCTAAGGTATGGACTTTGTTGCTATAAAGCGTGGAAGAAATCGGAAAAAAAGGAGTCGTGTGAAAAAACGTCGCCGCGAACAAAAATTTGAGGTTAAGACTGGAAAACGTTGGGGATTTATTTCAGAACGTATTCTTGCTGTCAAAGAGAAATTAATTGCAAACGATACGATGCAAGCTAATTCTTTTTGGGAAAATTACACAGTTGCTCAAGAGTGGCAGAAAAGGTTAGTTGCTATACTTGTGTATACGAGTGTCAAAGTTTCAAAGGATATCCTATGTAATTGAGATATTAATTTTAGACACAGCGTAACTTGGTGGAGGACTCGTTGCATAGCATTGGAGCGTGAAAATCAGATATTAAGAGATACGTTAAAATCTGTGGTATGCCAGGGTAATCAACGGTATTCTTCGCACGAACGAAAGAAAAAGGAATACAACAAGTGTAAGAACGTGGAAAATAATTTGGAAGAAGCAACATCTAACGAAGAAATTGAAAATTTCGAATTTCACGTAAACGAAGAGATGATGAGCTTTTTAGAGCAAAGTATGAGACATAAATACGAATTGCAGAAATTAAAGGAATCTGAAATATCTATGAAAAAGGAAAAGGAAGACGAAGAAAATATGAATATACAAGGTGGAGCTGCATGGATGCAAACAAGAAATACCAATGCAGAATTATTATACGGTGAAGCTAGTCCTACGATATTAGCAATGGAAACTGCTCTCCAAACTACAGTCGATAGACACAAAGATAAAGCAAAACCTCAGTATTGGCCAGTTATTCCTTTAAAATTATAAAGACTATATATTATTTTTAGTTTAAATATATTTAAATATCTGTTTTTGTAAAAAAATGATATGTGACATTTTTTTTTTTATATTATTTACGCTTCTTAACATATCACTTATCCAGGGACGTATTTTCCTTTGTACACTCTGCCGACGGGAGATGACGCTGTGTACTCCTTTCCGATCAGTGTGTGTGCGTGTGCGGCCGCGTCTGCGCGTGTTCGTGCATGTGTGTCTTATTTTCTCTCTCTCTTCTCTTCCTCCTTCTTCCACTTGGTATCTCACTCGCGCGTTAACTTTACACGTGCATTTAAATTTTATAAACGTTATAAAGTTATATAGTTGAAATGGTCGGAGAAAAAAGAATGTTTGAAATATCGTAATAAATCGTTATCTTGCTCTTCAAAAGACACGTTCGATTTACAATTTACGAATCGTTCGTATATAAGCGTACCGAACGCCTAGTCACTGGTATCGCGAATGTAGATATATACGAAATAATTTGATAATCTGCTACGGCTAAGAGTGTTTTCGCGTTATTATCGTTGAGATTCGTTTGGAAAGATTTATTTTGGTGCGAACTGGCAGCTAAACGGATACTTTGATGAGAACGGACGGTAAAAAATGGTTATCGTGGCTGTGTATCGAAGATAGATTAGAAAAAGACATACGAAAGAGGTCGGTCAGTCTGTCAATACGTTATCTTACGGTCGATTCGCTGACACGGTCCATGGAATTCTGAAACCAGTTCGAAAGGTTCCAACATCCTATATTTCGGTCCAGAGAAAGCCCCTAATTATCGAGATAACGCGTGTCGCGGTATCGATACAGGTTACATATCGTATTCCTATTTTCCTCTACACTCCCACGGTGTTTCTTAACCATTGGTTAGCCTCTTCGACGTTGTAGGTACTTACTCGACGTAGGTCGATTTAACGAGAGTCACCTCGCGTTTTCCTCGAGGTGTGGAATCTACCGGAAATTTTTCCTCCCGGACGAATTTTTCGCAAAGAATCGAGTTGTCGATCGACACGTGGACGTTTTCCTCGATTTGTAACAAACCGGTCGTTCCTACGCAAAGCGGACTCGGTACGCACAACAGGCGTTTCATATCCACCAACAACTTTCGTTTAGATCTTTATCGATCAACTTTCACCGTGCAATCGCGTATCGCTCTTTATTGCCCTAGCCCGGAGATCTTCTCACGAGGCTTTTCCGCGGCCGCGATAACCCGTGCTTTCAGCGAATAAATACTTATCCAGATATCCGGGACGCGTCTAAAAAGGGAGAACCGGTGGCGTTTGCAGGAGGGAAGAATTTTGAGAAAACACGATCGGTCCGGCGTTGCGGTTTAATCGAAACCAGCGTTTCCGATTGGGACTGCAAGCAAGGCGAATTACTTAATACGAGAAAGGAATAAGCGGCGAGAGTATTCCACGAGTTTCTTTCGAATGCCTGATTCTTTCGCTGGTTCGTTACCGCGTAGCGTAGCTAAGTGCATAAACGTACCCTTTTTACCCTTTTTTTCTTTCCTTTTCTTTTTTTTTTCTTTTCTTTGCCGTGTAATTTCGTACGTTCGTCTCTGATCGCGCTCCAGAATCGTTCCGTCGAGAGCATTTGCGAGCTCATTGGAACGTTTTAAGGCCCACCTTTCGTGTAACGCGTCAAGATAGCGGAGGAGGAGGAGGGAAGAAAGAAAGGTAGAAGGGGTTTACTTTTTATCGGGTCCGTGTCATTAGTGGCCGCAACGAGTACTATAAGTTGGTATCAAGGACTCCGAAGTCGAAGAGATCTTTGAGAGACGGGCAACGACGATGACGAAGATGCGGTCGTGGACGAGTACGAGGACGACGACGACGACGACGACGACGACGGCGACGGTGAGGACAAGGACGAGGACGAGGACGAGGACGAAGACGAGGACGAAGATACCGAAGTACCTACCACCGTTCGCCTTATTAGGCCTCATCCTCTCTCCCTCCATCCTTTCTACCCCTCGCGGTCCCCTTCCTTCTGCTTTTAAAATCATGGCTGCACGTAACCGTCTACTGATTATATGGATTCGGCGATGATTTCTGATGATGCCCCCGACCCCCGAAATGGTAAAATAATACAGTGTCGTCTCCTAGCCTGGACCCTTTTGGGTCTCGTGGGCCGGTTCGTTAGCGGGGCCTTGGCGCGAGGCACCCTGTCATTATGCGGCTGGTCTCCATCACCCCCACCAGTTCCCAATTTTCAGTGCCCCTCTACTACGCCTCGACGAAATCTCTTACCTTCCTTTCTTTTCCCTTTGCTCCTCCGTCTTTCCAGTCATCCTTTTTTCCCACCCTATTATTCTACATTAGTAGCTATAGTTCGTTGCAGTTAACCGGAATAAGAAAGCTCGGGCCGGAGGAGGTGCTGGGCCCTATCCACCGGTGTAGAAAGCAGGAGAAACGAAGGAGACCGGAAATCGAAGATGGTCGTGCCAGAAAATTCTCTATCGAGTTCTCTACTCGGCCTTTCGAAATCACCTTTTTTACGAAATCCGAGCGCGAAACTCTAGAGCCGCTCACGACTACTGCGCGGACATTCGAAACTGGTAACTCGATCGCGCTCGGTCCAGCTGGTACCATCGTTGCACCTTAGCTCGCAAGAAACATAGTTACTTCTCCTTTGTCTACTTTTCCCTCCTCCTTCACCCTCTTCTTCTTCTTCTTCTTCTTCTTCTCATCCTGGTGCTTCCGAATCTTTCTTCCCCGGCGGTTTGGCTTCGACGATCGACTAGTGGACAGAGGCTGGTGGAAGGAGAAAAGTTGCCGGAAGTGGAGAACGAGCGTGGAAAAGTTTTCGCGGTGTTTGGAAGGACTGACGCGTCCTTGGAAGCAGGCCGGGGTGTAGGTGGCCCTCGCGACCGGCAATCATTTCGCTTAATGACGAGAGCTTTGTCGGTCCTTTCCTCTCCTCGGCCTCGGATTATCGCGGCGTGCCCTTTTCTCGTATCCGCAGACCACTTTGCTTCTTTCCACTTCTTCCCTATCTCCTTCTTCTTTCTCCCTTTATTTCCGAAGTCTGTAATTTTCTCCTAACGGCCATGCCACCGTGCCACCATACCGCGTCGAAATTGGTGTACACCGGAAAGATTTCGTAGAAATCCCTGACGTTCTTTAATGGCGAAGCGTCCGAACGGTGACAATGGCACTTCTGTTGCACAGTTTCTCCTTTCTCTCACTCTCTCTCGAAAGCGGAGAAAGAAAGAGAGAGAGAGAGCGTATCGACGGAACGGCGGAGAGGATAGTAGAGGCAGAGGAGGAAGAAGAAGGAAGAATGGCGGAGTGGAGGAGAATTAGGAGGAGGACAATCACGGAGGGAAAATAAGAAGAGGGAGAAAAAGCGTGGACTATAAAGAAGTCTCGGGGGTAATAAGAGTAAGAAGAGGAGGAGAAAAGGGAGGAAGAGATCGCGGTGGATAGGATGGTTTCGGGCGAGCTCGTGCTGGAAGGTGGTGGCTTTGGTATAACTGGAGGTGATAATCGGGGGAGAAAAATGGATGGCTCGGCGGAATATTCGGGGCGGGAATAGGGAAGGGAGAGCGCGTTACGCGTTCGTGGCCGGATCTGTTTGCTGGATGGATGCAGCACCTGCGAAAGATCGCGGGCCGTGTGGCCGATGGCTGAGCAAACAATACGGACGATGATGCACCATCTCGAGCGCATTGTCCGTAGCGAGAGTAGTAGTAGGCGGCGGATTTATCTGCCTACTCGTAGAGTCAGGTAGAGAGGAGCCAAGGGTCCTCGACCCTCGAGACGCGTCGCGTCGCGCGAGCCGACGGAACCGATGGATCTTCCTTTCGTTTCAGCTGGATTTCGCACGGTGACATTTCGGCACGGTTGACATTTCCGTTGATCGCGTACGAATGACGCTGGTCGAATCGGACGCGGCCGTCGGCGCTGCTTCCAGGCCGGACGCGCGAGATATCGAAGCCGCGAGCGAGTAGCCGCGTACTAATCCGAATTCTTGGCGCATATGAAATTCCAGCGCGTGCCGGTACGAGAGAGCCCCAGTGGTCGGTTAATTTGTTCGTTTTTCGGGGCGGGTGCCGGGGTCAAGCTTTTAGATTCCTGGTCGCGCCGGTAGCAGCGACGCCAGCGATCGCTGATGCACGGAATTATTAACGCGAGAATTTATCAGCCGCGTGGTAGCCGCGTGGTAGCCGCGTGGTAGCAGCGTGGTAGCAGCGTGGTAGCCGCGTGGCCAGAGTAAACCACCCGATGATCTATACGGCGAAACGAAGCGAAATATATTATCGAAGCACGCGATTATCCCGGAAAGCAGAGTTGCTCGCGATCGTCGCGATCGTCTCGAGATATCTCATGCATCATGCAACCAACATCGATCTCCTGCCCTCCCAGGGGACGTGTTAACAGATCGTCAAAATTAATGCGCCACTTCCCGTTAAGATGCAAATTTCTTGTCCTTTAACGCGGACTACTACTCGGCTGGTGTAATTCAGCGTGACGTAATGGCGTTTCCGCGAGACGGCAAGGCCGATTTCCGCGCTCGAGTTTCCAGGGAAATTCAGGGATTTCGGGAGGAGGGAAAAAAGGACAGTCGGTACCGAGCATGCAAACTATCCGGAATCTCTCTCGTCACGTCACGAAATTCCAGGACCTTTGGCACAGAGGCGTAGAAGAGGCTCGTAGGGCCGAGCGCGGAATGAGCGCCGATGGTAAGTCAGTTGTTCGCATACCGGGCTCTCAGGTAGGTTGGAAGGCGGTGAACGAGCTAAAGGGGGAAAGAAACGTTAAATCCACGAGGTGAGAGGAAGAGGAAGAAATACCGGCAGAGCGGAATAGGAGGGAGAAAGAAGGCTAGCGGGTGAGAGAGAGAGAGAGAGAGGGAGAGTCGGCGAGCAGGCAGGCAAGTAAGCGGACAGGCAGGCAGGCAGGCAGTCAGGCAGGCGGTAAGGCAGGTAAGGCAGGTAAGGCAGGCAAGGCAGGCAGGCAGGAAAGTCAGGCAGGCGAGCAGAGAGTTTGGTATAGTCTAGCTGCTCGGTGCCGCGAAGCGCGGTGAATGCCGAGGCCCCGGCATATCGGGGCCCGCTGTACTACCGCTCCCCTCTCCAAGATGGCCGCCGTTCGGGTCCAGCCGGGTCCCCCTGACCGAGCCAGCCGAGTCCGGCGAGTCAGGGGAAGGGTAGGCCTTGCAGGTGCCGCCATGTCAGTGCATGCCTAACCTCGAAGCCGCGCGGAACGGACGCTGGGCCCAAGAACGCAACACCTCGTGCCGCGTTTGCTTCTCGCCGCTGGTGCACCTTCGTTCGCCCTGAGAACGTTCACGAGCCACGCTCGAGCATCCGCGAAAACTCGCCGCGAGTCCGTGCGTTCCGTTGGTTCGATCGATCGCGCGTGCCTGCGATCTCCGATCGAACGTAGAAACAGGCAACACAGCGAGTGCCGAGCGAAAGAGAGAAAGAGAGGGAGAGAGGGGTGTATCGGAGCGAAAGGAGGCTACGCCGACGCCGACGACGACGACAACGACGACCACGACGGCGACGACGAGGACGACGAGGACGAGGACGATAGGATAGACGAGGGGAAGGTCGCGTCGAGCGTATGTTGCGGCTCTCGTCGACGAGATCGGGCAAAGTCGGACGTTCCAGCGCGTCGCGGAATCTTTTACGTTTCTCGTATCGCGTCGCGTCGCGTTCGTGATTCCGTGCTTCCGTGCTTCGTCGTCTACGTCCACGCGTGTAAATACAAGTTACACACGCGTACGCGGATACGTAGGCAGTGTGAGTCGCGTGTGACAGTTTCGAGAGGACTATTAATCGGTAACCGCGGTTCGGAAATTGCTAAGAGGAATCCGCGACCGAGGGAAAGATCGAATCTTTGAGAGAGAAAGAGAGAGAGGGAGAGCGGAGGAAGATGAGGAAAGGGAGGAAGGAGAGGAAGGTGTGACGATACGCGGAGATATCGAACCGCAAGGCAAAGCACCGCGTGCGCGTAAAGAGTAAATTTTTGGGTGCGGACCCGACGGAAGCCGAGAGGGAGAGAGAGTGGAGGAGAGGCAGAGAGAGAGAGAGAGAGATGAAGGGCGTTCCAGACGCGAAACGATCGCGCCGGGTTCGCGACCGGTCGTGTTGATCGTCGAGTTATCGGACGTGGATCTAACGCGAGGAATGTACGATATCTCGAGGCGAAGATATTCCAGCAAAGGTGAGGACAGCGCGGATACCACGGCTCGCTAGAGAAAGATAGAGGAGGACCGATAGCGAGGACGAGGAGGCACGTACGCGGTGCTAGGACGAAAGGAGGAAGGACGTAGGAGAAAAGAGAGACGGAAGAGATCGCGGTGCGAGAAGAGGACGGAGGAGAAGAAGAGGAAAAGGAAGAGGAAGAAGAAGAAGAAGAAGAAGAGGAAGAAGGTGGAACGGGGTCGGATAAGTCGGTGTATCAAGGAAAAAGGAAATTCGGTTTTCGCGAACGCGGCGTGTTTCTAATCTAGCGCAGTCACCTTGGAGAGGTTGGCCCGAGGAAAGGATCGACAGGTCGCGTACACGCGGAGAGAGGTACGCAAGCGCAGTCCGAACGAAATTCCAAAGTAGTGGCGAGTGTTTACGAGAGGGAAACGATCTCACGTGATTGTGCTTTGGTTGGTGCTGGTGCTGCTAGTGGGTGATTAATGTGCCGGTTGAACGCGTAGTAGTCGCGCTTTCTTCCGCCGGATTTTTAAACGTCGAACACCGTCGAAGGTACGCGCGAAACAGGCAGAGAGAGAGAGAGAGAGAGAGTGAGAGAGAGAGTTGGAAGGAGGAGAGAGAGGATTCGGGTGACCGCATGAAGAATATTGGGAGGCATCGATCGGTGCCGCGTGCTCTAACGATCGATCGCACAGGAATGGAAAGATCGAGATAATAGCGAAAGACGGCGGAGGTGGAGGAGGAGGAGGCGGTTGTGGAGGCCCCAGGATGCGGCACCTGCTACTGTTCCTCGTCCTGGGAGCGACTCTCGCCCCGGGCACGCGGTCCGAGCGCGTAAGATACTTGGAGGTCTCGGAGAACGCTCGGCCGGGGACCAGGGTGGGTTTCATCGACGCGGATAGTCCGCCGTACCTGATCGTATCGGTTTCCGGCTCGGCGGTCGATTCGGACTTGATAGTGGATCACGCGACAGGCGAGATAAGGACAAAAGTGCCGTTGGATCGGGAGACCAGGCCGTCGTACAGCCTGGTCGCTCTGCCGCAGAACATTCAGGTGGTGGTGAAGGTGCTGGACGAGAACGACAACGCGCCGACGTTCCCGGTGGAGCACGTGGACGTGGAGTTCCCGGAAAACTCTCCGCGCGACGCGAAACGCGCGCTGCCGCCGGCCAAGGACCCGGACCTCGGCCAGTACTCGACCCAGCGGTACGAGATCGTGTCCGGGAACCACGGGGACGCGTTCCGGTTGTCCCAGCACCGCGGCCGCGACGGCGTCCTCTACCTGGACCTACAGAATTCCGGTTCGCTGGACCGCGAGGCTCGGTCGCGTTATCACTTGGCGATAGAGGCGTTGGACGGGGGCGCGCCACCGCTCCGCTCGAGGCTGCACGTGAACGTGACCGTGCAGGACGTGAACGACAACCCGCCGATTTTCAATCAGACCAGGTACGCGGCCAGCGTGCCGGAGAACGCGACCGTCGGGACACCGGTGCTCGCGGTGAACGCGACGGACAGCGACGCCGGCGACAACGGCCGCATAGAGTATTCGATCAATCGGCGACAGTCCGACCGGGAGGAGATGTTTCGCATCGACCCGGAGACCGGTATGGTCTACGTGAACAAGGCGTTGGACTTTGAATCGAAGGAAAGGCACGAGCTGGTGATCGTGGCCAGGGACCGCGGCGCTCAGCCTCTCGAGGCCAGCGCGTTCCTCTCGGTCCGCGTGACCGACGTCAACGACAATCAACCCGCCATCACCGTCATCTTCCTATCGGACGACGCGACGCCCAAGATCAGCGAGAGCGCCCAGCCGGGCGAGTTCGTCGCGAGGATATCGGTCAGCGATCCGGACTCCAGGACCGAGTACTCCAACGCTACGGTTACCTTGACCGGCGGCGAGGGACACTTCGGTCTGGCCACCAGGGACAACATCATATACCTGGTGGTGGTGGAGCGACCGCTGGACCGCGAGGAGAAGCCGGTCTACGACCTCTCTGTCGAAGCTACCGATGCCGGCACTCCTCCGTTGAGAGCCGTCCGAACCTTTCGATTGCTCGTCACCGACGTCAACGACAACGCGCCCAAGTTCGCGCGCGACCGATACGAGGCCCATCTGCTCGAAGACTCGGAGTCCGGGACGCCGGTGTTGAAGGTGACCGCTACGGACCTCGACGAAGGTGCCAATTCCGCCATCAAATACTCTCTGCTCAACTCCACGTGGTTCGTGATCGACGAAGCGTCCGGGCTGATCTCCACTCGGACTCACGTGGACTGCGAGGCGGACCCGGCGCCTGTCCTCGTGGTGATCGCCACCGACTCGGGTCGGCCGCCGTTAAGTAGCAACGCGACAGTCCGCGTCACCGTCCACGACCTCAACGACAACGAGCCGATCTTCGAGAAGCCGCTGTACAACGCCACCGTGCCGGAGGATATGCCCGTCGGACGCTGCTTTCTCAAGGTAGGCAAATTTCCATCTCTCGATCGAACCGTCATCGACTGCCGCTGATTCTCGTCAGAGATTCGCCGGCGAATTAATAGCGCGACTAGATTCGCCGCGAGCGTTCGTCAACGTTGGAAAAGGTTGGCGAGCGTGCGAGCCGAAAGGGCAGCGGCGCCCAGGACCGGTCGCGTCGCGCCGCTCCGCACCGCGCCGCACCGCGACGAGCGCCGCGAGCCACGTATCCGCGTTACGCTGGGAAACTCGTAATTGCTAGACGCCGCGTTCGAAAGGTTTTCTCTCTCTCCGGTTGCCGTTTCACCGGCAATTAGCGCGGCGAGCTAGAGAAAATATCGGCCTTTCCCCGCCGATAGCGTCCCCTGCGACAGAGAATCGATCCGCGTTCCCGCGAACGCGATCCAAGCGGTTCGCCATTCCGACGATGTCTGCCGATACGGCGACGAAATAAATTCGCGCGAGCGCATTCGCATGCGACGCGCGTAACGCCGTACGTTCGCCACTGTGCGACCCGTTCGGAGAATCCGCGTCGCGAGCTCGGACGCGTATACAGAGGATACAGACAAGAAGGAGGAGGAGGAGGATGGTTGGCCGGAGGTGGAATATCGAGGTGGCGCGGGAGAGTGGCGTGCCGAAGCCGAAAAGCGCGTTAACAACCCCGGCTAGAGTAGCGCGAATGGTAGCGGCGAACGGTCGGCGAACACGCGTGCCAGGAACGCGTTCCACTCGCGCGGGGAAACCTGTTGCCAGAGGTTTTCTTTGTGGCAGCGGCGAGATCCTCTTCCCCGAAGCGGTGTTAGAGCGAGAACAAGTTGCTCTCGACACCGAGGTTGCGTTACGAGCCCGTTCGCGATCGGTATACCCGTATGGCCTGTGTTTGCCGATCCCCGTGCTTGGCGTAACGCTTCAGCCAGATTATCCTAGATCCGCGCAGCGGCCATTCGGCAAACCGCGCATGTCCGCGAGGCGCGAAATTCGAGACGCGCCGATCTGGCCACCAAACGGATTAACTGCCTTATCTGCTGACCCCTTTTAACGACGATCGTCTTACGCTCCGCGTAATCGTCGAAAGTAACGCTATACTTACGCGCTGGTTCGCTCCGAGATAACCGAGACGTTACGCGTTCTTGCGGCTTGTCCACGCAACCAACGGTAACTCGTTCCTTCCGCTTCGGCGAAATTTCTTCGCGTTCGCACCTACTCTCGCCGATATCCCGCGAATCTCGATCCCAGAGGCAGAGAGAGAGAGAGTAAAAGGGGAGAGAAAGGTTAGGTGGAGCTGGTGCGTGTGACGGGCGAACCGAGAGAACGAGAGGGCGACCATCTGGCCGAGCGAAACGCGTGCCTCCTTTTTTCTCCGATTGGATTGTCATCCGCATTCAAGGGAGAAGCGGCGAATGCTCGCGCCGGTGCACACCGAATGCCGAATGCCGATGGAAATTGAGAGGAATAAACGAGTACATTTTTCAATCGGGTGGTAGTTGGTAGAGGGACGCATCCGGTAGGCGGCCGGATACGCGTGCGCGTACCGCCACCCGATCTTAACCACTGCCCCGAACTTTCGTACGATATATATTTTATTGGCGTTTCGTTGCCTAGTTCAATGATGATTTATAATTGTTGCCCGGTCGACTGTAATTATTATAATTACAGATTTTTCGTCGGCCTCTCCCACCCGTCTCTCGAGCCCGAACCGGCCGCTTCTTTTCGCTCCATCCCCTTTCGTACCGGCTCCACCCCTTTGATTCTTCGCCTTCTTTTCTCCTTCTTGCTCCTTCTCCCAACCTCGCGTGTCTCTCCTCTCCTCTCCACCCCGTTCCTCTTGTTTCTCTGCCACGTCCCTCCGCCGCCGCCGCGGCGTTCGAACCAACGGCCAGGGGAGACCAGATATATACGTTCTCGGTGTACCACGAAAACGGGTTTGGAAAGTACCACCGATGACGCGAGTCGAATCCTCCTCTCTGGCGTTTCCCACAGAACTCACCCCGTTCGCGCTGAGATTCGCGCCAAGGGTGAGTCGAATTTCAGCTTTGGTGCTCTGGCACCGGGCGAGTACGTACGGAGAAACGAGCGTGTGCGCGTCCGTGCGCGAAACTATTCCTATCCATCGAGCGAGTATCCGTCTCTCGGTGCTACGTGGAGGGTCACGGGTTCCGATTCATCTTGGCGCAAGCCTTCCATTATCCGTCCTAACCGGTAACCGGAGGATCGTTAAACCGCGAGAAGCGGCTTTTGTCCGAGTTTGCGTCCGACCTGTTGCTCCCAAGGACGAAGGGAAAAGCTCGCGTCGCGAGAGCCACGCGACGGCCGCGACGACTAGGACCGCGACTAGGAGGACCACGGCGAGGACGTCGCGGCGGAAGAAAGGAAGGATCGGATGGCGTTTGCAGAGAGGCAGAAGATGCGCGGAGGAGAGGGTGGATCGGTCGGCCGGTACACATCGTGTATCGCGGTACAAAGTGATGACCGTAATGACTCTAACCACCGTCTGACATCTGGCATTAGGCACTCGAGCTTTCGAGTGGCAACGCCCGCAGCAATTGTTGCCGTTTACGACTGCCGTGCACGCTCTCCTTCCCTCTCTCTCTTTCTCTCTCCTACTCTCTTTTCTCTCCCGTTCGCTCTCGTCTCCTTCTCTACGCTTCTCTCGCCGGAGTGTTTCGCGCTCGAGTCCGCGCCCGCGCCCGCGCTCTCCGCCCTGCCTCTCGCTCCTGCTTCTCTCCTTCCTCTCTCTCTCTCTCCGACCCTCGCGATCCTTCTTCTTGTTTCTCTGGCCGCTGCTCGCTCGTCCGCTCTCGATCCTACGCGCTATAGACCGCATTCCCGAGTGCAACGACGAGGCAGAGATATATGTATATGCATTCGCGTGCACCGGTCGCTGGAGCCACCGCGCCGCTGCTCTCGCATCGCGCTACATTGCCATCGCGCCGTTCTATACCTCCTACTTCCCTACCAACCTTCCCTCTTCTTCTTCTTCTTCTTCTTCTTTTCCCCTTTTATTCTCCGTTCTAGAATCCTAACCAGTCATAAGCGTCTCGCTCTTTTTCTCCCGATCCTCCTTTTAATTGCGCCTACCTCCGTGCGACGCCGCGCGACGCCGCGCAACCGAGCACGCGAGCCACCTCGCCTCTTCTGCGCCATGCAAATCCGGTATCGCGCCGAGTCGCGGTTAACGGATACACGCGATACCTCGCTCCTTCTTCCCCCTTTCCCCCTGCTAGCTGGCTTTCCATTTTTCTCCCAGCTCTCGCGACTCGCAGAATTGCGTAACCGGCGCGTAACCGCTACGCCACCTTCTTTATCTCCGTTTCTGGAATAATAGAGACGGACCGGGATTGCTTGTCATCGCGCCTCGCGACCATTCCGAAGAGTCTCGGACGAACCTCGTTAATTTCACTGCGAGACTCAGCGGTGGTGGTGGTGGTGGTGAACGCGGCGGGTCTTGAGGGATCGAGGATCGAGAGGAACGGAAATCGTGGGTTAATCGCGCGATAACGGGAAACGAGATCGCCGGGATCATCGTACGAGGGAATGGTACGGGGAATCGTAGTTATTTCCACGTAGCTGCGAACGTGAACGGCAGAAAGGAGGATCGGTTATCAAGTTTCTCGTGTGTCCCTGGATTACTGGAGGTTCTCTCGGTCCGTTAGTGGGTGGTGAGCTACGAGACGATCGCGCGGCCGTTCGTCCTCGCGATTTCCGTCAAGCCTGCAGATCTTTGCCGCAGCTACCTCACGGTGTTTCGCGGCTTAACAAGAACGACCGTGAAGAGGAAGTCGCATACCGATGAATACGAGGATGACTGACCCGCATCGCGAGTACGCGTACGCTTCCGCGTACGCTCGTCGTCGCCCGGCTCGTTCCTCCGATCGGCCAACCGTTCCGCTCCACGATTAATTATCCTCCTCGCGGGCTTTCTCGCGCGGAGCGTCCGCGAGCCGATAACGCGGCGGCGTTCACCGGGTCGAGGAATTAGTAGGACGCTATCGCGCCGCGTTTTACACTCTCGAGAAACGTTGCTTTCTCCGACGATGACTGGTTTTTCCCTCGGAACTATCCTGCTCCAACGAGGAGGCGCATGCGTCGGTTCGTGGCGCATAACTGCACACGCAGCTTTTGATTGTCGATTCAGAGAGCGATATCGGCGACGACGATTCTGTACCTTGGATTTCGTGCTGCATGCCAAAGCGACTGCAGCCCTGCTGGGCGTAGAACCAGCCACTGATTGAACTTTACTCGGGGATCGTTATCGAAATTCTTTGGCGCGCTTCTTAAAACCACTCTCTCTTTCTCTCTTTAGCTCTCTGGCGTAAAGATATCTCGCGAAAGGAAGAGAAACGGAGCGAAGAGGCGCGGAAAGGTAGAATCGGGATTTACACGGCGGCTGGTGGGAACGCGAACGGGAACGCGAACGCGAACGCGTGACCGGGCGAATCGCGGGGGTCGTTGGCCGGATTTTCGCGAATCCTCGCGGCTGGTTGGAAGGAGAAATCGGACGGATGGACGGATGGATGGATCGGTCGGCCGGCCTCGATCGGAAAGCCGTAGGCTGTCGGTCACGTTTCTTCCACGGTTAACGAAACGGCGGAGGAAGGAACGGGACGAAAGGGAAGCTGAGCATAAGTGCGTATATACTTATAGGTGTATGCATCGAGGCGTCGGGAGAGAAAGCGAACGCTCGGTAGGTAGATCGGTGCCAGCTATAAGCCAGCCAACCAATCGTGATAACGGGGCAAGGGGGGCAAGCAGCGACTGCGTGCGAGCCGCACTTTCCAATGCACTTGGTGCGACCGTTGCACCGGGAAAGTGCATACGCGCGCTCGGCTCACCGTTCAACCACTCTGATCTAGAGAGAGAGAGAGAGCATCGTTCCCTTCTCTACTCGGTTTAATCCGCCAACATTGGTTTTTCTGGAAAGTCACTTTTCAGATTCGATGGCGATTCGCGTGTTTCGCACCTGTGGCCGAATCGAGAGTGGATCGCGCGTAGATTCGGCCGAAGAGACCGAGCGTAATCGCGGCGTAACTCGGGAACGGGTTTGGCTGAAACGGATGGTTGGTTTTTTCCTGGATTCGAGGGAAAGTGGTTGGAGTCGGGCGTCCGCGGAGACACGACGGTCGCGGCGCGAGCAAGGAAAGAAAGATTAGCGAACGGAGCGGCTAGATAAGCGGTCGGCTGGCGGCTCTTCCGTGTTTGAAAAGGCTTGAGAAAATCCGTAGGAAGGCGGCTGAGCGTAGATTGCCGGGGAAGGAGGGAGTCGGCGAGATGGGCCGAGTGACGACCTCGATTGACCCGTCGATCCGTCACGGCTCTCCTGCTGAACGTCCTGCTGAACGGGAGAGTGGCTCGCACAATTAGCCGGGTAAGGTGCAAGATCGAAGGATCGTGCGTCACGTGGAAGCTAATGTCGGGCTAATGCAGCGGCAACTACGCGTTCGATAGGTGGTTGGTTGGTTGCTCGGTGGTTGATTCGTCGGTTCGTTTGCTCGTTCGGTGGTTCGCCTCTCGCGGCGCGTAGCTGCGTGAAATAATACGCGCGAGACACGCGTGTTTCGCTAATGGATTCTCCTGGCCTCAGGCCGATTCGTTTTCGTCGCGTCATCCCTACGCGGAATTTGATTAATTACGACCGCACGACCGGCCTGGTAATTACTTTCCGATAGGATCCGCGCCTCTCTTCTCACTCTCCACCAATCATCTCTCCTTCCTTCCCTCCTTCTTCCCCGACTTTTTTAATCATCTCTTCCCTTCCACGGAAATTCGTCGTTACGCCGTTCGATCGATGCGATCGACGATAACTGGACTTATCGGTTCCCCGGCGACGCGTCCGATGCTGTTGCATGCCGACGCGGAAAGGGTGTTCGCTTATGCGCGCGCGAGGAGGAACAGGAGGAAGAGGAGGAGACGCCGAAACCCTGGGAAATTTTCTGCCCATCTCCCGAGGTGTATGCCAGGTTATCCGTTATTTCCAACGACGCCATTCTCCTCCGTTCCGGCGCTCGGTTTATTTCGTTAGCTGTTACTCGTTTAACCAGCGGTTGACGGGTTAATCGTTGGTTAATTCGTATTCGTGTCCGGCACGAACGCACGCTCGGTTACGCGGAAACGACGAGTACGTAACGAGTCCGTAACGAGTCCGTATCGAGTCCGACCAATCGGCGTCAAATTTTTCATCCTCTCGCGAGAC
This sequence comes from Euglossa dilemma, assembly GCA_002201625.1. Taxonomy (NCBI): domain Eukaryota; kingdom Metazoa; phylum Arthropoda; class Insecta; order Hymenoptera; family Apidae; genus Euglossa; species Euglossa dilemma. The sequence continues at coordinate 623,203 of NIJG01000031.1, forward strand.
CACGCGAATTCGCCGCGTTATCGGCCTAACGATTATCTCGGCTGAATTTCCTGAAATCGTTCCGGATATATTACCCGTTGGATTCGCTGTTAGCCCGTGATATATGATCGATTGGCGAACCTTTCCCCTCGCCGGAAATATCTCCCGGCTGGCGTTTACGACGCGCCGCGACTCGCGTTCTTCCTCGCTCGGCTATCTCGCGATAATTCCGCGCGCCGGCTCTTTCGTTTATCTTCTAGCTGCCTAAGGCATTCCGATTATGTCATTAGTGGCTGGATAGAGCAACCGGAGTACCGTGACCACTTTTAACGGTTCAAATGGCTTCGGTAGGCGAACCGAGTGCAAACNGAGACGAGTTCGCCCTCTATTCCCTCCACCGGATTGGTTTCTCACGATCGCAGGCGACGCGCCGCGACGCTGCTATTCCCCGTGATTATTGGATAAACCAGCGGGGAGCTAACCGCTCGGTAGAGAGGTATTAACGGATTTTGTGGATCACGCGTGCGCTGGCGCGAGTGCTCGGTAGACGAGCTCGCGAACCTCTCCCCGAGCCGATGAAAAGGGTAATCCACGGAGCGGGCATAGCTAATTTATAGCTGCCTAAGGCATTCCGATTATGTCATTAGTGGCTGGATAGAGCAACCGGAGTACCGTGACCACTTTTAACGGTTCAAATGGCTACGGTAGGCGAACCGAGTGCAAACGAGGACAGAGCGGCGAGCTCCAGAGGTACACTTTTAATTAGACCGACTACCAATCAGCGAGATATCGCGCTCGCAGTCCCGATTCCAGCCAGACGATCGTCGGTGGATCGGCTAACTAGAAACATCGGGCCATCGCTTCTTTCCCACCTTTCTTTTTCGTTTCCCGGAAAATTTATTCGCTCGATAACGAATAACCGGTGAATTATCGATCACGTAACGCGTCCCGGTCCCATACACGCTATATACGCGCACGCGTTGTAATTGGTTCGCGGTAATAAATTTAACGGTCGGATAAATTTCCGAGCGAAGAGAAGGAGTAGCAGGCTTAATGCTATCCCAGCCGGCGCTCTGTCGCGCACGCGAATCCATCATCGGGGGATGCGTCTCTACGTCTTCGTCGCGATATTCCCTCGCATCCGGATAAACGAGGCTGTCCAGTTCGACGGGACCGACGCGTTCGGAACCAGCGGCGAAAAAGGACGCGTGAAATTTGGTTGGCGGCGTTGATAATCGGTAGGGCAAAGTTGCCTCGGCTCGGTAGACAAAAGCGAGCAACTAATCGGCGATGAAACGACGAATGCGCCAGGGGCGAGGTCGACTTTTAATTAAGTCGACGTTCAATCAACCGCCGCCTATATACCGTTCGCCGCTTACTCTCTCTCTCGTCTCTGCCGACCGATGCATTTCCGCGTTCTCCGCGCTATGCCAGCATCGCAGCTTTCCGCTTCGCAGAAACACCGAGATATCCTCGAAAACTTATCCCCGAGGTCACTCCACTCGTTCCCGTTCATCCTCGCGGCTTCGGCTCCTCTCCTCCTGTCTGGCCCGGATTTTATTCCGCTTACTCGTTTTCCTTTCTCTTCTTATCGCCGCACCGCCATCTCCTACTAAAACCTGGAAACATCGCTGAAGCTAGCCACCGATTAGCCACCTGCTTCTCCTTCCTCCGTTAAAATCCGGTTATTACTTTCCGTATATTCCCTCGGCTCGCGATAACCGACGGATCACCGCGCCGCGTCCGGAGCGGCCGAGACCGAGCAGCACAGCGTAGACGAGAAAGAAGAGAAAAAGGAAGGAGAGGAGAGAGATGAAGCGGACGGTAGCTAATTCGAGGCTCTCTCGCTTCTTCTCCTCCAGCTGGTTCGTTTCGTAGGTCGCGGTTCGTTTGCTTTCCTCTGGGCCATCTATCACGCCTGTTCTACTCGAGAGGCGTAAAAATGCCGGGATATACGGCGCGTTTATCGCCGCATAGGAAACGCGTGGCTGGCGGTGATGGCCTGTTCGGAGGAAAAACTGGAAGCGGCGTTAGCAGAGGCGAGAGTTTGGAACGGGGCTTCTCTCGGGAAATGCTTCGCCTCGGTGGTTACGGGTCAGGTCGGATGTTCCGGTCGTTTCGACGACCTTGCCGCGTCCCCGGCAGAGTTTTCGACTTGCATAACTAGCTCTGGTTCATCCTCCGGACCAGAAACGGCGGACCAGAATCGCGCGATGCCGTAATACGTTTGAATAGAAGGCAGAGCGGGCGAGGGATCGGCGCGGCGGAGAAGCGGAATGGGAGGGGGAAGTGCGGTAGAAAAGAGAATAAAAGAAAGTGGAAGGGAGAGAAAGATAGGTGGTGCGGGGCATCAGACTAACAGCAGGTGGTTGGTTAGCTTATATGCCTTCCCGGGAATCGGTTTAATCTACACACGCACACGCTGGTACCTGCCACGATCTGTTAGCTTCTCGTAGGCGAATTGCGATAGTCGCTCGCCATGTAAATGGCACACGTATCGGCCGAGTACGCGTGCGCGCGCGCTATTGCGATTACAATTGGAAGGACGTCGCTGGAAAGCGTGTTACGCGTAATACGACGTTTCCGTGATTTATAACGCGCGCGCGCGCGCGTGGCTTCGGCGCGGAACCTTTGGGATATCGGACGATATCGCGATCGCGCCGGGAGGGTGGTTGGTTGGCCGGGATTGGGAAAGTCGGTCGGTTTCGCGGGGCGAACGAACGCTCGGAACCAGGAAGCTGTTCTTCTCCGACGGATCGGTACGGTGGAGGAGATGCTGTCGGGAGTAATATCGGTAACGCGAATACGGTTTCTCCGAGAGGTCGGAATGCAATTGCCCATCTTGGCTGGATTCTCTCTCTTCCCATGGGTTGCTTGATTTTAGGCATGTATCGCGAGGCATCTCTTGTTCGTCCGTGTTGCCGGATGGTTTGCAGTTACGCCTGTCGGAACGCTATCTCGATGCGGTACCGTTTCCACGGAATCCAAAGATTAGCCAATTTTCAGACGTAGTTCCACGCTGTCGTCTCTCCGCGCTTCCTCGCTGCTTCTCTCTCCTCCCTTTGTTCGACAGGAGGAATTTCACGGCGGAGGAACGAGCTCGGCAAAATCTTTGGAGTAGAAGGGATCGAGGGACCACCTGTCGTTCGATGTACACTTCGTAGCGGACTCCGTTCACGATGTCCGCGCGCGTACGTCACCTCTTTCGAGTATGTATCCGTGCGTGTGTATATCTCGAACACCATATACGTCACGCATAATATTCGCGGTTCGATCAAACTTGACGCGCGTCAGTATTTGTAAACCGGTAAGACGGGTAAGCAACTGGTACCCCTTTCGAGACGGTATTTTTATTTAAATGGTTTTCAATAATACAGCGCGAGTAGTGTCGCGCGTAACGGCACGCGATTCGGTATTCTCGGTATGCGCGTGGAAAAAACCCTTTCGAGAAAACTAGAACCCGTGGAACGAGCCCTTCCCGTTATTAAAATATTTCTTCCCCTCTCCTCCGTCGCGCCCCTCCGCGCCACTTTCTCTAGGATCGTTCCTCCTTCTCGATTATATCTCGCATCGATGCTCTTATGTCACACGCTCCTTGCGGCCGAGAGCACCGGGCAACAGTCATTCTGTGGTCAAGGTGTAACTTGACCCTCGTTACTCCGGCACAGTCCTCCGAAACGAGTCGTCGCAACTAGATTGCCCTACCACCCCTTCTTCCCCTCTTTCCCTCTTTCTCTCCGAATTCCTAGAAAAATGTGAAATTACTCGCTCGGACGGATCTTTCCGTAAATCGTTACGGTGTCAGAGCGAATTTATGTTCCTCGAAATGGATTTGTCCCGTTATAGCAGGTCGGTCAATGGCACCGTCGTCGAGTGACGATAATTACCGCCAGCCACTCGGTTCCTCTCTCGCTCGCCTTCTAGACCAACTCGCCTTCTATCGTCAACTCTTTCTTTCCCTTTTTTCCGCCGCGCGTCCTCTCGCCGACGATCTAGACCAAAGCCTGCGAGACGTCGAGAAACGAAAAGGTCCTGGACGCGAAGCGGCGCGAGGCGAGAGTGCGCGCCGCGTGAATGAAGCAGCTACGCGCATACCGTTTCCAACTCGTGTAACCCGAACTGAAAGTCACTCGGCCTGTCCACCTTTCTCTCCTCGTCTCTTTCCCGCTCGTTGCATCGCACGTACGGGCTCGAACCTCGGCAACACGGCCGATCCTCCGTAACCAACGGCTGTGACGAAGGGAATGCGCGATCCTGGCACGTGCTTCTTCGAATTAGTGCTTCTCCGATCCGCTCTTTTTCTCCAATTTTCCCCCGCTCCCCTCGTTCCCTTTCCGATCCGAGCCGAGCCGAGCCGAGCCGATCCGATCCGATCCGATTGGATCGAAATCGAGCCGGTCCGGTCCGGGCGGCGGCGGCGATCGACGGGAAAATAAATCTCGAATCTCGGCGAAGCTCCTTGGCGAATTTGTCGTCGGAAGGTGGTGCGCGTGCAACGAAAACGAGACTTCATTTTTTCACGTCGCCGGGCTTCAAAATTTGATTACACGCTTTTGACGTTATAATACGTCGCGGTAGAAAAAACCGTGTGATGTAAAAGCTGCCCGATAAAAGTGAAACGTTAACCCGAAATTATGGGGGGAGATGCGAGAATTAAAAACGGTGCTGACATTGAAGTATGAATTATTAATACTCAGCGGTGGCTCGGCCGGGTAAGTTAGCCGTGGTTTTCGATCCGCTTGTCTTCTCGCTGTTCGCTTCCCACGCGGTTGCAACAACCCTCAAGTGCACCGCGTGGACCACGGGGTCCGAGCGACAGATTCGAGGGGTTTTCGATTTGGAGGAAGCTCGAGGGAATTGGAAAGCGGGGACCGTCGAGGGTCCGCGCTGGTGATCGCGGACGAGTGCGTGGGTAAAAGTACCGTGGCATCGGTTGGCGAACGCGCGGGGGGCCCCGCGATGTCCAGAGGGGCCCGCATTCGTTCTCCAGGCCCGAGGAATACGTTGGAAATGCCGAGGATTCGCTATCAGATATTCGTTACTCACATCGGACCCCCTATCACCCCTCTCTCTCCTCCTCTCGCCTCCTCTCTATCCCGTCCGACATCGGGATCTTCTCCTTTACGATCCGCACATGTGTTTCGTTTGTACACGGCATGTAACGTATGGGCCCCGCGTTATTTATCATACAGTCTTAGCCGCCGATCGCGAATGGGATGTACGCCGTATTCAACAGGCCCTCCGCTTACCACGCTCTGTCTAATCATGTTAATTTTACCGCGGCGACATAAATTCAACCACCACGGCTCGACCTATTCCGATTCTTTTTATTCCCGTTCGCGAACGCGGCCGATTTTCCTCCCACCTTTCTCCCGCGATCCATCTTTCCTCGACGCGAGAAAAATTCGCCTGCTTCTCCGGTAACACAGCCAGCGATCCTCGAAAACCTTCGGCGCAGCTGCGTTCACGAGAGAACGCCTCGCGCTATCCCAGCTTGCGCCATTCCTCTCGATCCGAAAAACCATAGCCGTGGATAATGTCGATGAGCAGGACCATGCGGTGGGAATCTAACGGCCGAATAGGCCAAGAGGAGGAGAGGCAGGATCGGAGAGAGAGGGAGAGAGAGGGAGAGAGAATGCCGGTCGACCGGCCGTATTCCATTCGGACCGGAGCTGCTCTCGGGCCAGCCTGGCCCAGCCCGGATCGGCGCGGCGCGGCCGACTGCCGAGTCAACTTTTTGCGGCTGCATTTCACTTGCACTTGCCCAAACTCATTTGTCAGCGGTACCGAATTTATCCACCGCCAGCTCCGCTGTACGTCTCCCGGCATACCGTGTCGCTTCGTCTAAATCGCGGCAGTGTATTTTCTAGAAGACGAGGATTTTATGCCTGTTCGCTTTGATCCTTCGAACAGACCCGAGACGGGCTTAGCTTTCCGAGGCGAGACGCGTACCGTACGCGTTCTCGGGATTTTGCCAGAAGGACCTTTCACTCCGGCTTTCGTTCCGTTCGGCTTTCTTCTCGGCTGCCGGCTGCTTCGGGAAAAACCCACCGTTTCCGTTCGAGCCACGATAGTCGGCCCGTTGTCTTTCGGGGTGAAATTCCGGCGGTGGTGAGGACCGGGGCCGCAGAGGTGTTGGCGCGTCATCGGCGGAAATGAAGTTAATTTCACGGAGACCGGTGGACCGCGCGCGACTTTTTGCACCCACGCTTTGCCTTCGTCTGCGCGCTCGTTTGCCGACGCAACGCGTAATAACGATCCCGATAGTGAGTCATGAGAAATTCGAAAGGCCAGCAGTCGCTTCGAACTTCGTTATTCCCCGAGCAGCGAGTGGCCCGCTGCCGAGTCTCTTTTGTCGTTGCTCGTTTCGAGTCGGAGCTCGTCCCGAGCCGCGAGGCACGCGGGAAATTACGACGATTGTTCGGCCCTCGTAAAACGACGGCGAAACGACGGCGAAACGAGGTTTCCGATGCGTCGCGAGACCCTTGGTAACCTCGCGGTTACCTTCCCTCCTCGATTCTTTCGCAAACTCGGTAGGCAGTGGAATCGGATGGAAACTCGTTCCACGCTCCCTTTTTCTCCGTGCTGGCCCTTTCTCCCCCGGCCCACAGGTCCCGGCATCGTTGCCTTTCTTCCCAAACTGACCTGCGATAAGTCGAATTCCGGCGGACGCAACGCCGAGACGAAAGGTAGGCGCGACCGATTCGAGAACAAGGCAGGAATAAACACGGAGAACGGAAACCGGGACGTGGAACGCTAGAGACCGGTGGAAACGGAGTCGGAGGGGCACGCGCGTATCGATAGGAAAGGGGAGACGGATGTAAAAGCGAATCTCGTACTAGGAGGGACGGGAGAGGAGAGCGTGCTCCGAAGGCGAAAAAGAGAGTAGCGTTCTCGATTTTGCCTCCTTTAAAGGAACGCGCCGGTTTTATTAGCTCCGCGGTTCAAAGAAATTCCTAAGAGTGAAAGGTAGCAGCGTTCTTCCCGTGTCCCCGACCGTACCGATGCATTTTAACTAGCCGAACGCGTCTATTCGCTGTTATAGGCTATAATAGGTCAGCGTCGATCCGTCGTTGACGACGACGAGGACGACGGTGGTGGTCGGTTCAGCGGGATAAATACGCGCCGAGAGACGCTGGGATCGTAACGCGGTGCCGGGGCGACGATAACGATTTTCCCAAGAAATCGGTGAAGCGAGACGCGAGCAACTTTCGTGTGCACGTAATAACCTGCAAAGTGCATTCGCCGGTCGGCTAAACGAAGAACGAACCTCCGTTCGCTGGTTGCTCGGTTACGAAACGACGAAGTCAAGGGAAGAGAAAAGGCGTTCCACCTTTTAAGGAGAACAGCCTGGCCCAGTCCGCGCTTCTCTTCTTCCTTTCCTTCCTTTTTACCTCTATTCTTTTTTACCATTCTCCCGCGCCTCCTCTTTCTCCTCTTTCGTCTCGCGCGATTTCACCTCGATCGCCTAGTCCCAGTCGAGATGGTATAGAACCTAATCGGAATATACGAGGCTCGCCGCGGCGTTTACGCTCCTGTGAGGTCCCAGGAATAACGCCGGAGCAATATTTTGAGTCGGTCTGTCAAAAGAGACCCCTCTGGTTATTGTCGTCGCGGTCGCCGTTCTCGTTGCGCTGCGCGTGCTCCACTTTTGAAGTTTTTCGGCGGAGGTCCCCTGGAAGACGAGAAGCGGCGTGGTTCACGAGCGGAGAGGAGAGGAGAGGAGGAAAGTGGAAGAAGGGTTCGGTGGCGTTGGGGTTGTCGGATCCCTACTAGGACCTAGGTGAGAGCATGGAAACTGGTCGGATGTGTATGGGCCGGAGAGGAGCGGAGGGGCGGAGAGGAGCGGAGAGGAGAGGAGAGGAGACGAGGGTGAGTAAGAGGAGAAGGCGGAATGAGCGGCGAGGACGAATGAGTGGCGAGAGAGGGAAGAGGAGAGAGGGGATATAAGGGCCCGAGAGAGTGAGGCGACCGGCATTCCACGGGGCCCGTATTAATTATACCAGGCCCCGGTGATGCTATGCGAGTGCGAGCGAGAACTCTGAACTCCTTTCTCTTTTTCTATCCGTCCAGCTACCTCCGTCTTCGTCCTTCTTTTCTCGCGCTCGCTGCCGGAGCGACGAGGAGCGACGAGGATCGCCGCGGACCGGACCGCGCGGATAGAAAAGGAACCGAGCAGTAGACCAAGAATAGGAGGAGAGTGGGATCCCTCTCGACCGCGGTAGGAGTACGCTAATGCGGATCTACTGCCTCTCTAACAATAAGCCGGAACGCTTGGAGGAATAAACTCGAGAGAGGGATGTACCCGGTGGGTACTGTAAAGTCACTTCGTACCAGCGATTCCTGTACGCGTGAATTCTTTCCAATCCTCTCTCGGTCCCGCCGCCAATTCCACCACCTCTATTCCTCCTCGACCGCAACCCCGTCGCATCGATAGCGCGCGCGAGAGAGAAAGGGAGAGAGAGAGAGAGAGAGGTGCGTAGGTAGACACAGGGGCAGATATAGTTAACGCGTATCGAGTATAGCGAGAGACGTAGACGAGGTAGAGGAGAGTGGGGGAGGGGAAGGAAGAGCGTAGCTGGGACTCGTGGCAAAGGGAAGAGGATGGAAAGTAAATTACCTCTAGGAGGATAGGGGGAGAGGGTAAAGTTAGAGGATGAGACGGCACGAGACTGCGGTGCTGAGAGGATCGGAGAAGAAAAGGAAAGAGGGAGAGAGGGAAAGCAGAGAGACCGCTGACCGTCAGTAGGCTAGCGAAATTGCAGATCTGAAAGTTCGATCTCCGCTCGAAGATGTTTTCCACCGTGGCGGTAATAGCCGGCAGGCTGCTTGAAAAATCCTTCCCTTTCCGGTTTACGCGATCGACCTTGGCGCAAGCACCGTCCCGATACACCTATCGGTTATTATCGTCGCTATTTCGCTGGCGATACGCGTACACGCGAGTGGCTGGCTGGTCGTCGAGAGCATCTCGACGAGCAGATTACCGCAGAGAATACGAATAATTACTCGCGTGGAGCAGAGAGCACAAGGGGATACGTGCGTGTATCTTGTTTGCACGACACAATCGTCGGACGAGGCAGCAGCGATTCCGCGAGCGAGTTTCCGCGTGCGGTAACGTTGCGTGCGAGCTGCAGGACCAAGAGACGGCCCAGTGGAATGGTAGCCACGCGAACGCTTCGGGCAAATCCTTCCCTCCTCCGCTCTTTTACCTATATGTCCTTACAACACTCGATACACGCGTTGCTCCCTCGCATTCGACGACCTTGGCTCCGTTCCACCGCCCGAGTATCTCTCCGAGAGGTGACTCGATTTTCCGCCACGCTAGTCCATCCTCGCGGTCCTCTGAAATCCAAGCGGATAGCGAAGAAATATCGCGAGACGCTCGGAAGAGAAGAGAGCGGGGGTATATCGAGAAGTGGGGAGGAAAGGGGAGAAGATTCGGTGTAAATCACGACTTACAATAGTTACCGTTCGAGCAGAGTTCCCGAGTTTACGGCAGTCGTTCGTCGTATTATCCTAATGTATCCTGACAGGCTGGTACCCCGACGAATTTGAAAAAGGGTCTGGAATCTCGAGGTTGTCGTCCTAAATAAAAAGAGCGCGACCGAGAGGAACGGTAGACGGAGGGAAGAGGAGCGAAAGGACCGGCTAAAGGTTGTGTGCTTTTGTGAAAAATCGAAAAACAAATTAGTCCGTGCGTCGACGCCAGTCACGAACGGGCGATTTATCAAAAATTAATTATCCATTAGGCTTGGGATTGGGTAGAAAAGTGTAGCTTTGTTGCGCACAATAGTTGGCTGCCCGAGGCTTTGCCAGGTAAAACGGGAAGAGAGAAAAAAAGATGCAGGGCGGCGAGGAGAGCGGAGGAGAAACAGAGGAGAGGATTAAGGGAAGAGAGAAAGAGAGTGGAGCGGTAAGAGAAAAAATGGTCTACGCCTCGGAATATCCTGCCGCGGCGTGGAATCGGTGGCCGATGGAATCCTCCTTACTTAGTTCCGCATTTGCCTCGGAGCCTACGTGAAACGTCGTTGCGCTCGTATATTTTCCCGATAGTCGATATCCAATCGGATTGCCGCGCTTGCCACGGAATAATTTGGGGGAAGAAGAGCGAGAGACGGTGGTCACCGGATGACCTCTCGGGTCAAGAATGCTCGAGCCGCGGAGGAGAGTATTCCCCAGTGGGTACGCGCGGCCCGGTGCGTGGACTTACGAGCGTTTCGGAGGATTTTCGAAAGAGCAAAGGTGCGCGGGTGCGAGCACGCGCAGGCAGACACCTCGGCAGATCACGTTAAATCGTAGAATTAACCCCTCTGTTAGTTGCGCGTTTCGTTCTTCGCAGGCCGGCATAACTTACGGTATTTATTTCGTAAACCTGGTCCTCACCCTGACCCTCGGGCCTTATTTATATCGGCGGACAGGTTCACGCTATACGTTCGACGTTCGTTCGCGAGCGCGCACCAGCGCGCGGTCACTGCCGTTTTCCGACCGAATCCAACCACGCGTTATCCTTTGATCGCCTTTCGCCACTGCGCCAGTCTCTCTCGTTGCCATCGTTCCGTCGATGCGAGTGCAACGGGAGAGAGAGAGAGAGAGAGAGAGTTCGATCGCGATTCGTTTCTTCCGCGAATGGTTTTGGAGAAGGAGAGGATCATCGATCCCGGTGTATACGGAGAGAGGTTCCGGGCCCGTCCACGAACGGGTACGTGGCTGAGGAGTGACGGTCGTTGCATTTTTGTGGGTGGATATCGAGGAAGAGGGTCTTCTTGCCAGAGGGGACACGGCAGAGGAAGAAAGAGAGAAAGAGAGGTAGAAAAAGTACGGGTGGGAAAGAAGATTTTATTTTTGGTGGGTGGCTCGAGGAACGGTCTTTCTCGGTTCCTCCTTCTCCTCCTCTTTCTCCTCCTCCTCCTCCACCTCTTTCTCTTTCCTCCGCTCGGTTCGGCTGTTGGTTCTTGTGTACCACCTCCAAGTTGGTTCGAAGGGACATCGGATACGCGCAATCGGCTAATACTTTAACGTCTGTCACCGAGGCGAACCGGCCGGACCCACCGGCACTGTCACGAGAAAATAAAGTTCGTTTCTGCGATTCGCGCGTCTGACCTCATGCACTCGTTGCGGCACCACTCTCCGCCCTTTCCTCCGCTATCACGCGTCGCGACCGACACCGCCTTCCTTTCTTATTCAATTTCTCGATTCTTAATCTCACGCTGGATGTCACCGAGGCCAGCGACGACCGCTCCAGGCGTCCGACGCGTCCGACGCGTTCGACGCGTTGGCGGTTAATTACACGACGCGTGAAACCTCTCCGTTACCATCTCCGTGACCCGGCCGAGCTTCTCGTCGTCGACGACGAGGCTTCGACGTTGCTTTAATCGCGTCGTCACCGGTCGACGACCATACTCGTCTACACCTAGCACACCTACGTGACTCGTTTCGTACGTGTTTGTCGTCGGACCGATCGCGGAACAAGGTCCGTACTCGCTTTATCCGCTACCATCGCCTCGGGTGGAGAACTCGAGCTGGAGATTCGACGTATCTGCCAAACGGCCGACTCGTGCGCGGCTTTCCACCGAAATCCTCGTCTTGGTCGTACGCTCGTACTCCTCGGAGGTACACGGGAGCCCTGAACGAGCCCCGAAGGACGTTTGCGAAATGAAAATTTATATCTGCCGTCGGAGAGCGGCCCACGCGGCTTAATTATCGATAATCTACTTAATCGTCCGCGGCCCGAGCGGACGCGTGGGACGAAAAAGCCTTTAAATCGAGCAGACAGAGCCATATGCAGATTTTCAAGGTACGTGCGCGGGTACCGGCCGTCCTACTTTCCCGCCGCTTGTCGCAGGTCGCGAATTCTCCGCTGCGCGACAGTGATTTGTCTCGAGCGTGTTGCAAAACAACGCGAGCGATAAGCGCGACATAGAGACAGAACGAGAGAGGGAGAACAAGTGAGTGAGAGAGAGAGAGGGAGGGTGCAAATAAAAATTGGGAGGGATAAAAGAAAGAAGAAGAGAAGAGGAGAGGAGAGAAGAGGCGAGAGTGGAGGCTCGCGTGAGCAGACGCGAGAGGAGGATGGGAATAGCGGCGTTGGGAGGAACCGAGAGGGCGAGAAGGACGGAGAAGAAGTTTATGAGGCTGGTGGTTTGGTTTGCGCGCAAATTTAATCGGGATACCGGTCGATCGGCAATACCCGGCTACACACCGAGTCGAACCGTTTCCCTTTTTCCAGAGGTCGTTCGAACACGGCATCGTAATTAAAGCTAGGCGAGTGTGTCCACGGCGATGTACCGGTGATCGGTGACTGGTCGGTGCTCAGGGCCGACGCCCGCTCCTCCACTAGCTTCTTCTCATCCTCGCTCCATTTCTATCCTTCTCTCTCGCTCTCGATATCTTAATTGCCCGTCTGCCGAGATATTTTCGCGAATCGCAAATTTATGGACCAGCCCCTTAGCGGATCGCGCTAACGACGTACTCGTGTACGTACGTACGAACGAACGCGTACCGGCACGAATCCGGTGCGACGAAGACAGAGAGAGAGAGGGAATTACAGAGAGGGAAGAAGGTGAAGGAGAGACGCGGCGAGAAAGAGAAGACGGAAACGTAATCGTGGATCTCTGGCTGTGAGAATGGTTCGGTTATTTCGCGCGTTCGCGGAATCGCACGGGTTTCTCGATAAATCGGAATCGCGTCGAGTCCGAAATAGCAGGAGAACGACAAGCGAAGGACAATACGGTTTGCGTAATTAGGAGAATGCGCGTGATCGGATCTGGCGTCGGGGCAACCGAGTTCGGGAAACCTTGATAAATAGCCGGCGAGATATTTCGGTGCTAATGGAACCGGTATAATGCGCTTATTCGCGGTATCGCTTATTAATGCCAAAATATATCGTTCTCATTATAATTTTAAATCGACGGGGATATTAAGAACCATAATCCGAAATTATTTGGTACCTTCGGAGCGTTACGACGTTGGTTGAAAAGCGTTCGTCGTAGAGAAACGAGACGGTGGAGGAGTGGCGAGGCGAAGCGGATGATCCAGTCCGAAGGAATTCACGATTTATCCAGCTTTCTAGCCCGTGAATCCGCTGTTATCCGTCCAGCCTCGCGTCAAATTCGAGAACTCGTACGAGCGTGAAGCTTTCCTTGATTCCCGCTTATCTAAACCTGTCGCACGTAATAACGCGTGACGCGGCCTCTGCGCGCTTCGGATAATATCGAAACGGTGACTCGCGTTATCCACCACCGATCCGTCCGGTCGATTGTTACGCGACAGTCTCGGTTTCTTCCTCGACTCGCGTAACCTGGCCCGAGGCTGGCCTCCTCACCGGAATTCGCTACGATTCGAAATTTATCAAGGATTGCCTGGCCGCGAAGCCGAATCCGGGGGATACGGGTAATCCTGCGAGGATGGAAACGGCCTGGCGCGTCGTTACCTGGCCCGAAACGCTTCGGTGTAACGAGGAGGCTGGAAAGGATCCATGGCGGAGATACGACGCTGACGGGGGAAAGAAAGAAAAAGAGAACGAGAGAGAAAGAGAGAGGGCGAGAGAAAGAAGGGGGCAGGAAGAATTTTAAGTTGGAAACCTTGTCGCGCGTTCCTTTACCTCGGAATCACGAATACCGGTGGTGCTGGGATCCCGTGTCTCGCAGCGCAGAACCACCTTTGACTTTCTTAGGTCGTGGCTGGAAAAAAAGAACGACGAAGGTCGTCGAGGGAAAAAGGGACACGAGGGACGTTTCTCCACTGGTCCACGCGTTTCTCTGACCTTATTTTTCGAAGCCGAACCCAACGCCAGAACCGAAAACTCTAAAACACCTCGTTCGCTTAATGGCTTCGTCCGCCAAAACCACCTCTAATTATCTACCTTACTCTTCCACCTTTCTCTTTCTTCCATTTCCATTTTCATTTCCATTTCCTTGTCAACTATCGCCACGGCGACGACCACTACGGTGTCGAGGCCGACGTTGGGAGGACTCGGAAATTATATCGACATTCGCGCAAACTTGCCCGCTTCTGCGAGTGGCAGCGAGCGAGCTCGAGCTATATTTTACGACTGGATTCCCCGTCGTAAAATTAACAAAGCTCGAAGAATATTCGTGGCGGAACGCACGATCCTAATTGACGACACGCTGGCTACCTGTGAAATTGATTCACCGCGTAACCCTTTCCCGCCGATCGGAGTAACGAAAATATTTCCACGTATCGGCTCGTCTCCGAAAACCACGCTTAGCGAGTATTACCGGTCGATCGGCTATTTTCCGTACTGTTTCGATTCGCGATCAACCAGCTTTGAATATTATCCGGAAAGCGCGGATGCGGCGCATTACCAGGAGCCCAAGGCTTCCTGGTCCCACGCGCTCACCATCGCTCCTCTCCGTTCACTCCCATCCTCTTCCGATTCTTTCGTCGCTTCAGTTGCTTTTCCCGATTCCACCGAAATTTCTTTTCCCCATCTTCCGCGAAGATTTGTCGGCGCGACTCCGCGAGAGACGATTCGGATCTCATTCAAGGTTCGCGCTTGCCTGGAACCCCAGGGCGAAGCACCACTGGTAAATGGAGCAGCCCTATAAAAGCCGAGCCGAGCGGATAACCGAGCCGTTCCATCGATTCCCCCGCGACTCGCAGAAAAATCCGCGAATCGTTAACTGGTATAAACCGCGGTTGGACCGCGCGTCGATTAGACTCGACTCTAGGTGTATAACCTGGACGAACGCAGAGATGCTTGTTCGCTGTAACAGCGACCGCGAGTCCGACGAAACGGGGAAAAACGGTAAAGCCTGTCGGAGACGGATCGGATCGGAGCGGATCGGAGCGGAGCGGATCGGAGCGGAGTCGAGGAGGCGATCGCGTGACGCGTGCAGGATACGTATTTATACGCACTCGCGCTATATAATTCGCGTAATGGCTGGATGGAAGAGTAACGCGATATCTAAGACCTGCATGCACGGTTAACGGTTTAGCGCCGCTACCCCGCTAACTAGTTTGCGCCAGTTTAATCGGCTAGATGACACGCCGACAGCGGACGTCGATAAAATGTACGGGCGAGGAAAGGTGATATTTTAGCCGGAGTTTCGATTATCTCGCTGTTCGTGTAGGGTAGGTATACGATAGTTTGCCGTGGTTAGATAGCGGAAGGGAATCGAAAAGAGAATAGAAAATCGCGAGGCGAGGTAGGCTCGTTGTCGTTTGAAACGTGGTCGATTTGGTCGACGGTCGATCGATCGCTCCATCGATCGAGATCGAACTAGGTGCGTACGTATCTTTCTCTCTCTTTCTCTCTGTTTGGTCGAAAGAGCCGGTGTGGCGCAGGCGCGCGTAAACGTAGCGTGTACTCGCGACGGACACGTTTACGGAACATATTATCCGGTTACACGTACGTAGGTACGGTGGACTACGTAGCCTACGAGTACGTAGGTGCACCCTGACACCGCTCGCGCAGCACGGCTTTCAACGACGGCGACCAGCAGACTGTAAATATCGTTATGCACGTTCTCCTGGCCAGAGAGGCCGCTATCCACGCTATATATTGTCAGCAATTATTGCTACAAGAGATTATTTGTTGGTAGGCCGAGGCAGATAAATCAATAACCACGACTGGGAGGCGCGGTGAACGTCTCCGCGTGGGGAGGGAACGAGGGATGGCTGATGCTAGACGACAGCCCCTTATCGCCGTCATTACGTCGCCGTCCTCCTCCTCCTTTTTATCCTCCCATCGAACATCCTCTGGAACCCGGGAACGTTCGCGGTTCTCGCGATCGCGATCGAAACGTCGACGCGGGGGTAAATTCGTAGGACGCGCGAGAAAGCGATACCCGTTCGAATAAATGTATACGCTCGTGCTCCGAAATCGACCGACGACGCGAACAAGCCCGTACGCGCAAAAACTGGCAGATGCGTGCGAGGTTTTTAAAGCAGCCGGACCTTACGTACGTACGTAGGTAGGTAGGTAGGTAGGTAGGTAGGTAGCTGGCGGTAGAGCAGAGGCGGATCGGAAGAAAAAGAAGAGAGCCACGGTCGCGAGATTTTTGTCATTTCTACCTTCGCAAGGCCGATCCGTTTCGTCCTTCGCGTACGGCCGATAATCGATCGAGAGTCGTTTGGAAAACACCCTTTGCGAGCGCGAATGGATACCAGCGACCGGTATAGGACCGAACGGTGCCCCACGACTACTCGCGCGCACCACCACGCGGATACGCGCGTGTCCACAGCTCTGGTTTAAAAATCGACCAGGCTATCGGATCTCCGTCTTTTCCACTCCTCCCGGTGGTACTTGTTCTCGACCTTGAGGTATGGAACAAGTTGTAACACGGGAAAAGGATGACGCGAGGACGGCTGCGGCTGTTGCAGTTGCTCGATCAGCAGCATGTGCCAACCTTCTCCGTCGTTGCTCTATAAAAGCTTAATTGTTTCTCATTTTACGGTTCGATCCTCGCGGTCTCGCCTCCTATTATGCGCCTTTCGCTTCGCTATTTTTTCTTTTCCCTCGTTCCCTTCCTTTCCCGCGTTCTGGACGTCTTTCTTTTTTCTCTTCCTTTTCACCCGACGCTTTACCCGACGCTTCACCCTTCGTAGGATCGTTTCCTCGGTTGCTCTCGGAGGAAACGCGGTGGAACCTTGCGACCGCTTTTCGCCTGGTCCACGCTCGGGGTCCTCGTCCCCGTTGCAACCACGTCCACCTACTCGTTTCGCGTGTCGACTTTTTATCCCGGCGAGTTGATTCGGTCGGCGGCGTAACCGCATGCAACGTGACACGTGGAGGCATCGCGTATAATCACTCTCGCGTAGCTGTAACTTCTTCGACGTCCACGATGACGATGTTCTTTCTACTCTCCGTGTCGTATCCTCTTTTATCGCGCGGATTCGACGTCGCGCCTCCTATCAATTTCGTTCTTCGGCTTGACGTAACTCGATGTAGTTCTTTTGCGGTTCCACTCTTTTTCCAACCTTGCGCGAGGGACAACGAGTTCCGGCGCGCGTTTATTCTCGTCCCGCGATTCACCCGTCCTCCTCCTCCTCCTTCTCCTGTTTCTCCTTTTTCTCCTTCCACCTGTGGGTAGCGTCGCGCTATCGGCGATACTCGGCGATTCGCCTAGCGTAACGTCGCGACGAGGTCGACGTACCGTGAGATCGGCAAAGGTGTCGGATCTCGACACCGTCGAAAAAATCCATCGGCGTGCGTTCGAGGAACATTCCCAAGGTCCGAAAATAAGAGGAGGAACGGGAGGAGTGGACTAGTGGCGCCCTTGAGAGCCACGGACGAAGATAAATACACCCACCGTGCTAGAATCCGAGGTCTAGGGGGCCGAGGAAAGCTAGACCCGGCGTGTGGAGCAGGGCGTACGTAGAGAAGTGGAACGCGGTGTGGGACAAGGCAAGGGCCGGGGAGGAGTTGGACCAGCGGAGAGAGCACGGTTATTACAGAACGTTGTAAAATTATGGATCGTTAAGCGGCTTTACGAGTTTGTTCTGTTCGCCCAGGCATCTCCGTTCTTTCTCCCGTCTTTCTTTTTCCTCTCGCCACTCAGTTCCCGTTTCTCTTCCTCGGTTAGTCCCTGTCTCTCCTCTCGGAGACCGGCACTCGCGGAATCGTTTCTCTCCGGAGCGTGATCGGTGTCGCGGAGTCGTGCGACACCTCGCCGATAATCTCGAGCGATCGATCGATCCCGATCTTGTCCTTGAAACTCGTCTGCCCCGTGAACGGCAGACGAGTTGGCGAAACAACCGCGCGTTTTCCTTCAGGAGAAAAACCTCGGGAAGGGTCGATTGCTCGCGTCGGTTCCGCGGATAAGGTTACGCGAGCTAAGGTAATTTCGAAGCGACAGGAACACGAGTGTCACGCGGAGATTTCTTCTTCGTTCCGTCCTCCGGTGTCGCGTCGACGGCGTCGGCGACGACGACGCGGAGATGGAAGGTGGAAAACCTTGAAATAGCTAAGGTTCTGCGAGATACCAGGAACGCGCGGCGTCGGGAATAGGAGCGTGTAGAGCGTTCGAAAAGGATCGCCTGGAGGCTCGTCATTAGTCCGCGCGATCTGGCGTATCGTCGAGTCGGTCAGAAGTAAGAGGATGAGGAAGAGGGAGGAGGGAGCGGAGGATGAAAATGTGGCAGAAAATGAGGAGCAAAAGCGGGAAGGAAGAAGGAGAAAGCGGCGATAGGAGAGAGTGAGAAGGAGAGAAGTAGAAGGGGCGGGAGGAGGAAGAGTCTCGGAAGGCGGTCGATATCGTTGGAAGCGCGTAAAGCTGTTTTGTACGGAACGAAACAAAAGGCACGGATATCATTGCGCCGATTCGCTTGGCTATAATACAAGGGCTGTTCGCGGTGGAGACTCGTCCTCTCGTTTCTTCTCCCTTCCTCGTAATATCCCTCTTCTGTTCGCGACCACCAAACCATTTCTCCGCCGTCTTCTTCTTTTCCTTCTCTCCTCTTCTCTCCTCTTCTCTCTGTTTCTTTTTCTCGGAAGCGAAACCGTGGCTGCGCGAGGTAATTGTAGTGATTATACCTTCCTCTCTCTCCGACTGTCTATCCGCCTATCCGCCGCTGTCTCTTTTTCTTTCCCTCGCTCCGAAAGCCATCGACGTTCTTGCGCCATGGCGTGTCTCTCCGGTGAATCGGAAAAAATTGCTCTAGCGGCTTGTAAATTCGCCGAGGGAACGCGCTCCTGCTTCCCCGTCGTTTCTCCTTCGTCTTCTTCTTCTTCTTCTTCTTCTCCTTCTCCATCTCTTCCTTCTTCTGCTGCTGCTGCTGCGCCTCGCGAGGCGAAGCGACCGCGTTCCTCTCGGTCTCGCGCTTCGTGGTCGAGTCGTTTCCGTTGGTTCGACTGGTCGACGACTGGCAGCAGCAAAGTTGCGAGTTTCTCGCATCGAGTGGTTTGGCGCAACGTCGAGAAACGAGATCGGTGGGAGATTGGCCGCGAAGCGCGTATCGGTTTCGCGAGGTTACTCGCGTCGTTCCTCACGCGAACCAGTAGAAGAGCTACCGCTGAGATTTCAGCAGCGGGGTGCTGCGCGCGCTAGAGGGAGAGAAAGAGAGAGAGAGAGTTTTATCGAAGGGGGCGACGCGGATGGTGGTGGTGGAGGTGGAGGAGCTGCGGCGAAGGCGTTCGAGATGCCCGCGAAAGAGACGGCGGCCAGCCCCTTGTGGTGTGTCCGTCAGCCCGGCTATATATCACGTGTAAACGACTCGGGTATTAGCATATCTGTATCTGTCCGGTGGTTGTCCCTGCCAACTCTACCGGGGTGAACGTCTCCTCTACCCGCCTCCACCTCCGGACCCACCAGGCCCCCTACTACCCGAACCTCTACTCGGTTACTCGTCCCCGAGTGCTGCTGCGCTTCAGATGGACCAAGCAGATTCCGGGGACCAACGAAGTGGACTGGCTCGAGGAGAGGAGACGCGATGACGAGGACACACGCGAAAACGCACCGTTGGTTCCCCGGCTGCTAACAGGGAGGCGGAGAGGCGGTGCGGCAGCTTCGAGAACGACCGGCCACCGAAAGGGAAGGACAGATAGCGGCCGAAAGGATCGGTATCAGCCTCTTCTTCTCGAAACTTTAATTGGGAGCTTACACGACGCGCACTACGTATTTACGCGAAGAAAGGTACGCTTCCCTCTTCGACGTAACTTACGGTGGAGCGTGCTCGTTACCATCGCTACCAGCAACCAAATTCTCCGCGTTCTCGATCGCCGCCGAATTATTTGCCTATACGTCGACCGACGCCGCCGCCGCCGCCACCACCGAACCCACGTCACCGCTACCATGGTCGTCGTCGTCGTCGTCGTTGTCGTCACTGTCGTTGCTGTACCGAGAAAAGAGAGGAAGACCTTTCGGTCGGATGTAAAGGGGGGGAAGCGGAGTAATCACCGCGTAGACGACGCGTATACCGTGGACTGTCGGAGCGGAGAGCGGAGGGAGAGGAGAGATGGAAAATAAGAAAAATGCGGGATGAAACGGTGCGAAGGGAAGAAAAGGGTGACGCGAGAGACGGAGACGGAGGGCGTCGGGGGATGAGGCCGGGCGGCGGACGGGGCTAGGGGGAGAGAGGAGGAGAGAGGGCCGAGGGAGGGAAAGGGAGAGAAGTAGAGGCCGCGCCATCGTAATAGCGGCCGAATCATTTTGCCGGGGTATTTTTCAAAATGACTGGGCACTGTAGGAGCGGTATGCCGTGTTCTCTCGCGATTCGTCTGGGGCTTCACCGCTCCGAATTGCCCGCAGATGCGAGGGAAAGAGGAAGAAATGGGAGAAGAAAGAGGGCGAAGGTGGCAAGGAGAAGAGGCGCGCACCAATGTACGCGATACGTCGTGCACCGAGCGAGGGAAAGAGAGAAAGAGAGAAAGAGCGAGCGAACAAGAAAGCCTTACGTATCACGGCTGCGCCAATGAGATAAAAGAAACGAAACCGGGGGAAAGGGAGGATCGAAGGAGATTGAGAGCATGAAAGAGAGACGGAGCAAGGGTGAGGGAGAGGCTGGCAGGCAGTCAGGGAGAGCGGAAGAGAGAGAGAGAGAGGGAGAGAAAGACGGGCTACCGCATGGGCCACCGGTAAGAAAGGAGCCCGGTAATTGCGTACGCCAACCGTTTCTACCGCGGGGATGAATATTTCGATCTCTCGCGAAGTCTCGGCCCGTTCTCCGAATCACCGGCAGCGTGACTCGTTCGGAAGCAGAAATCCTGGTATCGAAAGAATTCGTGCCACTGAAACGGGACGCGATTCTCTTTTCTCCTCCTCCTCCTCCTCCTCCTACTCCTCTCGCCTCTTTCTTTTCCTCGCGTTTCTTTCTGTTTCTCTACTACTCGAAATCCAGCCCGTCCCTCCCTCCGGGCTATCGGTCCCAATAAGGCATCGATTTCGATCGCGAATCACCCCGTCGAAAGACGAATTCGCCGCAAACGTTCCCTCGAAACGAACACCCGCCACGATTGCCGACGCGACCAGCGAAATCTCGGAACGAGCGTCGCCGCGGCTTCGGCGTCCTTTGTCCTTGCTCGGCTAGCCGCAAAATTCGCCCGATTCCCCCCGTCGGAGATCTACCATTCGTCTAGCCGGACAGACGGTGTATAATTTGCCGGGTCGTGTCATTTCGAAACTCCTCGCGACGCGAACCTCCCACTTTCCTAGGCATCATCGCTTCCATCGCCTTCCGCTCGCTCTACCCGCAAGGTTACCGCGTTTTCATCTCCTCCCAACCCCCTTAAAGCCCCCTTTAAGCCCCCTCCCAGCTCATTATCCTCGGACTATCAATCGCGCGTGTCTCTCTTCCTTCCTTTCCCTTCGGTTTCGTTTCAAAGCAACTGGTCATTTGCCAAATATTCGGAGCATTGCGTTACTACCTAGTGCTCCGAAAGGTACAATCGGTCCGAGTGCCCGAGGGCTTCGCGAACCGCCGTTTCGAATTCGTTTTCTCTCCGGCGCGTCTAGCCTCTCGCCGACACTCTTCCTCCGTTCGGCTAGACCTCGCGATCCGCGACGAGATCCGCTCTGGTCTCTGCGGCGCGAACGCGAGACGCGAGCGTTCGCTACCGGCTAAGGGACGACCGGTATCGTCGTTACCGGTACGTAGCAAGCTCGGCGAAACCGCCGCCGCCGCCACCGCCATTACAACCACCGGTCTTCGGCGTCTTGCCGTTCGGTAATTGCGGACGAGTCGCTAAACATGCAACGACATTCTCGAGCACGCGATCCGTCTCCGAGCTGCTTGCCTTCTACCTGGCAGATCGGTGAAACGAGCTGGAAGAGGAAGGCAGAGAGTAACGGAGACAGAAAAGCGGCTGACCGACGAGTCCAGCCGGGGAGAGAACGCGCAGGAACATCGTAAACTTATTCGACAATCGTCTGCACGCACGTGCATGCGCGCCGAACACACGATTCCGATGCACGCGTTCCTCGTCTCTCCTCTCGAACGCGTACCCACGCGTACGTCCTCCAGAGGATCCGCGTTTTCTATCCTCGCCTCGACCAAGAGGCGTGGACATAGTTGCGCAAGGAATTTAAACTCCGCCCAAAATCTCCGGCGAACGCTCGGTGCGTCGCGGTCCCGGAAGACGCAATGCGACGCGACGCGACGTCACGCGACACGCGGGCAGAGATTCGGCACTGGCTTGGAAGGGAGTCTGAAAGGGAGGCCGGGAGGGGGCTGCGGGGGACGAAGGGGGTAGCTGAGAGATGGCGAGTTCTTATTACGACGTGGCCGTTCGTCGTCCAATTAGAGCCGTCTAATTGGAGGCTCGTGGAGGCGCGGGGATGACGGAAGTGGCGATAAGGCCGGGTGCAAGCCGTCACGGTGCAACCACCGGAGGAAAGAACGATCCGAGGAGTCTCGTGGCACGACACACCACGGCTTGGACCACGGTCGGACCACGGTCGAACCACGGTCGAACGGTGCGCGTACACACCAGTGACGTATCCGAACGTATGCGGCCCTCACAGAGCGAACCGAGGCGCGAATATAAATCACGCCGCGTTATACCCGAGCGTGTGGCTATACCGCGGCTGTTTCACGCACGCATGCATATACGTACACGCAGGCAGCCGCGCGGCGCCGCTCCGCGCGCAACGCGCCTCGCGCCTCGCGCCGCACGCCATACGCCTCACGCACCGCACCATCCTCCTTTCACCCTTTCTTTTTCCCTTCCGCTACTTCTTTCCGTCCTCCTCCGCTTTTTCCACCGTTTCTCCCGAGAGCGGATCGTCCGCGGCGTGCTAATTCGCGCAATTTGCCGCGGTGAACCACCGTCGAGATACCGCCTCTCGCTACGTACTCAGTCCCGTTTACCTATGCACTCGTCTATGCACGCATGCATGCACGGTGTACCTTTCGCAGGCGTGTGCCCGCGAGAGAGGCTGCGAGAGGAGGAGAGAGGAAGCGAGCGGACGAGCGTGCGCGATCCCTGATATTTGCTCCGGCGCGAATAAAGGAACCGGCTCGTTTTCCTTGTCACTTACCTCGCGTTGCTGATCCGCAGAGGGAACGGAAAAGATAGGACGAGGAGAGAACGGACGGATACGCGAGGGCGAATTAAAACGAGAAAGGAGACGGTGGTTCGCGGCCGTGCAACTGGACCGAGGAACGCGGCGAGGAGGGAGAGGAGGAGAGGGAGAGAGAGATGCCCGTGTCCTGTCTCTCGAGCTGTGGGATATTCGCTGGCTCGTTGCATGAATAATTAAGATTATGTTTCGGTATCGGCCGTAGCCCGTAGCACCGACTGGCCCATATACACGCGCGTAAAGCCCACAGCGAGCCGATACGCGCGTTAAGGATTACGGACCAGATACGATTATACTTGGATACATTGCCATAAAGATTTTAAACGATCCCAATAATTTCCACGGACTTTTAATACGGTCAAGAGTAAGATATAAGCGCGGTAATTAATTCTCGACTCGCTTTTAACGTGTACAACTGGTAATTTATATCTGCCTGCGTAAGAAGCGGTTTAAATTTTCCCGGTCTATTATATCCGGCCGGTCGAGGATCGTTTAACGTTCGCGTCGAAAAATCCCCGATCGGTCGTTTGCGCGGTTTTAATTACGCTCGGGATAAACCCTGGCAGCGCGCGGTTCGACGGGGCGCGGAGAGAGGCGAAAAAAAGGGGGAAAAAGGGGAAAAAAGGAAGGAGACTGCCCGCCGCCGTCCATTACGCGATCCGGTGATGTATGGTGCGAAACCACGTAGGCAGCTATCTATCTATCGCCTTCACCCGTCTACGCGCTCGCGGTCGCTTCGACCTCCACCGACCTCCATCATCCACCACCTGTCCGCCAATCCTCCCATATTCCGAGTCGTCCTCTTCGTCCTCTTCGACTCGTTTCCTTCGTGATCCGTTACCCGCGCCTTTTCACACCGTTTTCCTCGTTCGACGGTGAAACGATAACGCTTCGGAGCGAGGCGTTGCGGCTTTAGTAGGTCATCGAAGAATGGTAGATACGGAGGAAAGCGAGAGAGAAAGTGCGAGATGTAGGAGAGAGAGAGGTGGAGACGGAGCGTGTAGTTATCTGCATTCCGGTTTACCGAGAACCTATGCACCTGAGATGCATAACTCCGGCGCGGGATAGGCCGTGGTGCGTGGAGCGCGGGGAGAAGTGAAACGCATGCCGCGAGACCGAGACAGAAAGGGAACTGACCATTTTCACCGTGCATTAAGAAACGTTTTATAGTCGAGGGTTGCGCAAAATAATTCTTCGCGAACCGCAATCGCCTTTCGATGGGATATTTATCGTCTCCGCGGTTTTCAAAACAACGCCGTTAAATCATCGGCATACGCGGCATTCTTCGACGCACGAGTTGGCCTCGCCCTTGTTCCAACCAACCGAGAAAATTGCCCGAGCCTGGTGTCATTTCGAACCCCGGTGGCAAATCGTTTCCAAGGACGGCAAATCGTTTCGAAAAACTCCCTTCCCCTCCTCCTCCGCCGCTTCCAACCATCTCCTTCGAATTCCTTAGAAAAGAAATTCCTCCTTTTTCTCGTTTTTCGCCAAACAACCGTCGTACCACGGTTTTGCGTACCCTTTCCTCCTGCGATTCCACCAGCCGATACACCTCTCCTCGACTACTCTCTTCCACTGGACGGCACGGAGGAACGAGGATACGATGCGATGCTATCGCTAATTGCGGCTCGCTATCTCGGAAACATAAACGATGCTCGTGACTTACTCGTAACTCGACGTTTCGCGATTTCCCTCTCGGGTTTTCTCGCGGGGAACGGGGGAATCGGGTGGATTTGGAAAACGGCGAGTGGAAGCTAGGTGAAACGGCGTCGGTTCGGCGAATCGCCTACGCGAGCGGGGAGGAAAGGTAAGAGAGGAAAAGAAAAAATCCGATTGCCCGCGACTCGGCTGGCTTTCTCCGGCATGTCGGCGTCGGTGATACAGGAATTCTGTTACTCCCGGGAAAGGGGAAGGTTGCAGGCCTCTCTTTCGCCGTGATTTCTGGGACGATACACACTCGACCGCTTGTCGTCGTGGATGGAACGAACGTGCACCGCACAGCGCGACGCGATCCTATCGGTAATTGCGACCGGCTGTACCCGGCGGGAGTACAAGAAGGAGACGACAGCAGGCGGAGCAACAGAGCGCCGGAGAGTACCAGAGAGAGAGAGAGAGAGGGAGAGAATTCGATCGGTCGGCGATTTACGATCGAGGGAAATTTGCTGAAAGCCAATTGGGCGCGATCGGGCACACGCTGGCTCGCGCGAGCGCGCGAAGGAAAGCGAAACGAGGGATAAGAGCGTAGTAGGCGAGGCGGAAAAGAGAGGAGATGGCGTATGGCCTAAAGTCGGACGAGGCCTGGCGTAACGTAATAGTCGCAGGTGCAGTTTGACACGGCAAACTGGTATGCTGATGCAATTAGCGGAACTTACATCTATTCTGTCTCTAGTACGCCTATCTGTATAAGCATAAACCGCGAGTGGCGAGAGTGGTACGGCGCGTGTAACGATAAGGTAAAGCGACCGTGCAAACGGAGATGGAGAGAAGGATAAGGCGGGCAAGCAGGGCGGAGGAGAGAAAGAGGAGAGAGAAAGAATGGGATGGCAGGAGCGGCAGGGAGGGCGAGAGAGAGGGAGCGAATTGCGCTGTTTATTAACGTGTGCCAACGGAGCGTGTCTGTCATGTAGGTTGGTAGGTAGGTTGGCCGGTAGGTAGGTTGGTAGGTGAGAGCAGCGATGCCGATCGAAGGAGGCCGCTGGTGTTGTCGCTGCCGTTGCTGGAACCAACCTTTCCACCTACCTCTCTCCTCCCTTCCATTCCCTTTAATTAGAGCAAGTTCGTGTTTACACAAAGATACGCCGCTACGAGCCGCTGCGAGCCGGGAAAAATCCGCGAGGCGCGATCGCATTCAATCTGCCACGCGGTACTTTATTCCCCTGCTCCTCCGACTGGTCCTCCTCGTCGCGGTTCTCTCTCCAGCGTCTAATTATTTCGGAATTCCGAGCTTACGCGCGCCGACTGCCGCTCTATCGTTCGCGGCTCCTCGTTATCCGCCCCGAAGCTCCGCTGCGACGAGGATACGACGGTTTGGCGGAATGCGAGGCAGGCGAGGAACGGCGGAACGTGATCGATCGATTAACGGGACCCAGGGCGACCTACGGCACGTTCGATGACTAATTGGACGACTCGCGTATTCGGAGTAGAAAGAGAATCATCGGCGGCCGCGTTTCCTTCCGCGGATGAACTTTTGCCAAC
>NIJG01000031.1:649392-668463 GCA_002201625.1 Euglossa dilemma
GCTCGGCAGCAGCCACTGCGAGCTATCCGCTGGATTATCAGGCGCAGCCGAGCGGAGCCGCGTAATTAGCGTGCCGTGATCGTGCGAAATTTTCGCGAGCGAGAAAACCCATTCGCGCGGTTATTAAGCGGCACGCGGTTCGCCGAAGATTTCGCGAATACTCTCGCGCTTATTACCGCGCGGCGTCCGTAATTGCGGCGCCTCGGATACCTCGGCGTCTCTCTCCCTCTTTCTCGCGGATTCTAACGCTATTCCTCGACGGCGTCGCGGTCGCGGACGCCGATCGGCGCAGTCGCATCGAAGGCCGTAAAACGGTGATGGACTAATTATCGTAGCGATAAGAATTACGCTGGAAAATCTGCGTGACTACTTTTCGCGTGACGCTAAGCGTCCCGAGATTACGGTATGCCGCGTTTTAATGGTCCGCGAGCATTAGCGCAGACCACTTACCTGCCCATAAAAACACCGGACATTACATCGTATCCGACAATTTTATCGTTCCTCGGAACGACGGGTCGAGAGTTTCTCCGCAAGAATGTCTCGCGAATCCTGGACGATCGGTTCTCTCGCCGATTCCTCCCGGAGAAACGCTTCGAGCGCGGAATATTCCCCGGTCGGAGTCGATCGAATCCGCTTCGACCGCTTCGACCGCTTCAACCGAGATCCTGGTACGCGCGTCGCCCGCGTCTGGCCAGTCGCGCCGCTCTTCCGAGAAAAATTATCGCCGAGAGACTGTTTACAGGCAAAATCGCGCGTCGGGCAATCGATCAATCGATTCTCTAGGCGTTGCAGGTTATTACGTGAAAAATTCTTGTAGCTCCGATAGGTTCTCGCCGCGGGAGGGTTCGGACCCCCAGCGTACTCCTCCCTCTTTCCTCTTTCCTCCTTCTTTCTTTCATCTTTCACCCATCAACCATCCTCATCTATCTCTTCCCTCCTCCTTCCCGACCATCCTTCTACCTCCGATCCTTCTACCCGCCATCCTTTCGCTTACGTCTCTTTTTTCCCCCTCTTCTCATCCTCCTCCTTCCATTCCCTCTCCACTTTGCTTTCCGGATACCGTTTCACCTATCGTCTCATCGTTTTCTCCTTTCGATTTCCTCGAGAGAAACGTGGAAACTCGCGAACGCGTTACCGCGTTTCCCCGATGAGCCGAAGGGGTTGCGAGCGGAATTGCGACGAGCGTGCAACCGCAGAGAAAACCAAAGGGATAGAACACCATTTATCCGTTGGTTCGGATTTTTCTCGCCGCGGCGGCTTCGGCTTAAAGGTTACGGTTACGACGTCGGAGGTTGCTGGATTGGCGGTGCAGATATTTACGCGCGTTCGAGTGACTGGAATCGAGCTCGCGAGTTTCACGCAGCGATAGCGGAGATCTCGTGGCTTCGGCTTTATCTCTATCGGATACCGGAGCACGAGTTTCGTAATTGTCTCGGCGAAGAAGCCGAGGCACGCGAGATCGAATCGGCGCTCTTCCGCGAGGATGCTCGGAGAGGCGCGCGCGTCGTAGCTTCTCGCGCGAGTACGACGCGCGGTTTACGACGCATAAAACGCGCCTGGCGAATTGGTAAAAATACCCGGTTGGCCGATTATAAATTTCGTAAACGTAGCTCCTCGGTATCGCCGTAAATTTCCCTCGTGTCGAACACGGAGATTCAATGTAGGCGCATTAGGTATGCAGTCGCGGCTTATACCGTAACTCATGGCCATTGTTATTATCGGCGCTCACGATCGGCTATTAGCGCCACGGAGTGCTCCTGGTCACTGCGCCTTTCCAGCGCATCCGATTCATCGGATAACCTACGTTTTACGCGACGAAACCTTCGTTAAACCTCCTCTTCCGCCGGCAATTTTTCCTCGAGCCTCGCGTTTTCGGCCGAGTTTCGTAATTGCGCGAAATCCGCCGCCACCGCTAAGGCCAGGAGGAACGGAGACGGAGGGGAGAAGCGTGTTCCGCGCGGCGTAGCCAGCCAAGTGGCTGGCTCGTAAAACAGCAAGGGAACCGTGGCGATGCATTCGGTCCCAGCGTACCGTGTAACCGGCCGTTTAGCGGCCGCTTAGCGATCCGATTCTACCGATTAGAGGAAAAACCTTGCGTAAACGCGAGCCGCCGCGTTTGTTTCGCGCCGGTAGCCAGCCACCGGCCTGCATTACCTTCACCCGACTTGTCCGCCGCGTTTGCCAGCATATTTACCACCGCCGCTGATAACCGGTAATTCTATCTCGGTAATTACCCGCCGTACGGAGCCAACCGAAAATCCTCCTAGCGCTTTCCAAGCGCTTCTCTAGCGAAACCGCGAGGCGAGAGGAGTGGCGGGATTTTCGGGGATCGGAATTCGGGGGATTGGCCGAGCCGAGTGTATCGAAGGCGGTCCTCGGTGGTAGTTGCGCGTTTCCGCGATGCAAGTCGAATCCTTCATTAGGCGCTACCGATTGGACGGCGGAGAGGAAGGTTGCATGCACACGCAAGTAGAGGATGCTCGGCAAAAACCGTTCGCTGCACGCGTGCAAAGTGTTTCGCGGCCCGAGGGCATACGGAGATTCCAGATTCTCGACACCACTTATCTTCCACGCAACTTTCTGCCAGTGGAGCAGATGAGAGGCACCGATAAAAACGCATGAAATATATCGACAGCATTTTATACGCGCACCGCCGATCGACGATCAAGTTATTAATAATCTTTTCGCATTTAGCTACCGTATCCACACGGCGAATAATGCTTTTCGGCTGCTTTCGGCCTATCTTCCTCCTCCTTTTTCTTCCCCTCCCGGTCACCCTTTCATTTTTATTCAGGATCACTTTAACGAGCACGGGACGGGAAGAGGAGAAGAAACTCGGGTGGATGGCTCGATCTTTCTCGCGATCCTATCGCGACCTTGACTTCTTTCCCGTTGGGCAGCCTCTTCTTTGCTACTCTGGCATTTCCAGGGTATTTAAATACGCCGAACCGCGTCGGTGGCGGGTGAAAAGGGGAAGAAAATCCCCGGCGACGAAAGCAGGAGGAAGGAGGAAGAGGGTTCGAGGAGAGATTAATCTCGCGTATCGAACGGTTTTCGTGCGCATCGACAAATCGCGTTTTTCATTGCGCCACGCCAATGCAGCGTCGACTATTCAGCCAGACAGCCCGTTTATATGAGACGGTAAAAACCTCCTACCGTATACGCACGCCGAGAGCTGGTTTCGATCGCCGCCGGCTACACGAAGATTCCAGATTCTCGTCATCGTCCGTCATTCCGGAGTAACTTTGCTCGGAATAAATCGGCTCACGCGATGAAAGTGTAACGCGATAATTATAGTAAACGACGCGAGCTTCGTATCGATCTCTCTCGGCGAAACGTAACGAAACGAAAGGAAAGGAGAGGAAAGGAAAGGGGCGAATCGGAAAGCCGGATCGTCGCGATCGCCAGACTCCGCGCGTGTCTAAAGAATAGGAAGCCGATCGAGAAGGAGAGGAGAGCGATCGGTTAGGAGATTATTCACCTGCCGAACGAGTCGAACCGATCGTAAATAGGAATTATTCAAATTTTCAATCGGTTGGCCGGTGGATGCCGTATTTGCTCGGCTTAACGGTTCGCGCTTTGGGGTGGGCTTTGGACACGCGTTGCACCCGGAGTCTGCGTGCAACGGGCGTTTCACTCCCGCCTCGGGCATTTTCGGTATGACGGATTCCCAACGCCATTCATCTTTCGTGCGATCTTGTTGCCCGAAGAAACGGCCGATCCACCAAGGACCTCGGCTTTCAAACGGTGAACGCGCCATCGCCCGAACCACCTGCCTTCCAACAAATAGACGCCGCACCCAGACAAATCGTCTCTTTCACGCCTCCCCCTCTCCCATCCCGCGCTTCATTCCATCCCTCGTTCGCGTACCCAGCCACGCGAACATCGGTAGAAAGATGATCGGAGAGACGGATGGGAAGAAGGAGGAGCAGTCGCGTCGATACCGAGAACTAGAGGAGAAGGAGGTAGCGCGACGGAGGAAAATATAATTCGTGGGTGTCCGGTTGGCGGTGTTTGCGGTCTCTCGGTACGGTGGAGCGAGGCTGAGGAAAGGGGTGGGCAGCGGAGGGAGGATGTTGCGGTCGCCGGTGGTAGATGAGAAAACGGGGTGGTAGCGGCGGGACGGGCGGTGAGAGGCGAAGAGGGAGAAAAAGGGAACGATGGAAGGAGGAAAAAGCTTGGAGCCAGGAGCGTGGACTTTATTAACACTGGCTAACGTTACACGGTGGTTGGCGAGGGTAGGCGATCGGTCGTAAATCGAGACGCTTTTGCGGAGGTGCGAGCGCGATTTCTTGGCGGATAGGTCGCCGAGGGGAAGAGAGGT
Organism: Euglossa dilemma; assembly: GCA_002201625.1. Classification (NCBI taxonomy): domain Eukaryota; kingdom Metazoa; phylum Arthropoda; class Insecta; order Hymenoptera; family Apidae; genus Euglossa; species Euglossa dilemma. The sequence goes on from NIJG01000031.1 coordinate 653,717, forward strand.
GTACGCACGCGCAGGCTGCAGCATCCCGAAAACCTCGAGTTTTCGAAGCGATTCTTCTCCTCTCTTCTCTTCTCTTCTCTTCTCGGAGGGAAGCTTCGGGAGTCCCGTTAGCGCTTCTCGGCGAGAGATAACATCGCTGCCCTTTCTTTCTTTCTTTCCAGCTTCGCAACGTTCGCTTCTTGGATTTCCGGGCACGAAGCAGTCGGTTACACGAGTCCGGGACGAATTATTAACTGCGTCCGTCCGTCAGAGCGCGTTCGTGTTCGAGTTCGTCCCTGTCGAGGTTCCCGATCCAACAGATATTCTAGTCGAGACGGTGCGCGATAATTCAACCATCTACCACGAGATCGTGGAACATCGTCGACGAGACTATTCCGGCCTCTTCGCGTGGACCTAGCGTTGCGTCGAGTCGAGTCGCGTCGCGTCTCTGCGAACCGTGGAAATTGCCTGAAGGATCCAAAGGCGGCGCGAAACTGGAGCATCGCGGATGGAAAGGCGGGAACACCGAGCGTGGGATTTCGCGTGATTACGCGACCGAGCGGATTTAGATACTCGGGTGGATTTAGATAGAGGACGGGTAGGTAGTTACTCGGGTTGGAGGAGGGTAGAGCCGTAGCGATTGGCGCGGCATTCGCATGGAAACGCGGTAAATAGCGGTGGAAAGAGCGCGGCAGGGAAATAATAGCGTCAGCGTAGATGGTAGCAGAAAGGCGCTCGTGCGAGCATCGGTCGTGTTGGATCGTACAAGAAACGCATTCCAGCATAAAGCACGCTATAGGTCCCGCAGATAATTATCTGTGTCCGAGAGCTCGACCGGTACCGGGACTCCCCCGGAACCTCGTGCTCCGACGCACGCGGAACCCCGCTAAATCCTGAATCTCGTAAATGCATAAATAAGCCCGCCGCGCGTGACATCGCTTGATCTGTCTTCGCGATTCTCCTCCTCCTCCCTAGCCAGTTAATCGTCCTTCGATTTTTTTCTCCGCGCGGCCAGCCTGCCGAGCCACGAAAACTTCGCGAGAGTTCATACGCGTCGGTGACAGTTGGCGACGGCGTCGATCTCGGTGCCTTAACGAACTCGGTTTCCTCGAAACGGAAGCGGAGAGGAAGCGTAGCGGTATCTCGCGGCTCTCGTTACGCGAGTCGGTTCCCTGTTTAGGTATTCGCGGCGTCTTCTCGGCCGTTGTCCGTTCTGGTATCGAGCCCCGACGTTCGAGACACGTTCGAGACACGTTCGCGGCGCGTTAATCGTTAGTCGAGCAGTTTCGCTCGAGTCGGCCAGGGTGACGAGAGATCTCTCCTCGCGGAGAGCGAAAGGTTTTCCCTCGGCCCTCCGGCAGGATCGGTTCGATCGATTTCGAAAGACGCCGCGTGGAATGGAAATGGACGCACCGCTGGGAAGCCAGACCTTCGTCTTCCAGTCGAATCGCGTACTACTCGGTGGAATGTGCCGCGTCACACCGGTCGTTTCCAATCTATTCGATCGGACAAGAACGTTCGATAACGAATAGGAACGCGTCGGTTCGGAGGGGTTGTGTCATCCGCGTGGGTTTCGTGCCGGAGGAGCGTTTAGGCGCGATAGACGGGGCGAACCGAGTGGCTACTTGGTCGCGTCAGCGAGGATCAAAGGAGAGGATAGCGAGCGTTCGTTCGGGTGGTCCGGTGCCGGTCCTCGGGGCTGTTCACCGACAGCGGCACAAGTACGCGCTGCTCCCGATCCCGTTCCGTCTACCTGTACGCGGTTTTACATACACGCACGCGGTATCTCTCGATCCTTGCTCCTCTCTCTCTGTCCGTTCCTCCCTCGCAGACACGCTCCGTTCCCGCCGCTCGCCTCCTTCCTTCTGTCTCCCGACTAAAGACTCGCAGCTCGCTTAATGTCAAAAACATTGCGATTTTATCACCCCTTTCAATTAACTTAACAATATGCCAGATACGCAACGAGAGATAGCCAATAGTTTGGCTGCGGCAGCGGTCTCGACGCGGCTCGGAGCGAAGCAAGTCGCTGGCAAAGTTTCGTCCGCGAACGTAGGATTTACAGAGAGGAAAGGGGCGTGACAGGGTAACGTAGGAGAGAGAGAGAGAGAGGAGAATTCGCGTGCGGGAATCGACGACGGTGCGGCATCGGGACGAGCCGGAATTCCGATCGCGTCTCCGAGCGTCGCGGTCTAAACGGTTCGACGCCAGCAGCGCGAACGGTTCCCGTCGCTTCGCGCCTAATCGCGGAACGAACGAGCTGCGGTCAGGCGATCAACCGATGCCGTAATGGAAGAAGGTTGTGTGCCATAACCGCGTTACGAGGCGTTATGAGGCGTTATGACGCTCTACCCCCCGTAGAAACCGAAACGCCTCTCCCGTGTCCCCGAGATCGCAGCGTCACTCTCGCTTTCGCGTCCCTCCGCTTCGGCTTATCGGCTCGGCCGAAAATACCCTCGGTGCCTTCCGCGTCTACCGATTCGCGCGCGGCTAAAGATAGTCGACGGCCGGCGCTTAAGGGAACTCGGCCCGGCGCGATACGTGCCGCGATTGAAATTAACCGCCGGTCATTTAATTACGCACGGATTCCACGGTGGGACCGTTATCCCGGTGCGAGGTGTGGCCGCCTACCTCTCTCGGCTTTCTCGGCTTTCGTCGCTTCTCGCGAATCCTTTCGCGTAATCCCAGAGCTTCCAGCGTCATTCCACGGAACGCTTACTAAACTCGAGGGAAACAAGCGCGGAATATCGGAACGAGTCTCGCGATCCATGCTCCGCGATGAGTTCGTTCTCGCGTCGCGTTCCTAAATTTCGACCCGGAAGAGTAACGGGAACGGGAGCTTTTTCCTCCCGAAAGCTCGCTAGACTAGGAGGAGGAAGAGAAGGAGGAAGAGGGTGACGGAGAATAATGGAGGGATTGTTTCAAGGACGTCGGACGGGGAGCTCGGAGGTATCCACCGTAGCGGGCTTGACATTCCTACGAGTCACCTCGAGCGCTGGCGGTCAAGTAATTTGCCATCTTATTTGATTCGCGCGTCGCGTCCACCGGCGCGCCGATCGGCGCGGCGGCCGGTCATTCGTATCGCTCGAACGCATAATCGACGATGATTCAAACGATAGAAACGAGTGGAAAATGAACCGCTCGAACGAATCGAGTTCTTCTGCGGCCGGAGGATCGATCGGATAGAGGAGAGAACGAGACGCGCGATTTATCGAAACGACGATCGGAAACGAGAGGAACGGTTGGACCGAGGAGACAGCCAATGATTATCTCGCGCGCGATTACGAGCCTGCTCGTCCGCGATTTCCCGTTCGACTGGAACACGCCGTGCGTTAACGCGCCTTCATAAATTAACCGCGTTACGCCGACGACTCTTCCCCGTGTTTTCTTTCCACCAGCCTTATCATTATCGGGGCGCCGAAACTGTAACCAGTCACGGTTCGTGATTCCGCCGAGAATAACGAGAAGCGAGGGAGAGGGGAGAGAGAGAAAGAGAGAAAAGAGAAGAAAAAAAAGAAGGGGAAAAAGAAGGGAAAAGAGAAAGAAGAGGAAAATAGAGAAGCGCGACGTGGCGTTCTGGTCGCGGCGTTGGTCCGCGATACGTTCTAAACGTATCGTAGCCGTAGCGTATCGACCGGTCGGCCCATTACCGAGGTACGTGGTCTATAAACGACGGAGAACAAAGTTGGAGCGCTCGGCGGCGTCGAGGCGGCGGAAAGTGAGTCGGCGGCGGAGCGGCGCGGCGGATCGTTCGATCGTCCGCTTGTAACTCGAGGTAATTAGAATCGGAGGTACCTACACCCCTGTTCCTTCGCCTCGGCTTCTCCCAGCGTCTTTTCGCTCGTACGTCTTTTCCCTCCGGTTCGCAACTCGGCTCGTCCTTTCTGCTCTTTTTCTTCCCCGTGCTCGACCACTCTGTCGGTCGTCTCGTCGCCCCATGTGGCGCGTTTGCATATACACGTGCGTGTGAGCGCGCGAGTAAGCGTAAGCGTAAGCGATGCGCGAGTCGGCCCGGCTCGCGAGTTCGCTCTCTCTCTCTCTCTCTCGCTCTCTCTCCTCTCGGCTCCCTCCGCGGTCGGCCCGCTCGTATTTTCTCCGTCCCCTCGGAGGATATTCCGCCGCGCGTGGTCTTCGTTCCTCTTCCACGAGGCTCGTTGCACGCGATTGCGATTATTATCGATCTTTCGCAGTACCGGACAGATCGTAGTAATTCCACGGGATAGCCACGCTTTTCTCCCGCAGCGTTGGGTCTAGGTGGTCCGTTTCTTTGTCCATTCGTTTCGAATACCCCGCTTTCGCGATCCTCTATCGTTAACGAGGCACCCCCGACCGATATCGGGATGCACGCGAACCTCCGAGACGAAAGGAGACGTTTCATTTTTTCTTCCTTCCTTCTCCTTTTTTCTTTATCCCATCCTCCTCCTCCTCAACGTCGTCGTCGTCATCGTCGTCGTTATCGTCGACAGATCGACCGATCGATTGAACGGAGAACGGAACGTGGCGCGAATTTCGATTTTAGGATCCGAGAAAGGATAGATCGGGCTAGCTGACGCGTCGGGAGGTCCCGCGCGGTACCTAGATAAGTACGTAGGACATTGTCGTTGGATTCACGCAGCAGGCGAGCCAACGACATCAAATACGGCCGCTTGGCGAAATTATTATTGCCGTGCTGCCGTGCATTCCGTAAACGTCGCACGGTCGTGCACGCGTGCGCATTCCTCTATCTGCGATTCTCCCTCGCTGTCGCCTTCCGTAACCGAGCGTACGCACGCGACCGGTCGAGCCGTCGCGACGGCCCGAGCGCCGTTCCGCGTTACCACGGTCGCCATCGGGCTCGATATCTCCGTGGTCTCGGAGAAATCGGTCGAGGTCGAAGCTGACGAGAGGTCAAAGGTGGAGGAAATCGGGAGTGGATTTTGTCTGGAAAAGAGATAGAGAGGGATCGGTGCGGGGCCAATGGTTCCTTGCCGGGCATCACCGATGTAAATTCATTTTCGCGAGACACGCGTGTGCCATCGGCAAGTCCCGGCGGAGATAGCGGCGCGACGCAGCGACGCTTCTCGCGAATTTATACGCGACGTTATCGGTCCTCTGTCACCGTGCTGGCTCGACTATAATAGGGCCGGTCCTGGCATAAAAGTCCGCCTGGCGGAGACGCGTGGTGGTCGGTGCGTATCGGATGCGTTTGAATTTTTATTTCGCTGCCGGTGGCTGGCGGTCGCGGTCGGTCGGACGGTCGTTGGCGCGCGATCGATCGGGCCGAGGAGGAAAGAGGAGAGAACGCGGAGAAGGCGCGGCTGGCCGCGCGCAGCGTTGTCGAATCGAAGGCCAGCAGAGGTCGTCGAACGGCCGCCGTTGCCGGGTGTGGGTGGTTGAAAGAAGGCCAGACAAATTACCCCCGGCTTAATACGACAATGTGCCATCAACTTTGGCCTACACGCTGACAGTTACTATTTCATACACCTTCTCGTTCCGGCGGTCCCTCGGCCCTCCTCTCCCTGGCCCGTTCTCCGAACCAGCCAGCCTCCCGCCGCGTTCTTCTGCTTCACCACGTGCTCCCAGAGTCCCGCTAAATCCAGAGACCCAGGTACGCGATTCGATACACCTCCATTTTCCCTTCTTTCCACCCTACTAAACTTCCTTCCTTCGCTCGTTCGTTCCTTCGATCCTCGCGGTAGCGGAGATTTCGCGAAAAACTCGACGCGAGGGCTGAGAACGGAAGGAAGGGGACAGCGAAGGGATTCTCGATTCTATCTCGATGCCATCTCCTCTTTTTTTCCTCGCGCCGAAGATATCTCCGAATCATTAACGGCAATTAAAACATCGACGGAGGATGGAGCGGAGGCCGGGCTCGTAGCGGAGAAAAGCATAGGGCAGCGTTTGAAAAGGGTTTCGTTGGAGATCGAAGGGTGAGCGAGGTGCGGAGGGGTGAGGCGGGGGGAGGACCTCATGCGGCGAGAGCATATTACTTCGCAGGAGGCTGCGTAGGCCCACCTCCTCTTTATCCAATCCTCTTTTCTTCGGTCTTTCCCTGCTTCTCTTTCACGTTCTTCGCGAGTCTCCGCAGGTCTACGCGGACACCCTCCTCGAAGCGTCAGGGTTTCTCAACCGGAGAGACGATTCCTTCCGCGGATTACCCTTCGATCCAGTTCCCTTCGATCGGACGATCTCGAAAAACCTGAGCGAGCGTTGGTCCGAAGGTGGAAAAGATCGAGGTGGCCGATTCGCAAAGACGGGACGGGACACGCAACGAAGGGTAATTAATCTCGTCGGGATATCTGGCGAGAATTGGTCCGAGGGAAGGAAGAAGATTGGCGCAAGCGTTTTCCCACGAGAGGAGGAGGCTCGCGTGGACTCGGTTGGCCGGAAAGGTTCCGGTGCGAAGAAGACAAAGTATCGCGAGAGGCGCGAACTGCCGTTTAAGGCTGGTCGTATCGTAACCCGATGTAAACGGCTGGTCAGTACCAAAGATCTCTATCGTGGAAAAGATCAAGAGGCGAGCAACTCGTGCGGCCGTCCGCATCCGGGTGTCGCGGAATAGCGGCTATCTCGCGGCCCGTGTTCCCATACCACCAGCGACCGAACGAACGGAGGAGCGTCGAGAGAGGTGCCGACACGGTGTGCAACTGGCGAGAGGCAACGCGTCGGTACGCAGCCAAGCCGGCGCTTCTCTCTCGCCGCGACTGCGTCGGATGTCGGTTCGGCCGGATCCGAGGTGGAAAGAGGAAGACGGCGGCGGCGAGATGGGAGAATGCTAGAGAATGGAGCGCGTACGAATGCATAATACGGTACCTCGGAGAACGACCCCCCTGTCAGCAATCGACGCGTAAACGCCGCTAAACAATCCCGGTAAGTGGCGAGGTTCGCCGCGAGAACACCTTCTGCTATAACCTCGTAATAAGGTATAGCAGGCTCGTGCACGGAACGTTGCGGCGGACGCTGGCGGACGCCGGAGGACGCCGGAGGACGCGAGTGGAAGGCGGTGGAACGGCCGAGCGGATAAGGGAGGCAGGAAGCGAAAGGGAGAGAGAGCGAGAGGGCGAGGCAGGGGAGGTGTCGGCAATCGTGTTGTCATTTCTCAACTGGTCTTACCGCCGCGTTCCGTGGATCGGGTCATCTTTCGGCTCGTCCTTTCACCCTCTCCCCACCCTCTCGCTCACTCTCTCTCGGTCTTTTCCGAAGGATCGTCCTCTATCGGCGCGAGCCTGCCGTGTCTCGAGCCGTCGGGCTATTTATTTAATATCGTCACGAGTCACAGAACGCGGGGAACATTCGCCGACAGGGCAAGGTTCTGTCGGTGGCGCGAGAGATGGATGACGCGCGCGAGCACGCGGCCGCTCGGAAGAGAGAGAGAGAGAGAGAGGATCGGAAGGTCGCTGGGTCAGCACGGCGAACAGTCGTGTCCGTTCCGTTCTCGCGTCCCGCGACATCGCGTTCGGGGATCCAGAGTTCGTTAACGCGACCGCGCGTAGAGGGAGCGCAGAGGGAGCGTTTCGTCGATTCTCTCGTAAAGTACCGGTTCTCTCGCCGCGCTGACGCGGCCAAGCAGGAGGAGGCAGGGTACGAGCAGTGCCTTAAAAGAATTTAAATTGGTATCTGCCGGATAAAGAGTCGGGAATTACTGTAAAATTCGTCGATCCTCGCCCACGCGCGTTTATTACCGGAATCTCCATCTTTTTTCCTCGCGTTCTCTCCCACCTCCTACGAGCTCTGTCGCCGATCCCTCTCCTCTCTCTCTTTCTCCCTCTGGTCGCGGGGTTAGCGGTTTAGGTTAAGTTCGTGAGGGACGCGAGCCCTTTTATTTACTTTACCGGTCCGCGGAGATCGTATAGACTCGATAAAGCAAGCCCGCGACTTCGAAAGGATGCCTTCCTCCTCGTCTCTCGATTCTTCCTCCCTTCCTCTTCCCTTCTCACCCTCCTCCCATTCGACTTTGCTTCTTTCCAATTGGCGAAAGTAAATTAACGCGAACTCGAGGTATTCGATTCCCTTGTCCGTTCCTTCTCCCCTTGTCTTTCTTCTCCACCGCGATATTCACGACCGCCGAAACGTACGATTGCGCGCGATCGATGGAGCCGTACGTAAAGCGGATTGCATTCCACCAGCCTCCTCCTCTTCCTTCTCTTCCTCCTCTTCTTCCTTTTCCGCCTTCTCCCGCTGCTTCTACGTCCGTCTATTCCGATCGATCGATCGTCGCGTCGCGACGATTCCAACGTCCAGGGAAATTCTTTTCCTTCTTTCCGTTTGTTTTTTTTTTTTTTTTTACCACCACGGCCGGTAGGAAGGGAACGAAGCTCGCGGAGGAGCGCGAGCAAGCCGCGGAATGCAGGCGGTTCCTCCCTGAAAATCGTCGGTTCCGGCAGAGCGGCGCGGTATTTCCAAATTCACGAGGATCGTGGCGGGCCTCCGTGGAATTTGAAGTTTCGCGATAAACTTGTCCGTGGTCGGACGCGCGGCAGTTCTTCCACGCGAGCGTCCGCGAGATAAGGTTTCCTTTATTTCTCCTCTTTCCCTCTGGTTTTCGTCCGGTCGCCTCTCGGCTGGCGATGCTGGCGAATGCGCGGCGGATCTTTAGGAAGCGTGTCGGACGTAGGCGGAGGAACGCTCGGGTGACTAGCCGTTCCTCGCGCCCTCTCGTTTCCGTCGTTATTGTCGCGGTCGAATTGTTTCTTTTCCCCGGGACCGTAACTCGCATCGACGAAAAGGGGGAGAGAGAGAGAGAGAGAAGGGCCAGCGGTGAAATTTCAGCCAAACGCGCTGCTCGCGGCCGACTCGGCTGTAAAAAAGGGAACCCGCGCGCCTCCACTGGCCGACTCGCAACGTCGGATAAAGACGGCAAGACCGATCGTTCCGCACTCGCCGTACCTTCCTTCTCCATCGATCCTTCCTTTTCCTCCTCCTCCTCTCCCTCTGCGCCACGTTCGATCCTGTTCTCCAGCGGACGAAGCGGAGAGAGAGAGAGAGAGAGCTTTGGGATTCGAGGGAAAAGAAGAAGGAAAGAGGCAGGGGCGGGAGAGGGAAAGGAGAGTTTGGGGCCCGACCTAAATGCGGGCCCAGGCGCGGGCGGGCAGTTGATATCGAATTTATCAGGTGTCGGGTTGCAACCGTTCATGCTCTGTCCTTAAGCACGCATCCGCGGCGTTTTGCCGGGCGAACGCGCCCGCAGGATCGGCCAAACTTCCATCCGATTTGCTACGCTTCGAACGACGCCGTGGTACCCTACCAGTCTCCTTCCGTCGTCCGGTCTTACGACCCGCGAATTTACATTTCTCGCAACCTCCGTCACCGAGGCGTTCCAACGCACGCGTATACACCAGGTCTATGAAACGGAGGAAATTTACGATCGCGAGGACACGCATCGGTGGTCGTTCCGCGAACGTGCGCGCGCGCGCAGGGGCCACCGGTTAGAAGAAAAACCGGGGGATTAGAATGGAAAGAGGAATTATCGAGAGGGGAAGGAGGAGGAGGAGGAGGAGGAGGAAGAAGAAGAAGAAGTTGGAATAGGTAGACGTTGATTAGGAGGAGCTCGAGGCGTGCTTTCTTTCGTTGGATCGGTCGGTCGATCGGACGGTCTCCGGTTGCTCTGCTACCAGCTGGACTGGATTCCCTCTTGTCCCGTCTTACCTCTAGCCTATATTCCCTCTCTGGACGGAGCTCTTTTGCCGTGGCTCGCCGTCAGTCTCGGCGAGTCGCTTCTGTTTTCAGACTCGAAGCACGCGATCCTCGTTCGCATGTGTAACCGGCACGACCACCATCTTCGTTCGCGTTCCGTGTCGTCGTGGTCGTTCGTTTCCTTTCTTCCTTCCTTCCTTCCTGCCTCCGTTAGTTGGTACGTCGGCGTTGTACGCGAGTTGCGTCGGTCCGTCGCGTTACAGGATGAAAACGTGTTGGATCGGCGAGGAACCATTAGGCGGTTGTACGCGTCGTACCGCCACCAATACCGTTCTCGAACGTCACGACCACCATCCTCTCGGATCACCGCTACACCACCGGTTTCGGGCCCAATTTCGCCGGCTCGCTGCGCAGCCGAAATTATTTCCACCGCTGTATTCACCGAACCTGATTCCGCCTGTTTAATGCTCGAGTTGCGTTTCGCCGAAATCGGGAAATTCAACGATGCAGCTGCACTGTACTACCGCCACGCCGGGATTTCGGCACCCATGATTTCGAGCGAACGAAATATCGTGTACCCGTCCACGCGTACATCGCCGATACCGCGAATTAAAAGACCGATTGCACGCGTTCGTAATTGCTCCCCACCCCGGCCTCTGCTCCCTCGATTTTGTAACGCGTCAAACGATTCCAGCGAACCTATAAATTACGCCGTCCCTAGGACCATTACCGATCGAGTCCTTCGTTGCTCCGGACGTTAATAGGAACCCGTAGAGTCGAGATATGATTAACGATCTCGCCGCGCATTGCTTATAGTCGTCGCGACGATTTACATATTACGGTGCGCGTCTTAATTTGACAGGGAGAATTCGGCGGTCTCCGTCTGTCGGATGCCTCCGCTTCGGCGTCCCGAATCCGCCGCGGATCCCTCCGAAATTGCGTAACGCGTCCAGCCGGACACCCTCCTTCTGTCCCCCGTGAATTCAGGCAACAGTGCCGGCACGTTTTTCTCCGCGTTTACAAGGGGATCGCCGCGAAGACGGAATTAGAAATGCAGCAGGGTTTCGCGGTGAGCGGAGCAACGAAGCGATTCGTATGCCGCTCGTCGTGATACCGTACGCGCGACAACCTACCGACCACGCGGTCTCCCTTTTACGGGACACTCCGACCCAGCAGGAACAGAGAGAAACAGAGAGAGAGAGAGAGAACTCACCGGAAGCGTGTATACGTAGTAGCGGCGTTACGAGACCGTTCTACTCGGTTTGGGACAACGGCTACGACGTACCGCGTGCTTGCACGCCGCTCCGAAACTCCGAGGAGTCTGGCGGAATTTTAAACACGAGCGTCGGAGGATCGGTGACTGGGAGCGTCGCGGCGTAATAAGAAAACGCGTACACGACGTAGCGGTGTAGGCACGAGCCGGAACGAGGCACCTGCTCGATCCGCGACACCGGTCGGATCCGATCGATCCATCGTATCGTACATATCCATCCGCGTATCCTTGTCGATTCGTTTTCGAGGTTAGAATTTCTCCAGCACACTCGGAGCACGGACACAGACCGCACCGGTTCGAAGAGGAGGGCTGCTCCGCCGCGGCAGCAGAGGGCCTCGCGCGTCGATAAAACGACCGGATAGTCGTAAATTCGTTTTTGCTCTTCTCTCCCTCCCGAGTTCTTCCTTTCGCACCGCGGCGCGATCGGTAATTCGCTCTCGGCCCCGCTCCGCGTCGCGCCGACGCGCACCGACGCCACGGCGCACCGTAGGACGCGCAGACGCGCCGCCGCGCTCCATCTCACCCCCTGTGTTGCGCTACGCTTTAAACGTACATCGACATTGCACGCGAACACCGACTCGGTGAAAGGGAAGAATAGGAAGCCGGAGAGGAAAATACGGGTGAAATAGAAGCTGCGACATCGAGGGAGGAGAGATTGGGGCGTGGGAGAAAGGGAGAATAGCAGAGGGAGCGCGGGAAGCGAAGAAGGACAAAGGAAGATCGTTAAGGGAAGGAAATTACATCGGTGCTCCGGAGTCCATTGGACTCCTATTAGCAATAAAATCGGGCAGCACCGTAGCCAAACGGTTTCCAATGGCGATGAGTCGGTGGCCGACTAGCCGGCTGACTCGGTTCGTCTTTCTCCAACCTCGTGGTTTAAGCGCTGGCTAGCGATAACGCACGGCGAGTGATCGCATCGCTACGGAGAACCGGATGCAACGGATGCTCGATCGATCTGCCGCGGCTAAAGCGAATCGCGCTCGGTGCGTCGCGAACCTAATTCCGTACGGTCGAAATTAGGAAGAAGCGATTTTCCTCTATCTCGGGATCCGCTTGGATCTCGATCGAAGAGGAGGGAGAGGAACTCGCGGCACGCGAACGGTGCGCTCGACTTTATCGCGGTTGGTCGTCCGAGGCGATTAAGATCGCCGGCCGGCAATTTCGAAGCTAATAGCGTTGGCTGTGGAGAGGAAGTCGGAAAGAGGGTGGGAACTGGGCGCGGGTGTGCGCGATCGAATCGGAAAGACCGACTCGTCGGCCGGCTGGAAAGCATCTCGATGGTATTCAGAAGCCGGGTCGTTCCCTTCGGATGTAAAGGTTAACAGGGGGATGGGAAGCGCGCTGGCGAGGGTGGCACGGTCTTAGGACGGCGCGCGGAACGAAGAAACGAGAAAGAAGGAGAAAGAAGGAAAGAAGGAGAAGAAACTGGAAGAGAAAAAGGGACGAGGCCCGGGGTGAGGTTGCTTTCTGCGGTTTAAGCCGTGCATACGTAATATCTGATTCTACGTCCAAGGGAGCAGCAGGTCCCGCGATTGTCCCGGTCGTGGTGCGCGCGCGTTCTCTCTTTCGAGCGAGACGGGGAACGCCGTGGGGACGCGATTGCGACGAGGACGAGGGATCTGCAGGCGGCAGCGGAGAGGGAATCAGCGGCGGCAGCGGCAGCAGCNCAGCCACGGATAAAGGACCTCAGATAGAGAGAGGCTAAGAAAAAGACGTAGGAACGGACGGAACCGCGTGGAGAGAAGAGCGAGGAGAAAAAGAGGCAGCGAAGGAGAGAAGGAAACGCGGAGCCGGGGAGAACCGGGGGCGTCGGGGGCCGTCGGGGGGCGTCGGGGGGAAGACGAGTAACGAGGAAGGCGTACAACTCGGAGAGGGTGATTGTTTTACCGGTGACATGATAATACCTTGCTTGCGCGTATTTAAGGACGGAGAAGTCGCCGCTTCTCCAACTTTGCCGTTACTCCACGTCGATTGGAAGAAAGATGGAAGGAAGGAACCACCGCGCCGCCACCCCCTCCGCTGCTCCCCCCGCGGGACGTTGCTGCGTCCGTGCGTCGTTGTCGTCGTTATTGTTATTAACGTCGCGGCCGAAATCGGCTTGGCCGAAAGTTGGAGGAAAAAAGAGAGCAAATGAGCGAGGTAGTGGGAGGTGGGCCTGAAAGAAGGTGGGAGGAGAGAGGAGTAACCGAGAGAATCTGGCGGCGGCAGCGGCGACGGCGCAACCTATTGTCCTCGTGTCCACAGCCTTTTTCAATTCAAATTGAAGCCGCAAAAAAAGCGCAGAGCACACACACGATTCGGGGACCGAACGCGAAAGCCGGTCCCTCGTTCGTTCGATACACAGCGGCAGGGGGACCACTCTTCTTCCTTCGGTCAGGCTTCTTCTCGTTCTCGTCTACGTCGTCGTACGGGGGCTGATTCTATCGGACCGTAAATATCACCATCACAGACGCAGCTAACGGGCCAACCTCCTTCTCCGATCCTTCTCCGATCCTTCTCCGATCCTTCTGCGATCGTGCGCGCGCGCGCGCACGCACTCGCATACGCGAGCCGCTCGCCGGCCGATATACCGGAGCATCGTCGGAAGAGGAGAGTACTAGAAACGACGAAGGAAAAAATCCTTTTCTTCTCCGAGACCATTCTCTCTCTCTGCGTATACGCGTGTATCTCGCTTTCGTCCTACCGATCGCGTACTTTGCTCCGAATCGAACCCTCGTGTGTACGTCCGTGTACGAACACGGATCCAAACTCGACAGCGTCTCCTCCGTTTGACGTTCGAAGAATATAGGGAAGGACCGGTGCGACTGACTGCTTCGAAATCTCCGCTTTCGATCAGATTCGCCGCTCTCTTCCGTTAAAACCACCGCCGCGCTACCCAACATGTACGCGGAATTCGTCGCGTTCCCTCGTTCTACTCCGAATCCCTGTATTTTTCGCCTTCGCCCGTGAGAATCCACCAGATCCCCGATAATTCTCTGCTCTCGTTTGTAACCGTTCTTCTCTCCCCACGCGCGAATCTTTCTCGCGCCGATTCCTTTCTTCGTCGATCCTGCATTTTTCTAACCATTTGTCTCTTTCTTTTTTCAGGTAAGCGATCAACCTCCACAGACTTTACACGTTCGGCCGATCATCGAAAGGCAGCGTAAGTAAACCTCGTCGATTCACGATTCGCGAGACGTATCTAGCCGTCCCGGTCTTTCTTCGAAACTGGTTTCCCAAAGGCGGTACGACGCGGCGTCGGTAGTGGGGATTAGCCCTTTTATGCGGAAAAAGAAGTAAAAAGGAGAAAAAAGGAACAGTGCTCCCGATGACACTTTACAAGAAACGCAATGATCGGTCCTGGGAACCACGGAGTTGGATCTTTTGAAAGAGTTATGGGTACGTAGGGTCCCGCGAGCAATCTTTGTCTCACCCCGTGCGATCGGGGGCCAAGAGCGGTGGCGGCGGCGGCGGCGGCGGTGGCGGCGACGACGAAAAGTTGGTTCGTTTCGGTTCTCAAAGCTTCCTCGAAATCCACTCCCCTCCACGGTGCGGGGAGATAGTTTAAGGCGGTGCCGCGAGCAGGGAGTAGCTGCTGCTCGATCGCGGATCGTCGGTCGGTCGGTCGGTCCACACTGGCCTGACCACAGTCTCCGACCGCTTTGCATTTGTTTCGGCGATCGGTCTGCCCTGCCGGGGCCCGCTTCCCCTTTCAGCTGTCTTCCTTCGTAGGTCCTTGTCATTCCTCCTATGCGCTCCCCTTTTTCCTCTGCCGCGCGCACTGTTTCGCTCCTCCCTCATTCTTCTTCCCTCTATCTCTTCTGGTTGCTCGTTCCCTCGGTGGCTTGGACAGCCACGTCAGTCTCTAAATTACCCTGCCGCTGGGCCCTCGTGTCTATCGGCTGCC
>NIJG01000031.1:669155-697152 GCA_002201625.1 Euglossa dilemma
GCTCTCTCTTACCTCTCTGCCTCCTCTGCCTCGCTCTCTGCCTCTGCCGTTGCTGCTCCCTGTCGCTGCTCCGTCTCCTTCGTTCGTCGTTCCTTCGTCTCCTTTCCCTTTCCCTTTTTTTCCCCTCTTTTTCGTAACTCTCCGCGACGACTTATAAGGCGATTCTTCGCGTTCCACCCGAAAAAAATCCAAGTTCCGTGCTCGCCGGGCGTTAACATCCCTGGCCATCTTTGCGCGGATCCGGAATAACGTCGCGTCCGTTGTCCAGACCCCGCCACGCGAGACTCGTCGAACAGATCCGTTGACCAGTGATCGACGAAAGAGGTTAACGCACCCTCTAAGCTCGCGTTGCTCGTTACGTAACGGCGATCACGAGCCGTGGGTGGCGATCATCGCGTTCCTCGGATCGCGTCCTCGCGCTTTCTTTTCTTCTTTCTTTCTTTCTTCCTTTCCTCGCGATCCGATTGAACGTGGTTCCTCGCGAGGAAACGAACCTGGACGTTCCTCCGATAAGGAGCATAATGGAAAATTAGATGCGGCCGAACCGTTCTTACGTAGAAACTTTCGATCATAGAGTACGTGCAAAGTATAGGGTACCGGAGACAATGCATCGACGCGTAATGACTAGGTTAATGGGAAAAACAATGTGGAAACAAGGCCCTGCGTGGTAGATAAGAGAAAGAAGATAAGCGGAACGCGGGACAGGATGGCTGGAATCTCTCTCTCGATTTAACGATATCGCCATGTTACCAACCACCACGGCACCGCGAGTCATCGGGACCGCGATAACTCTGCCGCGGTACTATTCCGCGAATACGTTATACGCGCGCCGCCAACCACGGGTATTACTATTAAAAGCCGAGTTTACTCCTCCGCCACGGATAGGCGAGCATCTAGCGCGTCTATGGCAAAACAATTTTCCCCGTTACACCGACTACGACCAGAGTAATTGCGCGAAGAGCGGCTAGAGGGAAAAGTGTTTGGAATGGAGCGGCGACGGGCCGATGGAAACGCGCGCGCTCTGTCGCTCTGTGCCGCGAATCTCGATTCTTCGGGAAGAAGGGCAAGGGATGGGAGCCGGGTCTTGGTACGTGGCCCGCGAGGCCGGATGTTTGGTCGTGCAACAATAGAGGGTGATAAATGTGCACGTCAAGGGCCGCGAAGAGGGCTCCTTCTTCCACCAGCCGCTGCCCGAGGAAACTTCTAGCCGCGGGATCAGAGCCAACTCGGGGCTATCTCCATCTTGAAACGGGATACGAGCACGCCCGCGCATCCTAATGCCGTTTTTCGGTCGGATTCGTTTCTCTCTCGGTCCCAGGTAGAATCAGGGAATACCTCTGTATTTCCGAGGGCCGACACTTTGCAACTTTCGGCAGAATGCCGCGACATCCTCGGGGAATAAAGTCGCCGAGTGTGTATAGAGAAAGAGAAGAGAGTCTTCTCCGCGCTTCCGGACCATCCGTTCCCGGCCACCGATTAATTCCTCTCTTCTCTTCTGGCCCCGATGGGAGAAGGAAGAGATACGGGGATAAGGGAAACTCGTCTAAATTTCCGAGAAACGCGGTATCGAGCGGTTAGGCGAATCTGATTAAACGGAAAGTATAGCAGTGCCTGGTGCGGTAATATTACCGGCCTAGGCGATACTAGTGCTCGATAAAAGCCGAGTATACGCGGACTAGGTACTACATCGAAGAGCCGAGTATCGGTTACTCGGTAACGATCACCCTGGCTGCGTGTGCGCGTGCGTGTGCGTCTACACCTCGTATCAACGTACGTTTGGGCGTGACAGCGGCGCGCGTGGAACTCGAACCAAGAGACGTACACCGTCGCGTCGCTATCCAGGCGAACTTTGATTTCTACGGTGGTTGGTTTTTGCCACCGGTAGTACCACCGACTCGGCGAAACAACCTAATTAATCTCGCGGTACGTTCTAACCGCGTCCTTTTGTGCTCGAAACCAAAGGAATCCTCCTCGTCGTTGACGTTTTATTTCGCCTCGGTACACCGAATAGCTAGCTCGTTCCTTGAAAGGGAACAAATTGCGTTAATTAACCAAGCGGAATAGCGCGTGGCAACGCGAACCGAAGGCACGCATTGGCCTTGCTTTCCATCGATAGAATCGCCGGCGTGTTAATCGAAGAAACGGTCATGTTTTACGACGTTTAATAAGAGATTAGGTTTCTTTTCCTTTTTTTTTTTTCCCTCCACGGTCCGTGCAGTCCGATAGACAGGATTACACGTGCCTTTACAAAGAACTCGCCACGAGTTCCGCTCGAATAATTTTCAGCTATTCCCCCCTTTTTCACCTCGCGTTCCTCGTCTTCCTAGCACCGCCGCGAGTTATCTCGTCCTCGTCGTCGGTAGAATTTAAAAGGGACGCCTAGGCGACGAGGATTCGGTGCGACGATTGCCTCCGAACCGATTCTTCGTGGAAAGAACGCAACAGGTCGGCTTTTCCGTCTCGCTCCACGGAAAGAACCCGACATCGGGGATATCGGGAATATCGCGCCTTGCGGGTACCGTTTTAGAAAACGCGTGGCCGACGCCGAGGTGTGTATCGCTAATGTTAGCGTCCGCGCGGAGAAGATCGGGGCGTGGGTGTGGATGGTCGCAGTTCATTGAAAATTCCAGCTTGTCCCCGGGATCCCGTTAGAACCTCGCCAGGAGGGCTACCGTCGCTCTCGGCCGACGGATTATTTAGTGAAGGCACGCGCTACCGCTTGATTTTCACCTAGAGATAAGTCAATCTTCGAGGACCCCTTGTGTTTTGACGGATCCGAAACTCCGCGTTACGTTACGGGCCCGAGGTTTTCACGGTCGGGTCTCTTCTAGGAATCCCATCCTCCTTCCACTCGTTCCTTCAGTTTTCGCGTTCACCTCCGGTACCTTCGATCCACGATGAAATTTTTCTACCGAATCACGAAACCAACGAACAGCGAATCGAGTTCATCGCGAGACGAACAGAGAGGGAGCGAAGGAGGGTAGTGGGAAGGTAGTGTGGAAAAGGGTAGAGCAAAGAGAGAGAAAGAGAGAGGGAGGAAGAGTGCTAGAAAGAGAGAGAACGAGAGCATCGGTATTAATTACACGGCGCGCGTCCGGCTCCCTAGGCCACCTACGGTTACCCGCTTTGCATAATACGTATATACACTTACGGTAAGGGTGGCGAGGGAGGATACGAAAGAAGGTAGGAGGCGAGGAAGGAGGAAGAGAGAGGAGAAAGGAAGCGACGGCGGCGGCGGCGGAGGAGGAGGACGAGGAGGAGGATGAGGAGGAGGAGGAGGAGGAGAAGAGCCGGCGAAGTGTAAGGCAAAGACGAAGAGAGGAGGGTAGGAAGAGAGGGGCAGGCGGGAGGATCTGGCGCAGATCGAAAACGAGGAACGGCGAAGAACGTGTTCCATTCCCACTCGGTCGGAACCGGAATCGCCTCCTCTTTCTTCTTCGTCCAGTGCGCCACAGCCTCGAACGTTCGTCTTCTTCTTCTGTTCCTCTTTCTTTCTCTTTCGCCGGGTCGAAGCGCGCCTGATTATTTAGGCAGCGAATGTTTAATCGAAGCATTGTATCGGTAGGGCCAGAGCTGCTGGCTGCTCGGTTGCCTGGCTCCTCTCTCGTTGTGTTTAGCCAAAGAGACACTCCGCCTCCTCGGCCTCCCCCTTTCTCTTCCTCTTCCTCTTCCTCTTTCTCTTTCTCTTTCTCCTTCTCTTTGTCCGTGCGCGGTGGCACCGCTGGAAACGCCACCTCGGCAACCACCGCCGTCGCCGTCACCATCACAGCCGCCACCTCATCCTCTTTACGTTTATTCGTTTATTTGCTGGTGGCTGATACCTCATTACCGCGACAGATCCACCGATAAGCGCACCGTTCTCGGAAACACACAATGCGCCCCTCCTTCCTCCGGCCTGCCGTTGCTGCTGCTGTTACTTCTGTTGCCGTCGTGAAAGAAAGGAAAGAAAGGGAGGCGAGGTGGCGGCATCGAGAGCACAATCCGTAGAGGCACGTATCCTCGCCCTTTTCCTCTACCTCCACCCTCTCTCCTCTGTTCTTCCTACTTTCCTCTATCCTCCTTCGTCTTTTTCTTCCCTCCTTTTTCGCCTCTCCTCTCCTCTCCTCTCCTCTCCGCCCGGTCGACGTCGGGTTTACCGAGAAAGTAGATATCACCATGGTCCCCCCCGGTCGTGCATTCGCTTTGCCTCCCGCGCCGTTCCGCCCCGACCGCCACCCCGATCACCCCGACCACCCCGACCTCCCCGACCACCCCGGGGGTGGAGTTGCCGCCGATACAACTCCATTGGAAGTTACGTCGTAGGCCACGGAGACCCAGCGGGACTTTATCGCTCTATCGAGGACTCGCGAATCGAATTTCCATTTATTAGTGGCCTTCTGGAATCCGACCGATCCTACGGAAGCTAATCCGCCTATTTGCTTCTCTAGTCGATCCCGACCGGGATATCTTTGCGGCGCCGCGTCGGCGACCAATCGCCGATTTGCCCGGTTAAATGCCGGCCGAAATTGAAAGCGTTATCGATCGAGATTCCTATTCGGATAGAGAGGAATCGTGAAAGGGACAACGGGACGGATACATTTCCATTGGTGAACACCGTGGCGAAACGAACCTTCCGTCACGGCTATATTTAGCCCCGTTCCCCGGCTACCGGAATGCCACGGAACTTGCACGTTATTAAAAGGCAGCCGACCTTTGCTCCTCGAACGCGAACCGAAGAATCGCTTGTACCTATTAGCCAGATCGTTGTAGATAACGCGCCAAGCCGGGACACGTGGTTTTCGAAAAATCGAACCGTCCTCGCGTACCTCCGTTCGGTCATCCACGCTTTCGATCGTTATTCCCGATACCGATCGACTGGTTTCGGCCGCTTCGCGGATACGCGTTATGCAAATGACGAACAGGCTGGAAAACGGATACTCGGCTGAATCGGAACTGGATCGGATTTCTACCGCCACCGAGGCCAGTCCTCGACGTCTCGAGATCTCGGGGAGAAACGCTGGAATGGCGGAAGCTCGCGGGGCGTCGGAGCGAATTCCGCGGCGGTCGCTCGGCAATGAGAGGGAACAAGAGGGAGAGAGTGGGAGGGTGACGAACGGAAGGGAAGGAAAGGGAAGATAAATGACAGCTGTCGGAATCGCTAAGCCGTTTCGCGGCGTATCGTAGCGAGGCGAAGAACAGGTAGTCGGGGAGATTCGCAAACGAAATCGGATCGCGTCGTTTGTATTGTATCTAAGTGAATCGGTATAAATGGCGAGCAAAAAATTGGTTCGAAGATGGAGGGGTTGCAAAAGGGGGAAGAGAGACGGGGCTAGAACGGGAGAGAGCGGGAGAGAGAGGGAGCGAGAGGGAGGTTGGCGGGAAGGGAGAGAGAGCGAGGAGGGTTGGACATTATTTATCGATAGCAATGAAAAGGTGGCGGTCGGCGCTTGATGCCGGAGGCTCATTATTCAGATTAACGTTACGCGCCTTTTTTCGCTGGCCAATACGCCGGTGAATATTACTCGATAAATCATGGACGTCACAGTGCTAAAGACCCAAAGAAAGGAGGGTCCTTGAGATTTTTCAAATCATCTGGCTTGATGAATGCAACATCGTTCCTCGGGCCACGAACTCCGGTGCTCGTGGAACAGAGCGCACCAGAAAACATTAGCATGAGTTACCATCGCGTTGCATTAGCATGAGTTAAAATGGTAATGGTAACACAATACATCGATTGCGCGCCGTGGAATCGTTTACAACCACGGGAAGTGTTAAACTCGAATATGGGACGTGCAAAAGCTACCGACATCGGTCAACGTTCCGCAGCCGGTTCGACGCTGATTAAGAACCGCGTCCATTACCGCCAACGTTTTTAATGCCCTTTTCCCCTTTAAACGGTTAACGCGACCGGCACGCGGATTCGCGAGTCCGATTCGGTCAGGTACGCTCACCGGGAGTGTACGGCTACGGCCTGTACCCAAGTGCGAAAACATTCGTAATTAGGGTGATTGGGGGCTGAAGAAAGAGAGAGAGAAGCGATTCGTAGCCGCGGTTCTCTCCACCGATACCGGTGGGACATTAACGTCGCGGAGAGCGGCCGGAGAGCGGCCGGAGAGAACAAACGTTCCATCGCCGGGCATTATGCGGGAGAAAACTTTGTTCCTGCCCGAAATATGTGGAGCAAGAGGGAACAGAGGCGCTCCGGTTCTCCGGTGCACCCGGTAATCGAGATTTATATCCCGATTACGGCAAAGGGGAGGGGCAGCCGAGTAACGAGGAACATTCTCGTCCGACCCTTAACATAGTTAGCATTAGTCGTACTGGAGGACGGGAAAGGGAGGGAAAGAGTGGGAAAGGGGCGAAAGGAGAGGTGGTACAGAGGTGGTATCTGACCGATGGTTCTAGGAGCTGTTGGTAATTTTTGGACGCCGGCCGGGCTCGTGAGAGCGCGCTAGCGGGGAAGAATCGAGAGACTAGGGGAAGAAAAGGAAAAAAGGGAGCGGCGGCGAATCGAAATAGGGAAAGGAATCTCGGGTGTCTTTTGTGCGACTCACTGGGTCACCATTTATAGATGTATTCATCTAGCTCGTGACTGGGAGACGGAGAAAGGATATCGGGAGTCGACGACGGAGGGCAGCGGAACGTCGCCAAGCGTGGGATAAATATCTACAGTCTGTGTTTCGTTTAATTAGCATCGGTATACCGGCACGGTCGCACTCGCGTACGAATACGTGTACGTGCAACGGGCAACGTGCAACAACGAGCAACGGGGCAACGTGGCTGGACGTGCAACCGAGAGGCAGAGGGAGAGAAAGAGAGAGAAAGAGAGGGAGCGTCGCGTCTGTTGGCGAGTGGGTGGGGAAGCAGCGGTGTGCTCGAGTCGCGAACCTAAGGACGTACGGATGTTGCGGAGCGACCGGGTGGACGGGACGGGGCAGAGGAAACGGAGGACAGACCCGAGAACCGAAGAGAGAGGGGAGAGAGAGAGAGAAAGAAAGAAAGAAAGAAAGAAAGGAAGAAAGAAAGAAAGAAAGAAGAAAAGGAGGTTGCGAGGGGGAGGAGGTGAATCGGAGAGTCGGACGGACACGTTGACGAGGCACGGTAGTACCTCGAGGACTAATTAAATAAATCCGGGAGCGGCTTCTCGGGCTGCGATCGCGACCGTAACCACCACGACGATGGTTAGGGTCGTCGTTGCGGAGGCGTCTCGGGTCAAGCAGAAGGTCAGCACGCTGGCGGTCCATCTTCTCCTCCCTCCTGGTCTTCTGCTTCATCACCGTCGCACCGGTGCTCCTCTTTTCGTGACGAGACTAGCGCCCCTCGTGTCGTAGATTACCTTCCGTCCTAGCTAGTCATGCTAATTTATTCGACGCTTGGCATAACGATCGCTTTCCTTCGCTTCGGAACTCGAGCTCGAGAAACGCTGCGGTCCTCTCTCTTTGCGATTAGTCCTCTCTCGAGACAGAGAAAGAGAGAGAGAGGGAGGAGAAGCGTTCGTTACAACGACTCGCGAGATTTTATCGAGAAAGCACGAAGAGAGATCGCGGCCCTTACGAAGAGCTAAGAAGAAAGTCGTAACGACGAGGACGACGACGTGGAGGTTTGGAAAGGTAGCGTTGGAAGCGGGTCTGGGGATTCGGCGACGCGTTGGCGAACGGTTCGCCATCGGACCGCCAATGGAGAAGCGACCGCGTCGGAGTATGTTCCGAGTAGATAGAGCCGATGCACGAATAGATAGAGCGTCTAAACCGCCTCTCGGTACACCTTGCTGTTAGCAGGCGATATTAGTCTAGGTGGCAGCTGTTGGTGAGAGCCTCTGCTTGTAACCAATCAACGTACTCGCTCTCTGTTCGACGCGGTTTTCCTTCTCGGTCTCGTCGTTCATCATCCGCCACTCGACCGTCCGAAGCTTCTCTCGGTCGGTTCGCGGATGCAGCGCGAGCTTCGACCAGTCATTACGCGAATACCGGCAACTCGGCCCTCGCCTAGCTGTCACTCGCCGCTACTCGCGCTTTCCCTTCCGAATCTCCACGCGATCGAGATTTTCGTCTGCGGCGAGCGTGGCCGCGCGGATCGACCGATCCTCGCGATACGCCGCGTGGTGGGAGGCAATTTATACGTTAAACGGTTCCGCGTTTTTCCACGGACCTCGCGGTACCAGTTCTTGCGCGTGAACCTCTGCGAGATGTTCTATCGTCGAGGTAGGTAGACAGCCAGAGAGAGGTGCGTTCGGGACGATAAATATAATGCGCGTTCGTGTAAGGAAAGTGGACGCCGACGACGAGGAGAAGAAGGACGAGAATCACGAGAGCGCGGTCTAAGGGCATCGAGCCTAGGCCACTTTGGCTCGGCATGCCACTCTTACCCCTAATTAGCATACAATTTCTGTCATAGCGCAGGCTGGCAGAGGCTGGCGGAACCTGGCAAGCCTGGTATATAAGCACTAAATACCATCGCGGAAACATCCTACCGGTACGTGCCCGAGACGTACTCCAGCGACTAACCGTGCACCGACGACAAATTGCCCTGTCCATTTACATATCTTCCCGCGTACTCTTCCTCCGTCTTCTACGTCTTGCTCGATTTACGCCGCCGCTATCCGTTACGCGGCGTTTTCGCCGGGCGAAAATCCTCCGCTGCGAAGGCATCGCGCCGCGGCATTGGCTTTCGACGCGGTTCAACGAGGGCGGCGGGTATGCAACCGGTGGACGAAGCGGTGGAACGAGCAGCAGCGGGAGAGGGAGAAGAAGGAGATGACCGAGGAATGCAAAAGAAGACAGCCACCCCCCGCGGTTCATCGGTGCAACCTCAGCAGACCTGTACATCTAGCGCGGTTTGTTACCGGGATAAAGGTGGCCGGTGGAGGAACGAGCAAGGTGAACGAAACCGGAGGATGCAGGCGTTTGCGCGATCCTGCACGCTGAGACCTATCTATATGCAGGAAAGTGCGTGTGCGTCAGAGTATACCGTCAGGCATACATAATTAATATTTAAAGAAGGAACATCGGCACCGTCCGCCGCCGCCGCGGCGCGCTACGCCTCTCTGTATACCGGAGCGGATGCTTGTTCGGGAACCCGTGTGGAGAAAGGAACCAACCCGCTAATGACAAAGCCACTTTTCCACCGCGACACGGCCCAGGAGGAAACGGCACGCGTCCCAACCAATGGCTATCGCGGCTAATTCGTCTTCGGGACCGGCCGATATTTCGCAAAGCGGCGCGGCGACGGCGACTCGCGCGAGGAGAAGGCCTAACGGGTGCAGCAGCGGCATTCGCAGGAAACGTTTAACGAGAACACCTGCCCAGTTCGGGGTGCAAATGCACGCGTCATTATCAACTAATAAGGCCCCGAATGGAACGATCGAGTATTGCGGAGCCACTGCGCCGGGAATCGAATGACCGGTGAAACTCGTTAAATCGCTGCCACTTACCGCCGTTGGTTAGAGCGTTTAAAGGCATTGCCGCGGTAATGCGGACAACGTTAGACCTCTGTCTTTCGCTCTGTCTTTCGCGCGAAAAAAGTTTGCCAAGGGAACGGCTTATATCCGGCGAACGGTGAACGGTTCGACCGATTTTCCGCTAGACAGCCACACACGCAAGGATTTACCTTTCCGTCTTATATAAAATATATATACGATATAAATAAGCGTTCGAACGATACCCCGAGGCCGGAGTGATAAAAGGTGCAACAAGAGAATCGGAGAGAGCTTCGAAAAGTTCGATTAGAGTTTTTGTTTGCTCCTCGGAGGCAACGCGCGTTCGTCCTCCCTCTCTCTCTCTCTCTCTCTGGCCCCTGCTCGCCCCTATTCTCTCGGCCGCTGCTCGTCGCGTCTCTCTCGCGCGCGAGGCTCGTCGTTACGCTTCTCTTCTCTCCGCGCGGTTCGCTTCGAACGCGCGGATGGTTTGTCCAGGTGCGTGCTCTCTCCTTCGAACGCTGGGCTCGCGAAGGTGGAGAGGCAAGATGGACCGAAGGTACTCGCATTTTTTGCCTGCTCCATTCTTCGGTCCTCGTGCCGCGCGGAACTTCGAAAGGATGGAACGCGAGGGAGAAGGAGGGAGAGAGAGAGGGAGAGGAAGCGAGAAAGGAAAAGGGGGAGGAGACCTTTTTTGCATCTCGTAACCCCGTAACCCCCGACTCTCCACGGCCGAATCCTCTCTTCCCTCTGCCTCCGCTCTCTTCCACCTTTCCGAGCAGCGACCACGACTTATTTGGCCGCGTCCGAGACATCCGCCTTCCCCGAGTAATTAACACGACGAGTCGGCCGATTTTTTCCGCCACCGCGACGGGAACCGTGACGGGGACCGCGACCGGTGGTCGAGGATCGCGAGAGGAGAATAGATCGCGGCGTTAGTCGGCGCGTAAAAACGCGCAAAACGCGCGAGTCGAGAGGACGAGAGAACGTAACAACCGCCTACGAGTTAAAGCACGTGGACACGTTGGTTTTTTCTTCTCGGCGGGGACCACGGATCGCTGGAGGCTTCAATTTAAGCGTACCTGGCTAAAACAATAGGCCAGGCCTGTGTTGCTGGCACGGCCTGACGGCCGGCGTTTGGACAGCCCTGGAGGCTGGGTCGGAAAAAATAAATGGCCCGAAGAACCGAAACCCTCTACGAACCGCGGCGCGCTGTCCGACGGAACGAGCAGGATGCGAAGGAAAAGACGGTTATAGGGAGAAGAGGCTCGGCCCGGAGTGAGAGCTATAGGTACACCGAAGATGTAAAGGTGGATGCTACCACGCCCAGAAACGACCTCGAGACCTCTTTCGCCCCGTTTCTCCTTCTCCGGTCGACTATCTCGGCAACCCGCGCAGTCCCGCGATTCGCGAGCCGAAGTTAGCCCGGGCTAGATGGGAAATTTCGTTGCGTCACGCGGTGGCGACAGGGAAAGGAAGACCTAGAAAGGTCGAGGCGTCGACGATGCGGGGCGGGAAGGAGAGGTGGTAATTTCTATGATTGCCGCGCTAATAACACGGGATGCTGCCGCGAAGGTGGAAGTTAGGTAGAACCGGATAGACGGTCGGTCTCTCCGGTCTCGGTGGATGGAAACAAGGGTCTGGTCGTTTCCCTCGGCTGCTCTCATCCTCGTTATTTCTCGTTTTTCGATCGTACGTATCCTTGCGCGCAATTACCGTTGCGTCGCGCGCCGCGAGCTTCTAATCCAGGCTAATGGTATCGAAAGGTGGCTGTGCGAACGCGAGGGCGCGCGCGCCGTCCCGACGTCCCGCGTCCCCGATTAGTCATTACTTTACTCGACGAAAGCGGTCTCTTCTGTGGCCGCGGCTCGACTAAACCACTGTGTAATTATGCTGGAAGGGTCCTTGAGCGAAAAGGGGAAGAAGGCTGGAGGAGGATGGGGAACGAATCGTAGAGTCATGCAGCGTCATCGTCTTCTAGGACGAATCGGACAAGGACGAGCTCGCGGCGACCGGTATTCTCCAGCGGATGCCAGCGTCTTGGTCGTCGATAGCGCGATCCTCGTGGTGTTCGTCGACGGGGTCGACGTCGCTGCGCGAAATTCCTTTTTTCTCTCTTACCGAATTCGCCGCGCGAGCAACTCCACGACATGGAAGAAAAATACCTTTCTGCGACGGGCCGGAGAACCATCGTGGAAAGAGAGAAATATACGGAGGATGCAGGAAGGTCTAATTGTGAGACTGGAGCCCATTACGGGCCTGAAATTACAGGGCCGGCTCCCCCGATCTCCCGTTCCATAGAATAGTCGGTTCACGGTGTGCTTAGTCCTCTTTTCGGGTAACTGGTCGCGTTCCGAGAATAGTGCCCGTTATTATAGGTCCGCCGCGATATTAGTATCTTGTCATTTGTATCGTTTCGGAGGGTCCCGGGGTCCGTACAATTTGCCCCCGATCGTTCGTGTCCCTGTGTCCGTATATGTATATCCGCTCCGGAGTCGAGTCCCGAGCTTAATCGAAAGTTTATTAGGGCCAAGAGGAACGGCAAGATCGGGCAGATTTTCAGAAAATCTCGCGCAGCCGCGACATGGCCGATAGCCGATGGTAATTGAGAATAATAGCCGCGGCAGCAGTTTCCCGCTTCTATACTCGTAGCTCGGTGCATTCACCCCAAGGCGGCCTACGGCTGTATCTCGCCTCGCGCCTCTCTCTCTCTCTCTGTCTCTCTGCCTCTCCCTTCCTCTCTGTGGCCATTTCTCTTCCTCTTTCTCCACCTAGCGTTGTGCAAACCTATTTGCCGTAAAATTACTCCATGGTGGCATCTCGCGCTACCTCGCCCCTGAGCTGGTCTCGTGCTCGCTCGCGTGTACCACCACGGACGTACCGTTTTCGAGATGACCGATTCGCGCGGAGTGTGCTCGCCTCGCGCGACGCAACCGACCGCTTCTCGGTCGTTATGGAAAACGATCGGTCGCGAGAGCGGTTTCTCCGAGTGTTCGAGCCGCCTAGAATCGGTTAGCGATCGCGACCGCGACACGAGCGAGGGCGAGCGAGAGCGAGGAATACTCGGAATGCCGAGGCGACTACCTTTTCGACCGCTAATAGGCGGAGGAACGTAACGGCGAGGATCATAATCCAGAAGGTTGGCGCAAAGCGCGAACTCGGTATTTTTGCCGGCTGTCCCCGGGTACCGGTGACGATTCGTCATCGAGACCGGCCCTACCGGCCGAGAGAGGACTATTAATCAGCTCGACCCGGTCGGTGGTCCCTTTAAACGGATTTAAAGGACAACTCGCGCGCGCCTCTGCCTGTATCGGCGCGATGGCGCGCGTGCAACTGGGAGAAGAAGCGAACTAATCTCGCGGCGGAGTTTGGAGCGCTTTGGAGCGCGTTGGAGCGCGTTGGGTCGGACGGTGTCCGCGGCGGCGGATCTAACGGTATATACAGGCCGAGAGACTGGATCGGTACTGGAGAGATGCTGCGCGGCGTCGAGGGAGAGAATCGGGGGCAGGGAGAAAGGGAACGGAGATAATTACCGAGGGGAGAGGCGGAGGAGGTGGATACGAAAGCCGGGGACTAGATAGCGAGACTGAAAAATGGGGGCGATAGAGCGGCGATGGAGCGGCGATGGAGGAGCAATAAAATACGAAGCGGAGACGGTATCGCGGCCAGCGGCGGTGTAATTATTGTAAACCGGAAAACGAATATTGCGTATCGAGGCCCCGGCGCATGTCGGCGAATGTCGGCGGCTGCTCGCGCTGCTCGTTTTCTCCTCGGCCACCGATTGCGGGGGTTACGCTCGATTATCCGAGCAGCAACTCGATCGGAGCGCCGGCTCGCGAGCGATTACGCGCAACGTTTCGTTATTCGCGCGTATAAATTTTTCCTCCAGCCAGGCCGTTTCGAATTCCGCCGCGCATCGCGGTTCCCCACGTGAAATTTCTATTTGCACGCCGGCAGAGATGGAAGGCAGCGGCGGTTTCCAGGAAGCCGTAGCCCGAGCAACGTGGCGCCATGCGACGGTCGTTAAAGCGGCCCGAAAAAAGCTCGTTTCGCGAGATTCCCTGTGTAATTTCGCGCACCGGGTCTTAGACCAACTGCGAAATTCGTGGTACGTCGGATATCTCGTTGTCCTCCCGGCGAGGACCGATTACCTCCGGGCAATCCTTTAACGACTCGCTCTCGTCGTTGCGTACCGGCAGACCGGTATTTACCTTTATGGCGTCTATTCGGTGGCCGCGATGCGCGATACGTATTGGCCGTCGCGTGGCCTTTCTCTCGCGAGCCTCGAAACTTTGCCGCGAATGCCGCGAATTCCGTCCCTCCGTTCTCCAACGGCCAATCCTACTCCGATTCCGTTGGCCGGTTCTCTCGGTCCAGACCGCGCCATCTGATCGGTATCTCCGATCCCCGGTAGCTGCATCCTCCTCTGGTAACGTAGATTCGCGCCAACGATCGGCTAACGGGACATCCTCGCGACCGAGGATCGCGCGCCAGCGGAAGGACGTCTTCTCCTCTGCGTCGTCGCCGATGCGTCCTCGTCGAAGTCGTCGTCGTCGTCGTCGTCGTCGATCGGCGGGACAAGATTCGAGGTCGACAGAACAGATATCGAGAGAGGATCGAATAACGCCTCGTCTCTCTCCTCCCGCCACCCATCCGCGACGACAGCTTTACAACCGCAACATTCCATCGGCAGGAGAAATCGCGTGCAACGCCGTCACTCGTCCGAGCTTTGCCATTTTTCTCCCGTTTCTCTGGTTTCCTCCTCGTCCTCTTGGTCGTCCTCTTGGTCGTCCTCTTGGTCGTCGACGACCGAATTGAGATATCGCGTGAATCGTGGCAACGCGGTTCGAAGGAGAGGGAAAGGGAGAAAAGAAAAGGGTGGAAGCTTAATGTACACCGGCGCGGCGGTGTATTAACATCCCTCGCGAGTGGTCGACTAATTGCGCAAAGCCGTATAATCCGCGGATTCCGCGTAACAAAGCCCCGCCGCGGTGGATTATATCAATTAGAGAGTGCGCGGAGCGTACGCGGGGCGGAGGAGGAGGGTAAGAGAGAGAGAAGAGAAGGGGAGGAGAGTCGGCAATGCCCGGCGCTTGTACACCTGGTCGTAACGAGCGTTAAGCGCTACCGCCGGCCGTTAAAAGGACGGCCGAGGTTCTCGGACGAGAATGGATAGGCGACGGGAAGCTAATTATAATAATCCGCGTCGGGGGAGCGGGAGTGCGAGGGATCGGTGGCGGGAAATACGCGGAGCTGGTTCCCAGACGGATCGGCGAGGACCGATGGCTTATCGAGCGAGAGAATTTGTTCCGGTAGCGAGGAGCAGCCGGCCGGCCGCGCGTGCATTTCGCGATCGAAGAATTCGTGCGTGAGCAGCCATGTTCGAATCGGTCGATCGGTAGTTGCATTAACGTCGCACGTCAGCGTTCTTGCGGGCCGTATGGGGAAAAAGAAAAGGCGAGAGAGCAGCGGATAAAGGAGCGGCGATAATCTCGACAGCGAGAAGACGTCTGGATGTATCGAAAGGGGATGCGAGAGAGGCGAGAGAGGCGCTACTGGATACGGGAAGGAAAAGGGAAGGCGCAAAAGGAAAAGGAAAGGCAAAGGACAGGGCGCAACGGCGACCGTGTGTGTCGTAGTACACGCTCGTGGTCGTTCTCGCGAATGAACCAATAATGAGTTAAATGCAATTAGCCGCGCTGCCAATACAGCCAGTCGGCGCGCGTATATACGGGCGTGAGAATGAAATATCGTAATTCATTTGGCGCCCCCGGGCTTTGGCAGGATGCATTACCCATTCCGCTATGCGCGATAGCGTCCAAAACGGATGGCAGCCCTGCGCCCTGCGCCCTGCGCTCTGCGCTCTGCGCCCGCAGCACGCGCGAACGCGCGTCAGCCTGCGTCAGCGTGCGCGAACGTACGTGCACGCCGGTGCCGCGTGTGTAGGTAAACGCGAGCGAAGGAATGACCTCAGATGGATATCGGTTAATAGCTTTTTTCGGACGAGGTTGCAACGCGAGTGGAAGGAAGAGGTCGCGACAGGCGAGCGAGCGAGCCAGACGACCACGAACCTCGACAACTGGTTGTGCCGAACTCTTCTCGTCTCGGTGCTCCGGTTCGTTGGTGCTCGGTGGTGCGTCGGCTGGAAGATTGGTCGTTTGCCCGGGTGGTGCCACGGTGTTCCGTGCTCGTGCTACCGCGGCTAGTCATCGGGACCAGGAACTGCTTAACATATGATAACGCTTTGCTGGATTTTTTTCCACGGTAGCCCGTGCTCGGGGCACGATAAGCGCGTGTAGGTGCGGCACGCTTCGCCCTACGTACCGTCGCGGTCGGTACGCGTTGCACGCGACGCCAGGCCCGAGGATTAACGCGGCCGTATCGACCTGACCCTCCGGCCGTTCAGCCTGTCGCGTGACCGTGTCGCGAGCAAATCCGCGTCCGCGCGGAAAAGCGCCTTGGAAGGCTTAGAGAGGCGTAGAGAGGCATCTCTGGAGAGTAGAAGGACAGAGAGGGACGCGCGGCGAGTTAGAAGGGACTGTAACAGAGGAGCGATTTTTCGGTGCGTTTGTCACGGTCGAAGCTAGAGAACCGAGGGAGGGCCGGCAAGGTGGCGCGTATACTCGTGGTAATTAGACGGGTTGGCAGGCTGACTTCCAAAACGGGCTTCGTCCGGTACGCTTACTAATGAAAGGGAGTGACTAACGACTGATTATTAATATTGCCGGATGATCTCGATCGCGCACCTAGCACGGTATTAACTCCGCAGCGATATCGGCCTGCTGCGTGACGGCTAATTAGAGGGGTCAGAGGAATAGAAGACCTTCTTAAGACGAAGGGTTCGTTACGCCGAGGGAATCGCGTTACCGCTCGTTAATCGCCGACAGCTATTGTACGTCTGTTTCTTTCACCGCCTGGCGCGTATACTTTCGATTAGACGCGTACGTATAGGTGGGCCGCGCGTGTGCGCGGCTCGTTTAGAATCGCCACCGACCGATCCTACTATCCGGCCCTAGACGTTCCGCCTGGGAAAACGGACGTTTCGTTGCCGAATGGCAACTTTTCCCGAAAGCAATAGCAATGGAAGCAGGGGTAATTGCGGTGGGATTACCGGTCCGATCAGTTTTCGTCGCCCTCTCTCTCTCTCTCTCCTCGGTCTGATCCGGTTAAGCGTGACCCGCGATATCTACGCGAGTCCTTCGGCCGCGTTTATCGACCGAGTTGAATCGTTGCGCGAGACATAAAACGGTCGGACGAGAGAGCAAAGGGAGGAAAAGAATTCGTAACGACATTAAAGCGGTCGATACTAAATCTCTCGGTTTAATTATAAGCTTTCTCGCTCGCACGCGAACAAGAAGAATAGATACGTGACCTGTCTCGCAGAATGAATTAGTCGTTTTCTCGACAGGGACGATGAGAAGTTGGCGGAGGAGGATGGAAAGGAGGAGAAGGAGGACCGTTCGTAGAGCAGTCTCTCGCATCGCGCGAGCATCGGCTCATTAATCTCCCGCGGTAATTGCGACCATATTCCAACGGAGCGCGGTTAAGACTCTCTCTCCTCCTCCTCCTTCTCCTTCTTCTTCTCCCTCTTCTTCTCCTTCTTCCTCCCCCGCGTCCTTCTTCGTCTTCGGCTTCTTCCACGTCATCTGCGGCAGGGAGGGTTAGGGAAAAAAGAGAGGAAAGCAAAAAGAGGAGAGGAGAGCGCAGCGGGGAAGGCTCTGGATACCTGTCCGTCAATCTCCATCGATTGCCTATAACGGCCGAGACTAAAAGTCTCCCGGCCTCGGTGGTTTTAGACTTTTCATCGTCGCGGAGTTTCCCAGTTTCACGGTGCGCGTCGCGACGCGTGAATCGAGGAATCCGGTAGCGGCGCGATCGATCGCGAGCCTCGGACGTTTCTTAATTACGCTCGCGTGCAAATTAATTAGGAGGTTGCGCGTTATTGGAGCGTTCGCGGCTCCCAGCGGTCCCCCACCCGCCACGCGAACCTTCACCCGTTCCTCCGATCCTCTTTCTCTTCTGGTTCGATCATCTGGTTGCGCACGGACGTCACGGTCACCATTAATTATCGGTCGATGTAACGATCCTGGCGACCGAACCCACAACTCGATTCCGTCTGCCCTCCGAGAGGTGTTTTCGTTTAACGATCCAGCCAGTACTTTAGGGAGCTGACTGCGAAACCCGTGCTCGATAATTTCCTCGGACGTATCGATCGTTCCGAAGTATAAGTGCACGTTACGGGATGTAATTTGTTAGGCCTAAACGTTTTTTCGCCGAATCGTAAAAGAATCGAACGCGGAGGATCGTTCTCGTGGGCGCGGCAAAGTTCCGCGAGAACGGAAGTCTAATCGAAGGTTGTTGGCGGATTCGCGTCGCGTGTCCAGGTTCTTCCACCGAGCATCATGCTCTTCGGGGGGTAGGGGTTTCGTTGGGGGGTTGGCCGATTAAAGGAAAGAGAAAGTAGGCAGAGCACGCGAGGAGGGGAACCGGCGAGCAGGTGAAGACGCAAGGACGCGGTTCTATCGAGTTCTATCGAGAGACTCGGCGGACCGGGGACGAGGGCGATAGGTCGGTTGCTCGCGGTCCGATGTGGTAAGTGGGATGTAAAGGAAAAGGATGCGGCAGCACCCTCCCCGTCGAGTTGCCCCGGGGGCCAGAACGAGCGTTGCACCGAGCGTAGACCCTAACATCGCAGCGTGAGGCGTTCCACACACAACTCAGAGGTTGTTGACATAAACGATCCGGGACGTACAACGTTTTAATACAAAGTTCTTTACGATCGGGCCGGAGTGCGCGTGCTCCCGCTCGCCGAGTTTGCGACTCGTTCCGGACTACTCTCCGCCCGGCAACGTTTCTGTCCGGTCGGCTCTCTCTCTCTCAGATTAGGCCCTGTGGTGCGTATACGCGCCCGCATAAATCCCGGCCCTCCCATAAATTGCGATACGGTAGCATTAAAGTGAAAATAATGTATGAAATTTGCCTTTTGATCATTTTGTCGGCCGGGGGCGCGCGGCTTCCGCCTTCTCGCTCTCCCTTCGCCTCGCCTCTCCTTACCCTCTCGCACCTCCATCAACCCCTCCCGCGCTTTCCGTTTCGCTTCGACGTTTCGGTAGGCGCCACTCTGCGCCTCTCACCGGCCGCGAATCGGTCGCGCACCGGCCGCCGCGCTAGCGAATAATCCGCGTCGGAAAGGAAGAGGAGGAGGAAGAGGAGGAGGATGACGACGACGACGAGCGCGCGCGCGCCTTTCGCAGCCGTACAAAGTAACAGGTTCGCCGAT
The DNA here is from genome assembly GCA_002201625.1 of Euglossa dilemma. NCBI lineage: Eukaryota > Metazoa > Arthropoda > Insecta > Hymenoptera > Apidae > Euglossa > Euglossa dilemma. The sequence continues at coordinate 687,827 of NIJG01000031.1, forward strand.
CGATTGGACGCCCGATAAGCGGACACCGCTGAAATATTTTCCGTTTAAAGCCGGACTTAGGGGGAATATTGTTCCCGGATTACATGCCATTACTGTCACGTGTAACACGCGGCTCCATCGGAGGGGACGTATCTCGCGATAGGTCGGTGAGAGGACCTCCTAATCTTGCATCAGGCCCGGCGGGCCCTGCGTTCGCGGCTCCCGCTCGTATCCAGCCCTTCCTCCGACCCGCTCTCCTCCTCTTCCTCCCCGACCACGCAACCCGCGTCTAGGTAGCCGCGCTACTTATTTATCCCTAATACCCGTCCCGCGGCGACGGCGTCGGTGACGGCGACGGAGGCGGCCGTGGAGGCGGTGGCGGTGGCGGCGTCCAAGGGACCGCGTCGCGGCGAGATCCGCGAAAGCGAACGTACCATCTGTCGGATTACGGGAGGATCGAAGCTCAAACAAGGAATACGCGATAATAACGATTGCCAAGCCGTTCATCGGAGCCCGCATAGGTGATTTATAAAACGGGTTTATCGAAAGGATCGAATTGGTTCGGTGGATGCAAAAAGACCAGCTTATTGACACGCCTAACTAGCTCGCAGCGTATACGGAGTAACCGGTAGCTTCCGCGTTCACCGGTATTATCTCGCGCATGCCCGAGATCCACGGGAAATCCAGCTCGTCCTTTTTCCATCCTTTCCGACCGTTTTTATCCTTCCTTTTCGCCGATAATCGCCGGCTATTCGGTCGAAGGTGAAGCCGCGTGGACGTACGCCAGCGATGCATATAGCGATGCATATAGCGATGCATCGACCGATACGCGTCCACGTCCACGTTTCCGCCGACGCCGGTCCCTCCACCGTAATGCGCACTGTCTCGCCACTTTTCTCCGCGAATTATGCAAAATACAGTGAAAGTCGAATAACCGAGGCGCGTTGGATCGTGCTCGCGCGTCCCTATGCGTGCGAGCGAGTAATGCGAGCGTGACGCGCCACCATCGCCCCGTCGATGCGTCGCGACGTGTCTCGGCGACAGCCATCCTCCGATTTATCTACGCGACCTCCATCGATTCGGCGCGCGTGCGACGCGTAAACCTAAACGGTCGGGCGACGCGACGCGATTATCCCGCTGGTCGCGTTAATTACCGGTCACGCGGGAAGTAATCGGGCGATTTATCGAAGGAACCGGCTTGGTCGCGCTCGCGCGCGCGCCCCGCGAGGACGATTAGGCCGCGGGGAAAAGAATGGTTATTAGCGCCGGGAGGCGTCCTTATGCGGCGCGGAAGCGTCGAAACTCGGAGGAACCGGCTCGCTATCTCGAATGCCAGCGTTGTCGCGTCGGCGCTCGGCGGCGCGGCGGCCGGACGTTGGCGATCGAGGGCAATTAGAACTATCGGTGGAACGGCGCAAACGCGTAAATCGGTCGGGGTTCCTCGAGATACAGTTGTATAATTAATAGAAAAGTACAAGCGACAGGCAGCATGTGCCGGCTGGAGAGACTGGCCGCGGCGATACGCGGACAAAAGTACGGAGCCTGGAGATGACGGTGGCAGATAATCGTGGCAGGGTACACGGTCGCCTAGGTCGCTGGAAATTCGAGCGAGAGGGAAGAGCGGTCGCGCGAGTGGGAAGCGAAGGCGGCCGAGGCGGACGAGTCCGAGGAGACTCCGTGGAAGGAATTGAAAGTCCGAGACGTCGCGAACGCGCGGCGAACGCTTCGAGCGAACGCGTGTGTGGGTACACGCGCGCGTCCCATACCGTGCCGTGTATGTCCGCGACTGCGTGACAAATAAACGTTCGCTCGGTCGCGACCAGCCGAACGGGAATTTGCATTCGTACGCATAACGCGTTCGCGGGGATCCCTGGACGCGGGCCGCGCTTCCACGTCCACGCTCTTTCTTCCTTTCCACGGGTTTTTGCATATTATTTCCAGGGATACGCGGTTGGTATCCGTGTATAGCCCGTTGGCGAACGCTCGTCACGCGCCAACCATTCCACGCGTGCTCGGTTTTTTCCCCGCCCGACAGGGAAAACGGCGACGGAAAAGCCGCGATGGCGCGCGTTAATTCCATCTCGCTACGTTCATCCTACCAAGCGCAAACGCGTCGTTGACGTGCCTCGCGTATAGATAATCCATCGATTCGATCGCTTTGATCCGGGGCTAACCGACGCTAAGTAACCGCGAGTTTGCGCGCTCGGTTCCGAGGGTACTCTCTCTCTCTTTCTCTCTCTCGCGCCCACTTTCTCTCGCGTAATTCCCTCTGCGTAATCGGAATAACGCTCGGCAATAACTCACGCAGCCCGAGTAATTATTATTGCCGGGCTGCGGACGGTTACTCGGCGGCGATGCTCCGCAACATTTTATTGATGATTTACCGCTGCTTGCGTGCCAACGAAACGTATCGCGACGGGGTTTTGAAGCTCGTTACAAACGATTCGGGGGATTGTTCGTTATTAAACAAAGTCATTTTTTACCAGTTCCCGCTCACACGCGATCCACGTGTTTTTCACGAAAGTTGCGAGGTGCGAGAGGTCGGACGCGACGGATAGCGACCGATAGCGACCGTCCCAAGAGAGAAAATGGAGGGACGACGAGCCTCGGAACGGTGAACCGATTAAGGGGGTGTCGTTAGGACGTTGGGTTATACCGGGTTGCGCCGTGGCGTACAGCGAGGCGCATTATACGTGGCTATATATACCGGCAAATCTTTACGCGAGTTTTTACGGCTCTTTTCGGATCTCGCTGACACATTCGGTGAGGTCCCGCAGAACGAAAGGAATGTCAGGAAGGGGAAGAGCGTTGGCTCCATCGGAGAAGGTGAATCTCGCTCCGTCAAACTGGCCGTAAAGAGCCGCGAGATACGGGCTTTAATGGCCGTCGGTTACGACCAGACGAACTAGTTACATTTTATCGACCTTCCATTTCGGGCTGTACATATGTGCCTTTACCTTTTTCTTCCTCTTTTCCCCTTTTCGTCCGCCCTTCTTTTTGGACGCGCTCTCTCCCCGCCTCTTCGCTCCGCGCTCCGGCGTTATTCGGCTCGTAATAACGCCGGGAGAGAGAATAACGCGAGGAGCGATGACGCAATGAAAATTAAAATAATTGGCCGGTCGGCCGAGCGAGCATCGGAATGTCGCGGCGCGATTTATTTATTTCTATTTGCGCGTTAATCGCGCGCCGACGCGAGGACACGTTTACGAGCGGACGCGCGAAGATGAGGAGCACGCGCGGCACGCCGAGATTTCCACGAGGACGATAATGTCAATGGCTGAGAATGTCGACGGGCAGGATAGATCGGAGGCCGGCAGTTCTGGGTGGGTTTTCGTCCGCGTTCTCTCTTTGCCTCTTACGCGGCATCGATGACGCGTGCACGCGCGCGCCCCCGTCAGCTCGCGAGCCCTCGCGCCGCGGTCCACTCGAAAACGGTGGCGAGAGAGAGAGAGAGAGAGAGAGAGGCGAGAGAGCGGCGTCGGGACGGTGCTGGTTCGCCTGGTCCGTGTGGCCCCGCGTACGTGGACGACTCTCTTACCGGTGAAACGTGGAATTCCTGAGATAAGAGGGGGCTGCCGAGTGGCGAGATATTTCAATTCGGTGCCGTTTATCTACCCGGCCGTTCGCTTCCTCGAGTAAAAAGCGTTAAAAAGGCTTTAACGTAATTACCGACAAATTCGAGCTGCGACGGACGAGTACCTGGCAGGCGTCGGGAGATTACTCCGAGTGGCGAGCGTGTGAAGCAATAGAAAGAGTCACGCGTTGTCGTAAGCTGTCGACGTATCGACTACTCTCGCATAAATCACCAAACGGTAAATGCTTTCGCCAGAAACCAACGGCCCGTGGCATCCGACCAAACCTCGCTACCTTTTCTCCCTCTCAACGCTCAACGCGTTCCTTTGGACGGTGCGACGAGGGTGTTTCGCGCAGCTGTTCCGAAACTATCCCGATTTTTCTTATCTATCGCGGATATTTCTATTGCTGCGACCGGGTCGGCAGTATGAAATCCTTCTATGCCGCATTCCGTCTCCTCTCGTCTTTATGGCGGCCCGATGTAAACGTAAATGAAAGAAACACGCGGCAGAAAGGGGAGCCGGTGTAGGGTAGAGGGGCGCGGAAGACGCGTCGCGTAGGCGCGAGAAGAGAAGGTGAAAACAGTCGAGGCAGTTAGCGACGAGGTGTTAGCTCGATCTTGTCCGACACCGAAACACGTTTTCGGCGGTGCAGCTCCTCGGCCGATGCCTCCAGACCCCGCCGTTCCTTCTAACCCGAATTTACACGTTAAACGCACTAAAACCCACTAAAACGCACTAAAACGCGCTAAAACTCCGGTAGCACTAAAAGCCACGCGTTCGCCCTCGCCTTTTCCAGCTCGATCCGGACGCTTCTTTGTTTACGCGTACGCGCGAAGCGCGTGGGTCGCTCGGCGGCGTCGTGGTAAAAGCGCGGGGGTAGCGCAAAAGAATAGTAGCGTCGCGGTCGGGGGTGGATGCGGAGATTTCGACGCGATCGGATCTGTTGGACGTCGCGGTGGTCGTCACTGCGAGAAATCTCGAGCACTTCCGGTTAGTGGGTTCGAGTTAGTGGTGGAGCGAGTCTAGGAAAGAAGAGGCGTTTATCGAGACGCGTTGGTCGGTCGCGTGTCAACGAACCGCGGTCTCGTGGGTCACGTTTGCCAGCGTTTGCCAGCGTTTGCCAGCGTAGCCGGGCGAAAAGCGACGAGTAAGAGAGAAAGATCGAGTTAAGCGGGCCGCAAAAAGGGGAATCCGAGGAAACGTAAACACCGCTTCGTGTTTACAGCAGTCGTCGGGGATAACCTCAAATATTTGGGCTTTTAGGCATGTTTAAAGAGAAAAGACAGAGGCCGACTGCAGCGATGCCGGTGATCGTGAGACTCCGAAGACGGAAACATGAAACGTTTCTGGCCGACCGTAGCCCATTTGCGAGCTCCGTTTGTACCTGACCGCGCTACGACCGCTTTCTCTCCCTCTCTCTTTCTCTAAGCGTTTCTCGAGATACCGCGTGTACCGCTCTACGGAAGACGAGATTTCGCCTCGCGGTCTAATAAATATTCTAGCTACGGCGAGAGCAAATTAGCGAGGAAACGAAACGAAACTTATTAATTAATTTCTCGACAAATGGCCGAGCAGATAAGGGCGAGCACGGCCGATTCGATTAATTCTCGCTGGTATCTCGAATCATTTTCGTATCGAGGTTTTTCCCGGGTCACTCGCGTTTTATTACGTGGATCGCGTGTACGCTCGGTCGGTCGGGAAGCATCGAGAAACGAGATAGGGGTCTCTAAACGAGCACGTATCTCGGGAACATGCTCGGATAGGAATAAATGGAATAGGAGGGCTCCGAGACAAACGAAACAGGTTCGATCGCGAAGGCTGCGACCCCGAGCGCGTGCAACGCTCGACGGCGACGAAGACGACGACGACGACGACGGCGACGACCAAGACTACGACGATGCATCGCTTCTTACGCAACTTCCACGCTGCGCTCCTTATCCCTCGCCTCTTATCCCCGCCATAGCGTTGCGTGTTATTATATACATTATCGTCATCGTCCTCGTCCACCTCCTCATCCTACACCTCCTCCTCCTCCTCCTCCTCTTCTTTTCCGCCTCTTTCTCCTCGCATCGGTCTTCCTCCTCATTTCGTACGGGCCCATCGTCGTTTTCTGCCGGTTACCGGTGCTTCCATCATTCTCGAGAAGGGCCACGCCTGCCCCTCCCTCGATCCTATCTTCCTCCTTCCCTCTTTTTCTTCTCTTCCTCCCCTCGTGCACCGTGTACCCTCCCCTCGTTTAATTATCTCCGCGCTGATTGGTAGCGAGGAATTTCGTGTCGGGTAATTTTGATCCCTTCTCGCCCTTCGTCTCGGGTCCTCTGCTTCCTTCGCCTCTCCTCTCTTCTCCTCTCTTCGCCGCTCTTCGCGTCGCCGCCGCCCCTTCCTTCTCTAATCTCACGCGTTTCCTTCTTCTTCCATCGACCTCTTATCTCTTCTTCCCTTCCTCCCGTTACGCGTTATACCATTCGAGCCGCCTTCCTTGGCCCGTTCTCGCGCAATCTTCGTAATATCGTATTCCACGGCCACTCGATTTTCTTTTTTACTCCGCTCGGTTCGCCCTTCCGTCGTCGTCGTCGTCGTCGTCCTCTTCGTCGTCGCCATCGTCGCCATCGTGCCTGAAGGGACCGCGTCTCCGCTGGCATCGGTCCCCGAGTAGAGCCGGGAAAGGAGGGCGATCGAGAGCGAAGGGGAAGAAAGGACGAAACAGGATCCTCGAGGATGTTTGCTCGAGGATGCGGCACGGTGCGAATAGTGACATAACTCCCGGGGAACGTAGCACGAGTCAATTAGCTTCGCGGTGCCGTACCCGGTGCCGTACCGGACGTTAAGATGGGAGGCGCATCGGTTACGAGTCACGATCCGTTGCACCGTGGATTTATACCCGCCGCTTCGATGGCGAACCTGACACTGTCCTAGAGTATAGAGTAGTCGAGTAGAAACCCGCAGCCGGTTAATAAAACGTTTTTAGCCACGTGGCCTTTTCACTCTCGCGACAGGTGTTGAGGTTTCTCTTCCGATTCCGTCCGGTGCCCGACAGCCAGCGCGACTCGCGCTTAATTGCTCGACTTTCAGCAGGCTTTTCTCTACCTGCCTCGATACAAGATCGTAAAGCGGCGCGTAACGGCGAAATAAGTTTCGATAACGAAGGAAAGCGCGCGACAGACGGAATGGAGAGAGAGAGAGAGAGTTGAGCGAGCAACGTCGCGTGTCGGTCGGTCGGATAGCAGAGGTGCGATTTTACGCGAGTTTCTACTGGCAATGAACTCTGGATCGTTTTAGCGGCGTAAACGCACGATGCGAGTAATACGCGAGTGCTTTCCACGTTGCTTCTGTTTTACGATGCTCCGTAGAGCGGATAAACGTCGGGATCGGCGGAAATAGAGGAGGGACGGTGGGACACGCCGAATCTCGCGGCGAACGGTAAGATTTATCGAAGGAGAAGTCGAGGCGTATTCGCGGAGCTGGCCGAGCGGTGGAACAGTGCGGAGCGTGACGCAGCTCGCGTCAGCGTTGCATCGATCGCGTTGCTCGCTGCGCTAACGAACGTTGCTCTTCTCGTGAGCATTCTTAATGGTCGGTTGCTCGTGGCGCTATCAGCGACCGCTGTATTACAACCGGTGATAGTTACGCTATGCTGAACTAGCGTGTACGGTATTAGCGGCTGCTAATGAAACGCTACCCGTTTATTATCGCAACACGCCCTCCCCCTCCGCCGGCCTCTACACTTGTCCGATCCAAGTCTAGCATAAATAGTGACATAACTCGTGGCGGTGTACCACGAGTCAATTAGTTGTACCGTAAAGGATAGGTTGCGTCCGTAAGTAATACTCTACTCGCTCGTCGATCCGCTCTCTATACGCTCTCTATACGCTCTCTATACGCTTCCTCGCTAATTAACCTTACGCCGTTTTCCCTGCTGCTCCGTGTACAGTACTTTCCGTACTCGCGAAACCTTTCCACCAACAGGCCCGGCTAAACGCACCGAAGGTAATTAACTCGAGACATCCTATCTGGTCGAATCTCCTCCGGTCTGGATCTCGCCGCTGTGCTTTTCATAAGCGGTCGCGTTCCGCGCGTTTCGCGCGTTCCGAGGAGACGCGACAAATGACTCCATCTGTTTACTCGGTCGCGACACCCGTCGCGTCCTTGTCACCGCGCTATCGAGCGCGGTATATCGATTGGCAGCGGTTTGCGGTCGCGTTTAGCGCGTCCACCTGACGCGTTAGCTACGTCCGTCGAACCGGTCGCCGTCTCCCTTCCCATCCCCTTCCCGCTCCCTTCCCGACTCTCCTCGTCCCGATCGCGACGCCATCCGCTTCCTTCGATATCGAGGTCGCGAAACCAGCCCCGACTCGTTAATCTCCGGTTGTTGCTATAATTAAGAACGCGCGTACGCGTCTACACACGGTCGAGCGGGTCCGCGAGGAAATCGACCGGTCGCGAACTCGAACTAGGTCGCGCTCGCGTCTTCCGCCTCGTAAACGTACCAGCCTGCAACGCGATCGACGCCGACGCGTAACTATACCATCGAAGTAGGCGCGATTAAGGACGGGTACGGATTTTGCAAATGTTTCGCAACGATGGCGTTTGTGTGCCGATCACGGCGCATCGCCCACGGCGGTTCCACGCCGTTCCACGGTTCCTCTGTTCGTGTTCGATTCCACGGCTTATCGACCGGGAACGCGGCTCTAGTCGCAGCTGGTACTTTTCAGACAACCGATAGGCGTTCTCGATAACAGGCAACACGATAGCTGTAATTAATCCGCGATGTTACGTAAATTAATCGCGGCTCGATATATACCGTTCGAGGATGCTAGAAATAACGATCGCGTTCGAGCCCGGTCTAGCAGGTTCGCGTGAGACGCTGCACACGTCCGAAGGATACGTGTACGTGCACGCGAGCGTACGCTCGCGTACGCGCCGAGGGAAATTCGCGATCGGTCTGGCGACCGCCGTAAACCTCGTTTCTTCGACTTCTCGCGCGCGGAGAAGCACGACCGGCGCACCCGGAATAAGGGGGTTCCGATCTAACCGCTAACTAATAATTACCCGTAATAAATCAACATTCCGTCATTATTGTTTAATTATAATCAAAATCGCGAGTTGAATATTGATTACAGCGACGGGAACGCGTACGCGCGGAGGAGTGTCCGCGCGAGGAGATCCTCGCGACCCGTTCCTCTTCCTCGTTCTTTCGATTCATTAATTTCCAGAAGGCGTTACCGACGCGCCTGCGTTTTCCTCGTCTCCGACTACCGTCGTCCTCCGTTTTCCCAACGTCTCCAGCCTCCGACGACCCTACATCGTCGTCTTCTTCTTCTTCTTCTTCTTCTTCTTGTGGTTCGTCTCGGACCTCCGCCTATTTCTCCACCTCCTGCCCTTACCGATGGTCGGCCGGCGCTGATTCTTCGGGCCGTGTTTATTCCGAGCAGAAGGAACAAAGGAGTAGAGATATCTGGTCGGGTGGAAAGAGAGCAAAGCGAAGGGAACGGCGAATCCCGGTAAAAAGGAAGGGAGAGCGAGAGCGATAGAGGAGAAGATAGGGATTAGAAGAGGAGGGCAGAGGAGAGGAGAGAAAGAGGAGAAGCGCGTATAGATCCAATCAAGTATAGCCGCTCATAATTCTCTGTTGTAATTATTGCAGAGTCTCGGAGGGCAGCGCTCAGGCAAAGCGATCCTCTTATTTTATTGATTAAATTGCTATTACGTTATATACTCAAGGCACCGTTTCGCTGGCCGGCCGCGGGGGGGTTCTCGCCCTTCGTCTCGGGT
>NIJG01000031.1:697208-737064 GCA_002201625.1 Euglossa dilemma
GAGAAGGAGAGGAGAAGGAGAGGAGACGGAAGGAAGGGAGAGGATAGAGCGTATCGTGTATGCAACGCGTGTATGCAACGTGCACGGGTATTATACGGACGCGGTGATACCGTGGCGCTGATCCACGATGCCGAGGCACGACGAGAGGCACGACGAGAGGCACGACGAGAGGAGCAAGACGAAGAGGTAGGAGAGGAAGAAGGAGGAGGAGGAGAAGAAAAGGAGGATGGAAATTCTCATAGAGGCGGGAACGAGGAACCAGATAAATATGTCAGAGCGACCCGGGGAAGGAACCTCGATCTCCGGCGAGTCGAGAAGGAACTCGTGTAAAGGATAACCTCGCGAGGTTCTTCGGATAACCTCGCTTGGCAAAAGAACAAAACGGAAGGCGAGGGCAAGGGGGGCTAGGCGGCGAAGGGGAAAGAAAAGGGAGTAATCGTTCTCACCTCGGGAAGGAAGGCGCGTTTCGTCGGATCCATCGTGGTCTCGGCTGACGACACCTTCTCGCTTTCTTTTTCTCGCCGTGGCCGTCTGGGCCAACGCCAGAGCGGACGCGTGCGTCGAGGGACAACGAAAGAAAGGTTCAATCGGAGGAAAAAATATCGTCGCAGAAGAGCTGGCAGAAATTCGATATCTCGCCGCCTCGGCCTCGCCAGTCTATAATTATTCCATCTTCGTCGGTTCTCCGGCCGGTGAAACGTTGCCTCTCTGTTCGGCTCGCGAGGCGAATCTCGATTCGCGCGTCTCGCTCGCTCCTCTTCTCCGGTCCAGGGACCAGCCTCCTGCCGGAGTTCTCTCGACCGATGCAAAACACGTAATCCGATATGTCCTACTAGCGTGCAGATAGAGTCACTTGTTCGTGGCCTCTAGCCCTTGCCAGCTTCTCTCCCCTCTCTCTCTCTCTCGCTCAACCTCTTCCTCCTCCGCCCCGGCGGACGAGAGCCGGCAGACAAATCGACTCGGTGACAAGTTGCCGGTAAAAAGGTGGTGAACAGGGAACGCGCGGTGTGTCGGTGAATGAAAGGACGCGGCGCGTTGCCGCGAGAAACGTCGCAGCGCGACTGCGCGCGGCGCGGCGCCGCGATCTGGCGCGGCGCAAGCGCCGTGTCTACCCGCCAGATAACGTCCGTCCTTCGGAGACGGTGAAACCGATCTCGAATCCGTTCGCGGCCACGGCGGCAGTCGTTGTCGGGACGAGCCAACGGTGTTTGCCGCGTTTCCCTCGGCCAAAACTAAACGACCAGCGACGAGGAAGCCATTGGAGTATGGCGATTTCCTAGTCGAGTATCCCTTTGGATTGAGCGAGGCACCGGTTGATAGAAACCGGGTAAGGTAGAGGAGCGGTAGATGGCTGGCCGGTCGAAGTCCGCTTATCGGTAGTCGGCGGAAGGTCGTTTGTCGGTTAGGAATCGCTGGGGAAAGGGTGGCGAGCCGTGATGCCGTGACGCGGTGTGGCAGAAGATGGAAGGAGGGATCGGCGAGACAGGAGAGAGAGAGAGGAGAGAGAGACCCGTCTAGCCGGAGAACTGGAAGAACTGGCCTGGTGGAAGATTCAGCTCGAGATCGAGTCTCTCCGCGTGGCAGCGTGGTTACTAGAAAAATTCGATAAACGGTGTGTACATGGAGGCGAGAGAGGAACGAGTCGGATCGATCCGGTGTGTTCCACGCGAACCGTGCTGCTTCTCCTCTCCGCGATAATGACACGGGGCGGTGCCGCCTCGTAAACTATCGCCGAACGAAATTTATGGGGTAAGGTGGATACCTTTTACTTTGCAAACTACCTTCCTACTGCTCTCTCTCGTCTACGATACGCACCTACACCTATCGTGCGTGCAACTTCGCTCGGGTTATCGTCCTCCCTAGATGCGCAACGATCCTGTTTACCGCTGGCCAGAGGAGCGGCAGCGGGCGCGAGCGGTTGGGAGCGGGGCAGAGAGAAAGAGAGAGAGAGAAAGAGACGGGAGCAGTGCACCGACCTTCCGATTCGAGGCGTTAAACGGTCGGTATCGGGGCCGAAGGAATATCCCGCGGAGCGATCGACGCCTCGATACCCGAGAGCGTGGCGCGCGCCTCGGGTTTCTCCGTTTCTCCGTTTCTTCCTTTCCTCGACAATCCGGAGACTCTCTTTTCTCTTGCCGGCCTCTCGCCGCCTCTCAGAGCACCGCGGTGCAGAGAGAGCGCCAAACTCTTCCCGTCCCGCGCATCGGTTAATTGCGCAAAGGGTAAAGGGAACGGGCATGGGCAAATGCGATGTCGGCCCGCTCTTTTTTCTCCAGCGTATTAATTTTTGCACGCCACTTTGAAAGTTCCACGAGAAAATTATTACCTGAACTCGGTGGAACGCAGAAGAGATACACCTCTTCCACGAGATAATTTCTTAAACTCATTCCGCGTCAGTCTTCGTCCGGTGTAATCAAGTCGTCATGCTTTAACGTTGCCTATTACGCGTTTCTTTGCTCCGCATCGAGAAGGAAATTCTGCGGTTTCGGCAGAAGACGCATCCCCTGGCTTTTTTTCTTCGACGTCTCCGGTTCGTTCTCGCCAATTTTCTGCCCCGTCGCCGCGTGCCAGCGCAACCTCCGACAACCTCCGACAACCCTGCAGCCGCGCGTTTTACGACCTGGCTAATACGTATATATCAACCGGCGGAGCTTCTTCTTGCGCGATCCGATGCGATTCGCCATTCTTCTCTCCCCTCGACGCTTCTACCTCGACGGTGGCCGCGACCACGATCGCGACGACGCGACGTCAGCGGAATCGAGAAGGAAATGAGTTTACCCGTGATGGAAAGAGGGGGGAAAAGCAGAGAGGGAGAAAGCCCCGTTCGGTATAATACGCGCGTCTATATACCGATCGGAGGCCTGGGCTAATCAGACGGACATAATTGATCTCACTTGTGATCTTGAGATTCGAAAGATCGCGGACGGAGAAGGGCTCGAACCAATAATTATTGTTAATACCGGTCGTCCCTCGCCCTTCTACCTGCCGCTACCACCGTCGCCGCCACTATTCTCTCTCTCTCTCTATCTCTCTCGCTTTCTTCTCCTTTCTCTTCGAGAGACTAGACGTCTCTCGCCAACGATACGTTCCGCGTGTTTTCGCCTATTCTCTACGCGAGACCACCGCGCGGATATTCCTCTCCGTAACGAGAGGAATACCTAGACGTAGACTTAGTTGCAGGTGTTTCTCTCCTTCTCGAGCTTTCTCGTGGCCCACCTCCCGCCGCTGCCATCGTTGTCCTCTGTTCGCGTTTGGGCGTCTTTGGGCATTCTTTTGCCGAGCCTTCCTATCAAGAACCGTCCTGTTCAGAGCTTTTATTTATATTAATTTCGCGGGCTTTTTGCTTTTCGACGGTTTCGAAGCCTCGGTGAAGCGCAGAAAATATGAAATAATAACGATAATAATGAGCCATTTTGCGCGTAATAATATGGTAGGAGCTCGCGCGATTCGCCGGGCTAATAACGTCGGATGCCATAGCTTGGGATGTATCGCGGTCGTATCCGTTGATCCACGCGCTCTTTCCTTCGGTTCCTTCGCCTTCCATCGCCCTCCATCGCCCTGCATCGCCCACCGTCGCCCTCCATCGCCCTCCATCGCCTCCCATCGCCCCCTGCATCGCCGTCGTTTCGTCTACCTCCCTTCCTTTTTCGCTCGCGTTTCATTCTCCGTCCACCCCGGTCCCGATCTCCGTCCCGATTTTCTGTCGTTCGCCTCGATTTTTCTCTCCTTCTTCTCTTTTTCTCGATCGTGAAAGCCGAGGGTCCAATCCCGGCAAAAAATCGGCAAAGGAAACGATGGCAAAAAAGTGGGTTAACGAGGCGTTGATCGCGGTCGATTTTAAATAATTGCCCGGCACAAAGTGGATGCAATTGCACGGGCCATATCGGCCGACCGCAGTTTATTCCGAGCGTCGTCTCGGCGCGGCCGCGGCCAAACACGCGCGTCCACTCCACGGTCCGAGTGTCGCCGTCGTTTCGCAAATTTTATTGGCGTCTCTCGATCCTCAGCGTCGCAGTTGGAACCGAAAGGTTGCGTTGCGTTGCGATACGACAGAGAGGATCGCGGCGAGGCAGAGGCGCGACCCACCGAGCCTCTAAGAATTTTATGGCGCGGAATGGGATTTGGGTACACTTAGCGGTCATAAAGCGGCAGAGGTGCAAAGAGCTATCCGCGGCCAACCCTCCAGCCCCGAGTCGGCACCTTTTATCCCAAGGGGATCGAGGTTAGGGGTAACGAAGCTTTTACACGTTGCTCCGCCCTTCTACCACCGGCGACGACGCGCTTCCGTCCCATCTCTCTCTCTCTCCCTCTCTCCACCTACGAATATCCATTTTCGAGCCGAGCCTAGCTGGTAGCAGCGGCCATCGGCCGAGGAATTTACGCCGGTCGCGGTGAACGCGGCGTTCCGGTTCGCGCAACGATTACCGCGCCTCCCCCACGCTATTATTCTTCTGCCTCCTCTCGTTCGTGCTTTCGGAAAACGTGCGCTAGCCGGCGAAAGCGTGGCGCGGCGCGAGAGCGCGGATACCACGCGCGGAGATAATAAATTCGGCATCGATCGAGCCGAGCGATCGAGCTGGGGATCGGCCGAGGGATCGGGAGAGGGATCGAGGGAGGAGGGGAAGGGCAGAGGGTAGGAGGAGGAGAAGGAAGAAAGAGCTGGTCGAAGGTTACCGCGTCCTCGGCCTTGTTCGGTTCTTCGACGTAGGGCGCGAGAGAGTGGCTTGTACCTCACACCCAATCAACTTAGATCCGCGGTTCCAGATAAGGTTTCTTCGCCCCCTCCAGCATCGCGAGGAGCCGGCTGACCGCGCGCGTATATACACGTCGTCAGCGTCCTGCCGGTTAAAGGCAGGCCTGGTAGATGGGACTCGCGGGGGCGGCCTGCGAATACTAAGTCACCGGGCGCAAAATACACCGGAGGGATTCCCCACCCGGCGCTTCTTCGTGTTCTTCGTCCCTCGCCTCCCAGCCCGCCTCCCACTCTTCTTTTTCTTCCTCGGCATGCATGCACCCGGGTAACGAGCTTTCATTAGCGACGCTGTAGGCTAATGAGCCGTGTTAGAGCCGCTACGTGGACGGCCTCGAACGCTCCGATCCACCGCTCGCTCCGACTTCGTAGCTCCTCGTCGCCACCGCTCCTTCCCTTCCTTTCCTCCCTTCCTCTCTCTTCATCGCCCTTCTTTCTGCGACTTTCGTAGCGGGAAATTCCGCGGACGGATCTGGCGATGTTAATTTCCAGGGGAAAGCTCGTGACCGTGGTCGGGATTGGGAAATTTGTCGCGAGCCGTAGGACGACTCGATAACGTTGGTCGATTTGTCCGCGGAACGAGGCGCTGGGCACGATAAATCCTCCACGCGAGCGGCGAATTGTGTTTCGTGCGTATCTAGATACCGTGGAATATGTTTACACGTATATCGATTATTGGATAGGCGCGCGGCGGTCGCGTAACGGTCGCGTTAAGAGGTATAACAGGCAACCTATCGGCGTCGTATTTATTATCCCCGGCAAACCCTACCGCGCCTTTACCGACTCTGCCGTCTCTTATTTTCTCCTTACGATCGTTTCTCGCCGTGCACGCGTGTTTCGCATAACGACGTTGCAGTATCGTTCCCGGTAATCGCGATAAATACGAGAAAGTATGCTATCGACCGTCGCGCACGGGCAATGGGTCAAGGGGAACCTTCCCCTCCCTTTCTCTCTCTCTCTCACTCTCTCTCTTTCTTTCTCTCTATCGAGCTTCGGTTAATTCCAACCATTTCGTTTTCTTTCCGTTACAGGTAAGACGAGAGCAAACTTATAGGAGAGTATGAGGAAAATGGTGGAAAAGGAGGGTAGGAACGAGGCGGAGGAGAAGGAACCGGGAGACACGGACGAGCAAACGATTAGCACGGAATCGCGAGCGAGGATCGTGGTTGCGGCGCAGAACCGCGACCAGCTCCTAGCAAGGAAGCGCTGGTATTTATGTTAATTACCGTCAACGTTAATTAGAGTCGGTGCCCTCGTGCAGCGATGGCAGGAGGAGAGGGCGACGGTGGCGGGGGAGAAGGAACGGTAAGAATAACGAGAACTCTCGAGGAGGAAAGGAGGATCGGTGTCCCGGCCGGGGGAGAAGGACGAAGGGGACTGAAAAAAGAGAAGCACGGGATGGAAGAAAGAAACGGGAGGAGAGATCAATCGAAGTTGCTGGCATGAAACTCTCGGTCGCATTGTCTGCCACGGACGATCGGGTTTCGCTTCGCGTATCGATAAGTACCGTAATTCTCGTGGTGGAGCATCTTAATGAGACGTTGGTCGTCTCTCGCTCCCTCTATCTCCCTCGTCCTCCCGTTCCTTCCGTCCTCGCTATCGCGATACCGCTCGATTCGCCGAGTTCGCGTGGAGCGGCGTCGCGACGCGACGGATGCTCGGGGATAGCGGCCGCGCGAGGATTTTCTCGCGGTTCCGCGGACGAAAAGGAAAAGAAACGCGGTGACATTAGAGAGGTTGGTCGGAGGAGTGGAACGGAAGCGCAAGAAACGGTGAGAAGACGTTAATGATAGCTGGCGAGAGCGTGACTAGCGGGGAATGTGGTCCCGTGGATAGCGACGCTTAATTACCGATCGATAGCAACGTGGCGCGAGGAGGAGATCGAGTTTTGCCGAGATATCTGATCTCGGGAGTTTTCGCGGCTGCGTAAAAATCGCCGGGCCGGACCGGTGGCATAAAATCTATAAGCGAGAGGAAAAACGTTAGTTGCGTGATGTTGATCGCCTGGGAGCGGTGGGAATTTAATGATACTCGTGCAAGAACTGGAATCGTAGAACGCTAACGCGAGCGATTCTCGAACGTAAAACGGACGGGAGCGCGGGGCAAAAACTGGCGCGGACACCGACCGATAATCCTCCGTTTAATCGCGGAATCGGAACGTCCGCGAATATTTCGCGCGACCAGACGTTAAACGAGCGGCGCGTCCGCGTTGGACACCGTTGCACTGCCATTACCCACGCGTATATATCATCGCGAAGCGTCTCGTCGCCCGCTCGCTGCTCGGTGACCTAGGATGCACGGCGGACGCGCGCGTGCGCGGCGCGGCGCGGCGCGGAGCGGACTCGCCACGTAGACGCGAAACGCTCCGTATCTCTGCTCCCTGTAACCATGTTCATCTTCTACTCGTTCTTCTTCCACGGGTACGCAACACGAGAACCGCGCAACGTGAACAGAAAACCAGGAGCGTCCTTCGAGAAGGCAGCGGGTACGATGACTTTTCAGCGGGGCTACCGGGGGAGCGGAGAAACCGCTGCCAGTACTGGACGACTGTGTACCCGCGGGACAAACCGACCGACGGACATACGTAGCTACATACGCGGTAACATAGCTATAGAAAGAGATATAGGGAGGAGGAGGAGGAGGAGGGGGGGACCGCGGGCGGACAGTTTATGATACGGTACGACTTGAATACTCAAACGTGCCGCTAGTCGTGTCCTCTTCCTCTTGCTCCCTCCACCGGCTTCGCTTCCCTTTGCGCGGCCACGACCTGTCTCTAACCGACTATCTGCATCGCGACTTTAACTTTTCTTCGGCTTCGGTTCCCGGGGACCGTCCCGTGAAACGAAACCGCCGATTCAATGGGATACGTTCGACCGAGACCCGTTGGGAAATCTCTCGGACGCGGTCGTAGCTTCGGGACGAAGAAGGATACGGCAATTCCCAGCTGCGAATAATTACCTTTTCCTTTTTCCTTTCTCCTTCGACTCCCTCTCCTCTCCATTGCTCTCGTTGCTCTCGTTGTCCTTGTCCGTCTTGGTCCGTCCGCGTCCGTCCTCGTCCGGCCTCCGCGTGGCAGCGGATCCTTCCTTTCGCAGCTCGTTCGTGCGAAAGTTGGAGCGAGCGTTTCTCGATTAGGGTTATTAGATGGTTGGAAAAATTCGCGCCACGCCCGTGTGTGGAAAAACCCGTTTTCAATCCTGACCAGGAACTCGTAATAAACGTGGCCTATTAAGGCGGCCGTTTACGGGGAAACGACGAACTCTGGATGGAAGCCGTTCGTGAACCCGAACAGCCCACGGATGTCTCAATATCATCGGCTCGGTGGCTTCCTATCTCGCGGCCTGTGATTATCGCCTGTTTCGTCGGAAACTGCGTTGCCGAAGCACGCGTCCGCGAACTGGTCTAGTCGCGTCGCCGTTCTCGTCCACCACTTTCCGAATTATTCCCGGTCCGGTCCCGACCGGTGAGGAAATCGGCAGAGATAACGGGTGGATAGGCCGGGCGGATATAAATTACGCGGAATTGCTAACTAAATTAGCGCCACTCGCAAAGGTATTTATATGGAATTGGATATATCGCGTCTGCCGGAACGCGGCGCCGTAAGCACCTGCAATCTATTTTCCCTCGACCGATTTATGACGGTTCGCTTAAAGCGAGGTTCCGGCGAATACCATCGGCTTTCCAGTAATTGCGTTATAGGATAATTTCATTTCGGACATATTTTGGAGCATCGCGGCGCTCGCGTGATTCATTCAGTGCCAGGTTTGATTTACGTCCGAACGGTATACGGCGAACGGAGGAGCTCGAGAGAGCTACGAGAGCCGTGATTTCACTCTCCGATAACCCCAGTCAGGGCACCTTTTTCCACACGCCGAACCGTCAAACGGTCCTTCGAATCTCTATATTCTTCGAAAACTCAAACTCCAATTCTCCAAAGGGTTCCTCTTCTCCATCGGGCTCCTCGATGTTTATCTCGCGCCAAGATGGCGCTTTATCCCTAGCGTATCGCGAGATCCGACAAGGTTCGGACTACGAAGACGAAGACGAAGACGACGGCGACGACTAAGACGACGACGAAGCGAAAGAAGAAGAAATGGAAAAGATTCGCGAGGCCAGGATGCGAATTCCGTGCAATTAATTATCGGGATCGGCTTGGACGCAGCGCGCGACAGAAAGTATCCGGTTACCTGGGCTACATCGAAGAGCAGCGAGAGGAAGGGAAGTAGATACATCCCAGTGGTATTAAAAGTTTGTCGGAACCCGGTGGAATCGGATAAATTCGTCGTTCGCGTCGCGGACAGCCCCGGCTGCTGGTGGATTTACGAACTCTGCGCGCGTACCGCGGAAAAACTATGCGCAGCGTCCGCTACGAGTGGTACATCCTGCGGCATCTGCGGCATCCGCGTCGCTGTTTCGCGTCTTCTCGGTTCGGGATTGGAATTTTCTGGAAGGCGGAGAAAATGGGTGGAGAGGTGGGATGGTTGGTCGGCGGTAACGAAGGAAAGTGGATCGTGGAAGGAACGGGCTTTAAACTCAATTATCAGGCCGGAGGAGTCGGTTGGGCAGGAGGTCGCACGGGTTACGAGGGGAACGAGGTAGCGTGGCGAGAGGTAGGCAGCACGACAAAAGGGGACAAAAGCGTGCAAAGCAAATGAGCGTAAATAACCGCCTACGCCCCGCCGCGAGACGTTCGACACCTCGGTTCGCGAGTGCGTCGGGCCCGGTGCCATTATTTCATTAATTAGTGTCACTCGCGGCCAGCCGTAGACACATAAACACGAGAAGTTCCGCGTACGGGCCGTGTTACCGCCACCCGCTTTGTTCACCTCCACCATAAACCCTCGCAACCGAGCACTCTTCTCTTCCTTCCTTTCTCCCTCTCCCTCCCTCTCTCTCCCTCTCTCCGCCTCTCGCTCCTTCCCCGGATATTTCTCCTACATCCTCCTGCATGTACGCACGACCCTTTTCTCCGTTTCCTTCCCACCCTCCTCCCTTCTCCTCCGTTGACCCTTTGATCTCGCGTTTTATAGTACCTACCGGGCAGAGCCGGAACAGCGCGAAAAGCGAAACGGTCTTGGCAAAAATTCCACCTTTCTTTCCTATTCCCCGCGTATCCGCCGCGATTAACGGCCCGATTTCCGCTCCTTTCCGTTCCCGATCTCCCGAGATCTCGCAGATCTCGATAGATTTCGCTGCACGGAGAGCCTGGCGAGCGTAGTTACAGCGAGGTCGTAGGAAATGCGAGGGACGTTCGGTAACAAAGTTCGTAGACTCACGACGCGACTAGACCCAGCGTGTCCGCTCGTCCCTTTACTCCGGTTATATTATCGTCTCGAGTCTGCCTCGCGCGGAGGCTTGTGCAAATTTGCCCGTTTTTCTCCCCCTTTTTACCTACAAAGTCCAGGCGATTCTGTTTTCTGCGATTCGCAGAGGTACCGTAACCGGGAAAGATCGAGACGTCGANCCCAGCGTGTCCGCTCGTCCCTTTACTCCGGTTATATTATCGTCTCGAGCCTGCCTCGCGCGGAGGCTTGTGCAAATTTACCCGTTTTTCTCCCCCTTTTTACCTACAAAGTCCAGGCGATTCTGTTTTCTGCGATTCGCAGAGGTACCGTAACCGGGAAAGATCGAGACGTCGAGAGAGATCGGAATATCGGGCGTAACGAGATTTCTCACGGAGATTAAAAGCGCCTACCGTGCGCAGTGGACTCCCAGAGAGAGAGAGAGAGAGGAGAGGGAGACTCGTCACGCGATCGGCAGACGACGAACGGAATTCTGTCTATCGACGCGTGGAAGGTAGCGGAGGACGGGGAAGAATAGCGGCGTTTGCGCGAGTGTGGAGTGGTAGGCGCGCGAAAGGTTCGGTCCATGTGGGAGAGCGAATCGGTAACCGGCTGCAGTTTGTAACGCAACACTTGCGCCGCCGTCGTGGCCGACGCTGGCCGCCGCTGCCCGCCCGTAGGGCAACAGGCCTCCTTTCATTACGATTCGTCAGGGTTTTCATCTCGCGACGCAGTTTTAAGCTCGGACGCCTAACCGCGCGGCGACTCGTTGCCTCGCAAAGACTCGCGCGACCGATGGCTGTAAGGCAACGTCTTTATCAAAACTATCCTCCCCATTGTTGTTCCCCGCTATCTAATTCCCCCTTTGATCTCGTAGTCCCCTCCGCGGAGAGCAGGCGCGCGAGCATTTTTTCCGATGTTCCTGTAACGAATCGGGAAGCCTCGAGCAAACTTTCAAGTAGCCGCCGTTAATGCGAAGTGCTCGTGAACGTCGAAAGACAAGCGAGATTGAATCACGCTGGTTATCTCGGCGAAGAGAGAAAAAAGATCGTTCGTTTCGAGGTTACGAGCGTTCTACGGGGAAAGTGCTCGGTTTGTTCCGAAAGGGAAGAGACCTTTATATTTTCACGCCTTAACGCGATCGTTCGGGAGTTAATTACCGAGCTCGGTCATCGCACGCTGCTCGGTCGTGTTGCCCTTCGGCGGAAATTTCGTTCGTGCACGAGATTCGTTGGCCCGGCAATATAGAAAGTCGAAGCGTTCCCCGTTGCCAAATCGATTCGGCCTGATTTCCGAGAGATTCCAGATACCTACGCCTCTCTGTCGGCCGAATCCACCTTTATCCTCCGCCGCTCTGCGCCACGCGCCTTCTTCCACCTTTCCGCCCTCTCCGACCTCCGCAACAGCCTTGTCCACTATTTTTCCCGACCTTCGTTCTCGGCCAATCCTTATTTACGCGAAGGTTATCGCGTTAAATCACCCGATTATCGAGCGATGCCACGTAACGATGCCTCGATACCGTTTTCGTCCACACGGATACCCCTTTTTCCACGGTGCCGAATCAAAGATGCCTAGACGGACCGAGAAGGGGGGACCCGTGGCGCAATAACTTCCCGATTTCCAAATCCCTCCAGTCCCTTCACTCCCTCCAGTCTCGGTTACCCTAGACAAGCCACCTACACCGTTTTCGATCCACACACAGAGGGAAAGAGAGAGAGAAAGATTCCGTTGCGTGGCTAATCGTAAGGCGTAAGGAAGAGAGTCTTTTAATTTATGTTCGCGCACCGGTATTCGTCCCAAACTATCCTTCCGCCCGTTGCCGGAGCTTTTCAGTGGTCGCAGGAGAAAGGTAGACGCGGGGGTATCGTAGAAAGTTGGTTGAACGATTCATCTTGCCGATACGAGTATAATTCCAGCGTCTCGCCCGGACGCCCGCCCCTTTCCACGGAGATTCTCCCGCGACGCCTTTACCGTCGATTCTCGAAACGAACGAACGCTAGATCGAGAATGCGTCGGTCCAAAGGGGGGTCGCGGAGTTATCGGAAAGGGAAAGGAGGAAACGCGAGGGGACGCGAGGCGAGTTCCGCTGCGTTGCCGGGCCTCTGCATCTCGAGAGGCGGTACATCTGGTTGGCAGGCCACATTAATCCAGAAGCCGACATTTTTCCTTGTCAATTGCTCGATTACCGTATTTAGTTTGCCAATTAATACCGCGTGTTCCCAGAGATCTGTTCGGCGCGAACCCCACGACGAGCCCCACGACGAGCCTCACGACGAACCTGTTATTCTTTCTTTCGTCTGGACGTCAAGAGAAGAGGCGCGGAGGTTCGCGGCGGTTCGCGGCGGTCCGTGGCGGTGGATCGGCATTCGTATCCGTATACCGGTATCGAGGCATTTATTGAATCGATATCCGGAGCCGTTTCGCAGCGGGCCCCTCTCCGAGGCACGTACCGCCTTCGGGCCTTGGGCATTTTTCATCGCGCGCCGACGCACCGCACCGACATTCCACCCAACATTTCCTCCCTCCTTTTCGCGTCTCTCTTTCATTCCTGTGCGCGCGAATCGCGCTCGGCCAGGGCTGACGGCCGGTCCGGAAAGAAAGAGCGAAAGAAGGAGAAAAGGGGATGAGAGGGATAACGGTGTCGGATACGAGGAGAAATCATCCCCGCGCGACGAGGACGAGGAGGTCGACGAGTGGCGGCGGGTCGATGCTCGACCAGCGTTATCGAGTGCACCGCACAGAACGATACATGTATTACGTTCGGCGCGAAAGATGCATGGTGGTCGGCCGCGGCGGCGCAAACGCGAGTCGCGACCGCGGCCCGGAACCAAC
The DNA here is from genome assembly GCA_002201625.1 of Euglossa dilemma. Taxonomy (NCBI): domain Eukaryota; kingdom Metazoa; phylum Arthropoda; class Insecta; order Hymenoptera; family Apidae; genus Euglossa; species Euglossa dilemma. The sequence goes on from NIJG01000031.1 coordinate 710,073, forward strand.
CCGAAACCAACCCGAAACCATAGCTTTTTCCACCCGATTCTTCGTCCCGCCAAAAAGTTTACATCGCCTACTCCGCAACGCGTTCGCTATCCCTCCCGGTTCCGATCTCTCGATCGGCCCACGATTTCTCGTTACACCGTCCAAATAAATCAAGGTACCCCGCGGGTGACTTAATTAGGTGAGCGTCTGTTAAAGGGGAGAACTCGATTACGAGGCACGGGGAAAAAAGGGGGCGCATGTAAAAGGTATAATGTGCGTGCGTTGCCGAGTATTTTCGTTCGGTTGATTATTCGGTACACGCCGGACACGCACCGCTCGTCCGGCCCTTTCCCTTACCAATTCTTCCTCTGCTTCGATGAATAATTGCTTTTAGCGCCGTATATCCCTTTCGCGGGCCTCGCGCGTCTCGCGGATGCGACCAGTGATAAATGCCCAGTCGAATCCTAATATTCCGATGAATTCTCTCCACCCGCTACTCTGACGTCTAGCCGACGATTCTTTCCTTTCTCTCTCTCTCTCTCTCTGGCCGCGTCACTCGTTGGTCGGCTAAATAATTCCGCGTCAGAAACGACTACCGCCGCGTCGACGAGCGACTCGGAGCTGGAAGAGAGAGTTAAGAGGAAACGGGATACTCTGTTCGTTAAGGCGGCCGTGGTGTGCTTTCTTGTCGGGCATCGTCGATAATAAATTTATTCTTGTCGATTCATTCGTGACAAGGGCACGGTAATCACCTCGTAAGCGGCAGTAGGTACTCGCGGAATGGTCCCGCCTGCGCGAGTTACGAGCAAAGAAACGTCTAGGAAACCGAGTGCATAGTTGGCTCGCTGTCACCAACTATTTAGAAAAGCTAGCACGACCGAAGAACGCGGACTGTGACGAGTTTTACGAGAGTGTCGCGTTTCTTTCGCTTATTTAATTTACCTCGGGGCATATAGCGACTGGCGCGTACCAAGCAATTTGCTTCGCACCCTTCGGCCCGAGCTTCCGTCTCCCTCCTTTCGCTTTCTTCCTCTTCGTGTCTCGTTGTCGATCGTTCCTTCTCGTCGTTAGTCTGGCTACCCGCCGATAGGTGAATACCCTCCACGCGTCGGTCCAACTCTTGGCAAGAGAAAAAGTTCGCCGCCGACGCGGACGCCGCGGTGGAGCATCGGGGTGCGAAAGGGTGCAGCTTCGTTAGCGCCTGCAGAAGGTTTCAGGGATCCTGCGAACACGAGCTCGGCGAACAACGCCGCGTATAGCGTATATCTCGTGTTTGTCGGGGGAAGCCAAGGGGCCAGCCACCGAGCCTCCTACTACGTCGTGAAACTATGCCGCTTGATTCGGTACAATCGCGTACACCGATCGGCCGATTGGTCGCCGAGGAGAAAAAGTTTAATTAATTCTGAAAGCGGAAGCTCGGGGGAAAAAAGGCGGCGCCTTGCAGCGTCTATACGGGTTCCGTACAAGGGGTCGCGTCGTCGCGGGAAAGAATTTGCTCCTTCTTCTCGGCTAACTGGCCGTTCGATCTTCGCGAGCGCGAGTCCACGGTTTCCGTTCCCCTCGGAAGCAACCGGATACGCGAAGGCGGTGCCTTCGGGATTCCGAGGACCTGGGAAGCGTGGAGGAAGCGGTTCATTCCCTCGGTTCGTTGAGCCTCGACCGAGCAGAGTAATCGGTTGCGCGTCCCCGTGCAAATAGCATTCAGCCGCGAGGGGCACTCTAACCGTTCTTGTCTCTGCGCGCTGCATCAAAAAAAGGATGCTATTTTATCTCACTGGAGGACCTTTCGAACAGCTCGCAGCTAATTTTGCGGTCGACTAAACGGCGACGCGAGGAGGAGACCGAGAGAAGAAAGAAACCTCTCCTATCTTCCGTGCCGTTTACGTTCGCCTCGGCAGCCGCAAGAAAATGGAAATTGCTTGCTCGTCCTTGAAGTCCTTACGCGAAACTCGTAATACTAGGAATCTGGCTTCTTCCATCCCGCGGACACCTCGCAGTTCACCGAAGCTGGGCCCGACGTTCCTTCGTAATCAGCTTGCACGCGTTAAGTTTTTGCCGCAACACGAGGTGCACCGTTATTTTTTGAACGGCTGGCGCTGGAGCGCGAAGCGCGTTGCCTCTGGGAAGCAGCGAAAGATGAACGCGCCGAGGGTCAAAGGAGGAACCTCGCTCTCCGATTTCCCATACCGAGCTGCCATGTCCGACGGCGAGAGAGTTTAGAGGGGGAGGAGGGCAGAGCTATCGACAACCGCGCGACTGAACTCGATCGAATGCAATTAAAGATCATAACCCGTGTCCTATCGTNAAGATGAACGCGCCGAGGGTCAAAGGAGGAACCTCGCTCTCCGATTTCCCATACCGAGCTGCCATGTCCGACGGTGAGAGAGTTTAGAGGGGGAGGAGGGCAGAGCTATCGACAACCGCGCGACTGAACTCGATCGAATGCAATTAAAGATCATAACCCGTGTCCTATCGTATTTGCCTCGTTTCAGAGGCTCGCTTTGCGAAAGGAATTACGCGAACGGACGGCGGGAGAAGAGCGCATAGATGGAACTTTACGAGCGATTCATTAGGCTTTGATGGGACCTCGCGTCGGTAGATGCACCTACCGAATCTAACGCGGCATAATCCTCGGTACATCCTGCCCCGGAAAGAAAGCAATTTGCCTCGCCGCCGACTTCTCGTTTCAGCTCGCGATAGATAGCGAATGGGGCAAATGGTTTCGCGCTTTTCAACCGAGAGAGTTCATCAACCAGCCAGGAATCCGGTAGTCGGTGGCGATCGAAAGGGAATCGTTAAGGGTTCCTTGGCCCTTTTTCCCGAGATGCCCTGGAAATATATCGTTGGTTGGTTGGTTGGTCGGTCGGTCGGTCGGTTGGTCGGTTCGTTGGTTCGTTTTGTTTCCCTCATTTCCATGTTAAACGTTACGCCCTCGGCTCTGGCTGGTTCGATACATCGAGCCGCGTTGTAGCTGGATCCTCGCGTATATACACAATTTCGCGTCGTTCTCGCGGCGCGTTTTTTCCCCTCGAAAGAAGCTGTTCCCGACGAAATAACATCGCCGTTTCCAGTTTTGTTTTTTCCCCGCGCTCTCGGTAGCATTTAATCTTCGTGACTGCACATCCCCGTGTCCGAAATGAAAGGATTCTTTGGCTGGGTTAGCTGGCGCGCGATGCGTGAGGCCCGGCAAGGTGCAAATCTCGTACACCTGGATCGTTACACCGTGAATCAGCGATTGCTTTTACCAAGCCGAGGATATTGAAATGGGGCTGGAAGAGGGACGTCGAAGACTCGATTTACGAAGATGAGGCGCGCTCGGCTTAACTCGTCTTCCCCGCCTATGCCGGTGACGACCTCCGGCCGTTCCAGCCGTTCCAACCGTGCGCCGATCATTATCCAGATGAAACGTACCTTTTTGTATTTCTATATTACGTATCGTTAATGCGGCTCCTTCGGTTACGTTAATAACGATCATGACCGATAATGTCGACGGCTTTTCGTTTAAGAAAATGGGGCGCGCCCCGTTCCACGCGACCTGCACTCCGATGTTTACCCGAGTCCTGAGACAACCGTCGCTTTCCCCGTGGGGATGAAAGGTTAGAAAGAAGGTGGCGCGGAAAGAGGGATTCCCCGTAAAAAAATGTCAACCCGGCCGAGAACGTTTTGATCTACGAAGGTGTGTAACTGCTCGGTTCCATTCCATCGAGCCGATGGAACACCGGAACGAGGGACAAGGTAATAAATTATTATCGCGTCGATAAAGAATGTTGATGGGGTCCGATGATAGGGGCTGCGTCTCGGGGAACGCGGCCTCGGTGGTTATCGACCGCCTAATAGACTCGTTTCTGGGTGTCATTCTCGATATCGATGTAGGTGATTGATCCCCGCGCGATCCTGATTTCGGTGCCGACGGTTTTGCTTCGGCTCCACAGCCTGCCCGACGCTTTTCCATTCATTATTTCCTCCTCGATCTTATCCCGGCCCTCTTTATTGAATCTATTCACGCAACGTTAATAGGCTCTGACGGACCAATCTAAATTTCATTCTGTTACCGTGACGTCACCGTATTTTCGTCCCTCCTGCTCCTTTTCCGTCACGTCGACAGACGTGCACCGTGACTCTGCGCGGGCAGACCTTCCAACGCCATTTCCCAATCGCGCGTCGCGTCGCGTCGCTAAGAAGAATCCCTCTGGCGCGTTCCCGCGAATATACTCGGGGTTCGGTCGAATCTCGGGTGCAGCGCGTTCGGCGTGCACGTTGTCTCGTGACAAAGCGGTTCAATGAATCAAACGTATCCGAGGCTAATAGCCCTCGGCTCCAGGAAGCGAGCGAAACGAGCCGCCTTATCTCGCGCGGACGGTATTTGTCCAGAGTGAAGCCGGTCGATCGATCGTAATTGAATCTCTGCGCGCGTACCGAGTCCCGGCCTTCTTCCTTCCAGCCCTCGGTTTATTCTGCAGTCAACGATGATTCCTCCTCTGACCTCGGAACCGGGCAAACGTGATTCTGTTTTCTCGCTCGCCGCTCCGAGCCGCGCCGCGTCCAGGCGAGCCGCGTTGGCCCCTCTGGGTTCTCTGCATTTTTCCACGTACGGTATCGTACGAGGGAAGGTTGGTCCCTCGACCTCCGAATCCACTGACCCAGCGGAAAGGAGAACAGACCGAGAAAGAGCAAACTCCCTGCCGTTCTCGCGGCACCGTTTTCGCGCGGTTGTTGGACTCTCTGTTATCGCGAAGGAAAACGGAAGGGTCGCGGACAATAGCGGCGGTTGGTTACGGCTGCGGGACGACGCGCGTTTTGAAAAATCGAAGCGTTCCGTTCATTTATCCTGCGGTGGATCGAACGTCCAGAGGCTCGTACGTCCGCGTGCGGTTGCCGAATCGATTAATTACCTTTGTTGCAAGGGGTAGTCAGCGAGACGAGGTTCCTTTCGCGATGATCCTCGCGTCGTAAATTACGCGACGCGGTCATTTGTTTGGAGAATGTTGACCCCGCGATTAGGGGGTATGCCCGGCCGCGAACAGTTACTCGTTGCAGCGACGCCGCGGAGAGAGAGAGAGAGAGAGGGAGAGGTATCGGTGCTCGTGTACCGACCAGTGGTTGAAAAAGATTCCCGATCCGTGACACGCATTCCGAGTATCCGACAAACCGATCTCCGTGGAATCGCGGCAGACAAGTGCTCCCGCTGTTACAGCCTCGCGGTACACAATCGCCGTGCAGGAATGTAGACCAATCCTTTCACGCGTCTGGTGAGCGTATGTCTTAACACCTGCGCGCAGCCATTCTCGATCAATCTTGGGCGTCGTTGATCGATCGGGCCGGGTATTACATAAAATAGAAACGTTCGTCGCGTTCCTTTTCTCGCCACTGGCTTTATTAATCCGTCGCCGGTAAGTCCCTGGAATTAGAGACCCGATGGTGACTCTGGCGGGAAAGGCGCGTCGCGACCATCTCGACTATCGCCGAGGGAGAACCGCGCGCGTATCGAGAGATCGGCTGGGATTCAGAGAGGTTGTCCCGAAGAGGGACAAAGCGTAAGATGGAACGCGCGCGAGAGGCACGCGTGGCACGTGTGCCACACACGAGCGAACCATCCGAGCGCTACCTCCGATGGAAGTTCACGGTGACGGGGACGCGCGATGATGCAAGCGCACGTGTACACGAAACTATGCGCGCAGTCATCGGCACGGTCAGTCGAGGACGCGGCCGTTGCATCGGTGCGCGTTCGGTGCGCGTTCCACGCGGAATGGTCCCCGGGTCAAGACCGGGGCGTCGACACCGCGTGAACACCGGTCGAAAGGGAATTTATCTCGCGACGTTTAGGCCTCGAGCCGAGGAGACGCGACTGAATCGTCCGAAGGTTCTATTATTCGTTCCGCTCCGAAGACAAGTACAATGCGTACACGATGTACCGGTGCCTCGTTAGCCGTCCACCACGGGAGGTTGTAGCTGGCGTTTAAACCGAGCAACGAGCAATCCCGCTTACGTACATCCTCGACGATAAGTAGATACGCGTTCTATTGGAATAGCCATAACGCGGGGAGGAGCGAGCGGATCTGGCTCACGCTCGGCCACGCAGTTGCAACGCTTCACCGATTCCGCGGGGAATCTTCTCTCGACGGGGGTGCAGAACGGATGGCAGAACGGTGCGCGCCGGCTTGTTCCCTCATTCGATCGATGCGTACACGCGGCCCTCCACCGGTCACCTTCCGATCCGACAAATATCAGACAAATCGAGGTCCAGTCCGAGGGCGCAACGATATCGCGAAACTTTGACAAACGCCTTGCTAATTGCTCCCACGGAAACGCTTCGCGGCTTTCTATCCATCCGCGCCGCTACCATCTCGAATTAATGATTTATCGCGAGAGAAGGTAGGCGCGCGGCCGATCGAGACGCCATTACGTCGCCGAGATCTGGTACGCGTTACGCGGTGCGGTGGACGGGGATTGTACACGCTCGCGGGATTTGGTATTTACGCGGTCAGGTCCGAGGAAGGTAAATGGAAAAAAAGACGCGCTTGGTTTTGATCGTCCTGCCGCGAGATCCCTCGGCCGTCCATCGAGCCGCGCGTCCGCGTCTATCCAGCCGTTCGTTATTAACTTTACGCTATCTTGGACGACCATCTTTACGCTGCCGGATCGAGTGAGGCGTATCTACCGAGTTCTTGGCCTACCGACATTACGTGGCCGCACACAAACGCACCCCCCTCTGTGTAGCTACGTCAGCCGACCGCCGGGTAACAGGCTTAGCTCCGTCTCTCTTGAAAATTGCCCGCCATATTTTTACCATATTACTTCATTTTTAAGCCACCTCCCGCTTCTACCGGGACTCGTCGCCACCACCACCACCACCACCACCACCACCATCGTCTCCACCACCACCAACCGATCCACCACCACCCATCATCCTCGGCTTCCCTCGTTTTCTTGCTTCTCTTCCATCTCGACGCGCTTGTCGATCCTCTTTCGCATTTACATCCTACTCGTCGGCCATCCCCACCCTTCACCCTTTTCTTTCGCCCTTACCCCGCGGTCGATATCTGCCCCGACGATACATCTGGCCGATGTCCGGAACTGGCTGGCCGCAGCCACGCTCCCATCTCTCGTACCGCCATTTTACTCCCGTACTTCCACTCGTTTCGCGCGCCTCTTTCTTCGCCGAAACTCCGCGACGCGCCTCGCTGCAAATTACTCGTCGTTCGCCGAAAGGGGGTGGTACTCGCGCGCGCTTGCGAGCGCGTCCCTCGGAAAGGCGAACGGACGGAGGAGCGAGCGAACGACGGTCGAAGGACGGTGGTCGTTCCGCGAGGATTTTCTCCGCTCGTTTCGACCACCGCAAGATGCAATACGGTTTTTGCAGCGATATTTGGAGCGAATTTAAAATAATGATCGTCCCGCGACCTCGAGCGTGCGGGCCGCGCGTCAGTGAAGCTGAAATCCGCGGAGGTGCGGCCGAGGTGAAAAAAGAGGATCGGCCGGGCAAAGAGGTGGGCGGGGTGAGGCGAGCCAAGGGGCATCGGGAGGGGGAGCAGCCGGAGAAGAAGAAGAAGAAGAAGACGAAGGAAAGGGGGAGGGGGGAGGAGGTGGAGAAGGCCGACGTCTACGGGGCAAGTTAATGAGATCACGCGTAATCGAAAATTGTCTGGCGTTCGAATTTTATTGGAACGGCCGTTGCCCACGCAAAAATCACTCCCGCGGGCCCCTCTCTGGTAGCGCACTATGCGCGAGCCGGTGATGATGCTCCGGATGATAGGCCTGTACACGTAAAAAGGGGATCTGGCCCGTGCATGATCGGCCTTATACGTGGCGCGTTAATAATAGCCAATCGCGCGAGGATACGTGCGTTTTCGAGTCGTTTCGTGTCACTACGTCGCATCGACAACACACCGTTCACGCTTCGCCCAGCCACACCTTTCTCTTCCGTTTGCGCGAATCAGCGATGATGATAGTTCCGCAGCTACGTCGAGTTAATTGGAAAGTCCACCGTCGATCGGACTCTGATTCCGCATGGTAATCACGGTACCCGCCGCTCGTTCCACCGAGATTCGACGGTATAATCGCTGCAGCCGGTTCTCCTCCTTCGATTGCTACCATCGGCCGTGGATTTCGCGGCATTGGCGTTTCGTCCACGACTTTGTCGTTCCCCGAGGTGATGCTCGATTTCCATTCCGGCCGATCGGATCGAACGCGAAACCGCGCGGAATCGCTAGGAAGCTCGGCGATCGTCCTTGTCACGGTGTTGTCCCAACGGTTCCAACGTTCCAGCTGGTGGAACGCGATATTATCGGAGAGCAGCGGCTTCTTCGTGGCGCGGCATTGGCAGGCCAGGGCTAGCAAACCCCTGCGAAGCGAACTCGCGCCAACTCGCGCCAACTGACACCGGTCGTTACGTAAAGGTCCCGAGTCGTCGTAACAGCGCCCGCTGATAACCTGTCTGCTATTACCGGTTAACAGTACGGACTGTTACAATGCCGGAGGCAGGTTACACGCTCGCGCGACGGACCATTTGTTCCCGGGTAGCCATACCTCTTTCTTTCTCGTCTTCTTCTTCTTCGGTTGCGTGGAACGGGACGGTGGTTTTCGAGAAGGAGATGGGAATTGGCAGGCGTCGGCGACATTCGGTTGGCGAGAGGAGATGGAGGCGATATCGGAGGCGGAAGACGCGCGCGCGCGCGAACAACGATACGCGATACATTGTATCGCGCATCGGCGAAGGAAGAAACGCGGCGAAACGAAGGTAAGCAGGTTGCGGTTACGCGAGGATTTTTTTCATGCGCGGCATGAAATCGAATGATTCGAAGCGCGGGGAACGAATCGGGAAAGGGCAGCGGTAATGATCCAACGTTTTTTAGTTTCTTCGATCCGTTAATGGTACGCGTAAAAAGCCCGGGCTGAAGAAAGAGGCGTCAATTACCGGGGAGAAAAAGAGAAGTGGAACGCGTTTGGTTGCGCGGTGACGCGCGTTGCTCTCGATTAATCCGCGCTCTCTACGAAAGCGTAATCGATCGCGAAATCGCATCTGCCGGTAATGGATAACGGACAAACAATCGTTAACGAGGAGAGAGAAGGAGCGGGGCGAAAAGGGGTAAGAGGGAAAGGGGAGAAGAAGAGGAGAGAAAAAAGAAGGGAAGGTGGCGTGGAAAGAGGGGGGGCCTGTAGGCAGGAGAAAACGAGGGAATCGTGATCGATCGAAAAGAGAGAGAATGTAATCGTTGCATGGAAAGTTCGGAACGGAGTATAAAATTATCCGAGGCTGCTCCCGTATTATCTATGCCTCGGATTCAGCCGAGCGTATGCTCGCTGGTTGCTTCGTGCCCGAGTGTCGGAAGCCTTCGACCAAACGTGCCAGAGATGGTAATACGCGTAATGATAGGCCACGTATCGACTAATCATAAGTCGGACTATGAAATTTGGGCGAATTCGTCCCTGGCCGCGCTCCGGTTTCTAGAGGCGAGAAATGCCTAATGTCTTCCTCGCTTGCTCGCTTGGTTTTTCGCTAACCCTGGCTGGCTGGCTGGCTGGCTGGCTGGCTGGAAGGAAGGTTCGGGTCGTCGATCTACGCTCGGGATCACCGTTCTTCCAACGCCTGGGCGGAATGGTCGCGGAGGCGCGTGGTTCGTCGGAAAAACGCAGCAGCGTTTCGGAGGAGGCGAGGATGAGGCGGGTTTGAGGAGGAAACGCGAGGGTACGGGAATCGCGAGGCCGACGCGGAATCGACGCGGCGGGGGTAAGGTAACGAGCGGGTAGCCGATAGGTACGAGTACAACAACCATGCGGCAACAACCTCCTGTAGGTAAGTCGAGGAACGCAGAAGGAGGTAGGTAGAGGTAGGTAGGCAGTGGTAGTCGTCGGTGCTGGCTGGGCTGCCGTACCATATTATTAAGGCGGCCAACCGGTGTGACGCTCCGCGTCCCAGGAGCCAATGGCACCGCGTCTCATCGCGGCAGGAATGCGTCCACTCCTACCTCCGCTTTTGCCCTCCACGAAAACGAGCCCCCACCGTTTCCGGCAAGATCCACGAATTCTCCTTCTTGCATCCACACCGATCCCAAACTGCCTCCCTCTCTCTCTCCCCCTGCTTCTCTCCCCCTGCCTCCCTCCGCCGGTATTTCCATCCTACTCGACGCATCCACCGCGCCGATTTCCGCTCCCTCGGTCCACCGGATGTCGGTGTACCGCTTTATTTCGGCCAATCTCCCGCCGCTCCGGAACCCGCGATCCGCCGCGATCCGCCGCGATTCCTCGAACCTCGTTCCAAACTCGCGTTCGATCGAGGAATTTTGGACGCGCGCGCGTCCGCGGCACGCGAGACGCAAATACGGTAGAAATTGGACCGAGTATCTCTCCCTGCAGGATACTAGGAATCGATCCATTTCCTCCAGCTCGCGGATTATCCCCGTTTTCGATTTATTCGAGAGGTGACTGAACTCGCGCTGATGGCCAGGCCAGCCGACCCGATCGCTTCTCCCAATCACCACCTTAATAACGGCGAACGTTCGAAAAGTGAGCAAAGACGCCGTCGTTGTCGACGACGACGACGACGACGACGATGATCACGACGACGACGACGAGGAAGAAGAAGAAGAAGAAGAAGAAGACAAAGATTAAGAAGAGGAAAGAAAAGAGGAGAGAGGGCGAGAGATGGAAGGAGAAAGAAGAAGAAAAAACGATTCGGGAGGATCGACCGTGGTATCCGAGGCGCGTAATAACGACGACGAAGGGCCCCGATCTCCGTGGACAATTTACGAGGGTAAAGTGGGTCATAAATGTAATTATGGCTAAATTATGATTATAGAGCTACCCCTTTGAGCGCAGTACCTCTTGTCCTTCCGTAGCGGGAGAGGAAGGATCGGGACGCGAGCAGAAGGATCGCGTCAGAGGGTGACGGTTTCTCGATCTCTCGTTCGTTTCCACGAATCGAGGGAAACGGACGGGAGCGGTGGAGAAGCGCTGGAAGCGCCGCCATCGCAGTTACGAGCCACCGTCACGTTTCTACGCGAGGAATAATCGAGCCGTGCACAGGAGGGAGCGAGTTTCGATTTTGGTCCGCGTGAAAGATAAAGCACGGTTCGGAGGAAGGAGGGCGCGGAGAACGAGGATCCTTATTAAAAATAATTCCCATGCGGGCCGGTACCTCCCCGATCCCACCCACCCACCTCTTCTTCCCCCTTCGGCATTCCGTCAATTAAGAGAGCCCTTCCGATCCAGCGTGGATCCAATTGGAAATAAAGATCACCCGTGCACGGCGCCGGACGCTTTCGCGATCTTTCGTAATCATAGAGTTTCGTGATATGCTTATTAAATCGAGCCAATCGTCGAGAGCGCCGCACACCGAAGCGCACTGCGCAGCGGTAGACCCCGAGGGCTCTCCTCTCTCTCTCTCTCTCTCTCCCCTCCCGCTCTTCCTTCTACCCGATACTTCTGGTTACCGCTGTGCCTCGATTATTATACGTTGCGCGCACCGGGCCGTGCGTACGACCGCGGAACGAGACATCGATCTCGAAGGAACGATCGACTGCGTGCGTGGACCAGTGGTCGGGGTCGGCCCGTATCGTCAGCGCGCGCCGATTCCCCGATCGCTTCCACTCCACGGGAGAAACCGGAGAAACGGCGTGACAGCGGTGGCGAAAAGGGGAAATCTTCATTGGGGATGGAGATCTCGGGAGCGCGATCTCCTCTTTAACGCCAGCCGTCCCCGCTACTGCTCCGGCCCGAGGGTCAGGGCCGAGGGTCGAGCGTGATTTTCCTGGCCCACCGCGTGCTCCAACCTCCGCCACGCTTCGTTTCTCCTCGGTCAGCTGCTCCTTCTTTGTCTTTCTTTCTCCTTCGTCCTCCGCGGCCATGGCTTCGTTGGTGGCGGAGATAACGGACGTTTAGCGAGCGAGTTATCGGACCGTGAGGCGCGAAAAAATCCGCAATCCGCGAACGAGGTCCGCGAAAAAGATTCTTAGGTGATTTAGCGACGCGGAGAGATCGCGGAGCTGTATCGTAGGGAGCCTGGAAGGAAAGGAGCGCATAAGGTTCGTGGTCGCGGCGGAGGACGTTAACGCGGCGCTATGAACGCGGCGGGGGGCTCGGCGTAGCTACCAACCTCATTTTTATGATTATTTCGCCGCGTTATTGCCGCTTGACCCACCATTAAGCGGTTAAATGGACCGAGGCGAGAGGGTTCTGACCGTGGTCTTTATGACACTGGAGGACACGCGGTTCCGAGGTAGACCAGAGCTCGACCCTGCGCCTTCTGTTTAACCCTTTGCTCCATTTCCTCGCAACTTTTATTATTTCCCGCGGATCGTTCTCCGGCTCGCGTGACTCGTCGTCGCTCGCGTTCCTTTCACCCGATTCGCCGCGTTTCTGCGCTCGCGATCGAGAGATCTTTTGGCAGCGGCGTGGAATCGGCCGGCTCCAGTGCGGTGTAACAACGAACGCGCTCGGCTCGTCCTCGCATTCGCGATACCGAGCAGCCCACAAAGACCACGACACGGTTCCCCGCCTTAATTCCATTTATCGGTTCGCCATTTTTCGCGATCGCGGCATACATTAAGCCACCGTTGCAACACGTAGTCTCGCGAATATACGGTTAAGCCCATGTTTCATTCATGAGCCATAAAGTTCCTGGGGACGACGCGACGGTGGTTGGTGGCGGTGGTGCCACCAGAAGCTTTCTGCTCGCTGCCTCGCTGCAGTTTCCCATCCACGCCGTTTCCTTCGTCTTCTTCCGCCGAATTCTATCGAATCGCGAAACCGACGAATCGGTAATTAAAAGACCGGTATCGGTCGGTGGTATGGAACGAAGCGTAAGGAGAAGGGAAGAGAAGGGAAGAGAGGAGGCGTGTGGCAAGGGTCGACAGATTCTTCGGTGGAGAACGTCATCGATCGTCGGACGTGGACGAAGCGAAGGATAGATATGGTGGAACGTCTTCTCCGGTGGCAGCGGTTGGTTAACCGGTACCCCGGTTGTCTCATTTGCATTCACCCGGGAACTCGAGCGCCGCAAAGGTTGCGCAGCGGATACTCGAAAGGAGGGAGATTCTTGCTCTCGTGTATCTCTTCGTGTATTTGTTTGTAAGTCCGTCGCTTTCCTCTCTTTGTCTCCTGTCGTCCGGTCTTCGTCTTCCTCCCGCTCACGAACTCTCTTTTATTCCGCGATAGGACGAGGCTCTCGTTTCTCCTTCCTCATTCCATTCGTTTTCGTTCCCTTGGCTTCTATGCAGCTCCTCCGCGTCGGTTTTCGCGTGGAAGGTCCGCGGTGTCGGGGTGCCGCCGCCGGCGCACCGGCAGAAAAGAAGGGAGGGAAGAAAGGTATCCGTTGCACGTAGGCGCGAGGTAATCCTAAGTAATCGAGCCAGCTCGGCAATACGTTTGGCATCGGCGACGCGGTTCGTTGTCGCATTCGCCGGCTGCCTCGGCGGTGGTTGCTTCTGCCCGTTGCTCTTCGCGCCGCGTAACGGCACATTTGGTGGCAAACAGAGGGAGCGAGGAACGTACGGACGGCAGAGAGGCGGGAGAGAGAGAGAGAGAGGGAGAAAACTGGGGTCTCGCGCTAACGGCCAGCTCCGGGTTCGTCGTTTCGAGTTACACGAGTTACTCGCGTACCGTGACCCACGACGATTCCGCAGATTCCGGGACCATCCGCGACTGCTTATCTCGTCACCTTTCCCGTTTCCATACCTTCTCTCGCGGGCTCCGTTATGACGATCGTTCATCAGCTGCTGTGCGCCGGGCCCGCGACTCGTACTCGAGATCATCGCGATACGTCACAGCCGTGGATATCCGAAGAACTTTCTATCGTCCGCGAGGGATCTCGCGGGATCACCGACCGGTACTTTCCTCCGACCGTCCGTTTCCGTCCGACCACGGTGGACTGTTGGTTCGAACGGATTCGTCGAGGTGACCACCGATCGCCGGTCCAGTTCGACCACGAGGTGGAAGGATGGTTGGCCGATATCCGGGATCGCGCGTGCCGCGTCCTTCGCGGCGTAAAAAGCGAAGAGGCGCGGAGAGGTCTGGGTGGAACGGTAGAAGCGACGCGTGGAGAATGGCCGAGTGGCCGCGGACTCGTCCAGCAGAGATCTAAGGTGGATGGACGATGATGGTCGATAGTTTAAACGACCTCGGGCTTCGGGATGAGTTTGAGGAAGACGAAGGGCGTCGAGTGGTCCGGGTGGAAAACCGAGAAGGAGAGAGAGACCGCCTTATCGAGATTCCCGACGGCCTTGCCCGTCGATTTATCACTCTCGCATAATAGGCCCGTGCAGATATTCCAGAGCTCTCGCGAGAAGAAAGATCCTTCTTTTCTTTTCCCTCCCTCGTTCCATCTCCTCTCCTCTCCTCTCCTCTCTCCTTCCGTTCCGTTTGCACTCGCGGCGGCCTCGGAGGGTGGCGAGAACTCTCGGCTCCAGTTGCTACTCTTTTCTCTCACGACGCGAGAAACTCGATCCAATCTTCTCGAAGGGATCTATGTAGAACGCTCCGCTCATTTGTCTACCGTCCTTTTAAAGTTGCATTTCGCGGCCAGCCGGCACGGCACGTCTTCCTCGCCGTCTCGCTCGCTACGTTTCCCCCGGCCAGAAACTCGAACTCTTCTGCGCTCGAGGAGCCAAAAGGCGAACCGGATGCGCTCGATACGCGCTGCCACCGATCACTCCGGATCGCCACCCTGACTCGCTCCTCTTCACGGACCACGAGTTTTCGCCACTGCAACCGATAAGATAGGAAATTTTCGACGGAGGACGGCCCGAGCGGATCGGCCGATCGGGGAAAGCGGCCGCGGGAGTTTAAAGGAACGGCTTGACCCGATTCCCAGCGTTTCTCGCCGATATCTCGCTCGCGTGGTAGACCGCCGGTAGAACGTTGCTAGAACGCTGGTAGCACCGGTAGTCGAGGAATAGAGGAAGTGTGCTCTCCGCTCGTGTTCGTCCTTTAGTCGGCTTTCGTTTAGCCGGATTCGCGAGCCGGTCGCGAAAGCGACAGCAGCGAAAGGTCCCTTGTCCACATTAAAGCCGATAAATATCTAAAGGAATCCCGACAAGCATATGCAGGAAACCTGCTCGCGTTCGCGATGATCGAGGAGCTGTCGTCGCTCGCCGCGACTTTCAACCGTACAAACGATTTTATTTACTTCTGCCGTTCGATGCATAGACGTATTTCATTGAAACGGACAGCCTGTTTCGCTACCGTGTTCTCGCAACGTTTCCTATCCGAGTCGGCTATCTCCGGCTGAGCTTCTGGAAAAGCCGCGTACGCGCAATTACCTCGATAGCGTCGCGGCAACCGTTCCTCTCCGCCTCGAGAAATCCTTTCAATCCGCAGGGCAGACGAGGCCGAGAATAGAAAGCGGCAGACGGGGGATACTCGCCTCGAATTCTCCGCCTAGCCCACGGCCACCATCGAATGCCGTATTTTTTTCCGAGTTACGATTATTCCTTTCGAATCGGCAGGCCGCGCCGCGGAAAACTTCTAACGCGGCCCGATCGTTTCGGTCGGCCGAAACAAAAACACCACGGCGCGTACGCCTCTCGGTGAAATGAAAAAAGGAAAAAGCTCGGCGGACACGGTTTCGCGAGCGGTTGTCGCCGTCCTCGATCCCCTCGATCCCTCGATCCCTCGATCCGTTGACTCCGCGGGATCGACGGGTCGGAAATCGTGGATAGTCCCGTCTCCCTGTACCACGTCTGGTCGCTCGGTTTTCGGTCCCGCGAAGAATCGCTTTCTTGCCAGCACCGGAAACCCGCAATTTGCTCGGCCACGCGTGAACTAGGTACCGCCGCAGCGCGTTGCAATCGTTCAAATTACGCGCTTTTTATCATCCACGCCGTGTTTTCCAAACGATCCCCCGACGCTGACTTGACCGCGGCGAAACGTAAATATCACGGAGGAGAGGCGTGGCTCGTGAACGTAGAGTCCGAAGGTTTTCCAACCGAAAAGATAAGTCAACGGGGTTGAGGCGGATGGAGAGGATTGGACAGGGCGACCCGGAAGCGGCGTCGGAGAGGAAATGTGTCGGTTGCGGACCGTTAGGAGTAATTGGTTCTGTAGAACGCGATTCCTGGATTCCTAGGCGTGCGCACGCGCCGATGCAAACGCATAAAGTACAATGGATTTCCGTAATCGTGCCGCGGCACGGCGGTCTGGCGTTGCTCGATCGAACCACGAGGATCGATCTCTCGCGGCGGCCGGGAATTTTGAAGCGGAGGATCGCCGCGCCGCGCCGCGTGGAATGTAACGCGCTGCGAGCGGTCGTCGTAAAAGCGAAATTAATCGCGGATGTAACGCGGTGAAGATGAAACGACGCGGCCGGTTTTTGTTTCCGCTGAGAATAAAATTCTCAGCCGGCTGGTCTCTAGGTGCGAGATCGTTAAATTCGGCGAGGTTAATCCCGTCGCTTCCTTCACGGCCATTTTCTCCTCCGTTCGATCCCCGTGAACTTGGGCGGCGGCGGCGGTCTCGTGCTTGTCCAANATGAAACGACGCGGCCGGTTTTTGTTTCCGCTGAGAATAAAATTCTCAGCCGGCTGGTCTCTAGGTGCGAGATCGTTAAATTCGGCGAGGAGTGGACGGTGTTAAATGGCCGGGTGGAGAAGAGAGACGACGCGCGAAAAAGAACACTGTCGTCGAGCAAGGTTGCGTGAAACACGAGACGCGGTCTCATATTTGCTTTCCACCGCTATCCTTAATGACGTTGTAGCGGTCGAAGACGACAATGAGATTATCGCGAGATAGTCTCGGCTGATACATACGTTCCGCCGGCGCGGTTAATCCCGTCGCTTCCTTCACGGCCATTTTCTCCTCCGTTCGATCCCCGTGAACTTGGGCGGCGGCGGCGGTCTCGTGCTTGTCCAACGGAAGTCGTTTATCGGTGACGAACCGCGCGCGAATCGTTGGCCAAAGATGAAGCGATAAAACCGACGGATCGATAAAGTTGGCGGTTGAAATCGCGATACAACGCCGGCCACCTCGAGCGAGATCCTGGCGGAATTTTATCGGCGCATTTTCGAATCGGTTGGTATATACGAATACGTAGGTGCCATAACGGCGGTGCGCTTTGCGAGAACGCACGGCCACCGCGGTGTCTTTCCATACTTTACGAGACAAGGAAATTAGTTAAATGTGTAATAATGCTCGACGGGGGGCAGCAGGGTCGAGGATCCTTTCTCCGTTGCAGCCCTTGTCCCGCGCGGGTCAGACGCCGGTATTCGCGTGTCCCTTCTCCTCCTCCTCCTCCTTCGTTTCATCCGTCGTATTCCTCCGTCAGCGTCTTATTCTCGGAGCTTCTCCTCGGCCCGGTGTCAGAGTCTCGGCGGGGAGAGGCCGAGTCCTCGGACCACACGCGGAGAATCGCGCTATCTCTTTTACGCTCCAACAAGACGCTAACTCGAGAATCGTTTAGGCAGGTTATCGAGGACCGATAACGGCCTGCCTTCCTCTCCCTCTGCCTCTCCCCCTCTCACCCTCTCGCCCCTCGCGACCGACCTCCCAGTCCAGCCTTCTTTTTCTACCCCCGTTAATTAAATTCCAGAAGGACCGAGGAAGGTCGCTCTCGGAATCCGCGAGGAGAAAAGTGACACGATTTCGAGCAGCGGCTATGGCTACGAGTACACCCGACTCGTTCTCCTTCGCCGAGAGTTTTACGAGCGCGTTCGCCACCGATGGAAACGACTTTCCGTATTTCGTGGTTTACGAGCGTCCGAGCCGTGTGAAATCGCGCGGCGGAGCGGCGCGGAGCGGACGGATGGTCGGTGAAAAATCGGCGCGAGTGGCAAAAGCGCGGAAAGAAACACGGTTCCGATCGATTCCCCTCGGATAATGGCGGTAACGCGGCGAGGAAACGAGCGATCCCGGCGAGAAACGAATGTCTTTTCCCAAGCAAACGTCGTCCCCGCCGTCGCGTCGCGGCGCGGCGCGTCGTTCCTTTCGTGACAGCGTATATGTCTCTGGCCTATTAATAACGATGAAATATGTACCGCGCGCGGCCAGGGTAACCTTTACGAGCAACAAGAAAAGTATTACCCGCGAAAGCAATAATTATGACGCAGCTGTAATTAATTATTGCTGCCCTTGATTTACCGCGATCGATTATCGCCGTGTTACGAATACCGTGCGCTCGTTATCGTGCACGGCCTGAATCGGTACTAATTAAAAAAAGAAACAGGTACTGTTATTATCGATAATTACGATCGGGTCAGAAGTCCCACCGTTTACTTTTTGCTCGGGCTAAAACCAACTACCGCGAATTATCTAAAGCGTCTCGCGTCGCGTCCGGTCCTTACCCCCGACGCTGCGGACACGCTGCGAGGACGCTACCTTTTCCGCGAAATTTACGCCTTTCCCGAGGGAACTCGCGCCATCTTTCGCGCGATATTTATCGCGTGCCGTAATTGAAACGTTCGCACGGCGAAACCACGCGATATCCGATCTTAACCGGCGTTTTTCTCTCTGTTGCAGGTAAGATGGACAACGTTGGCCGCCATTGCCAGCCGCGCGTTCTCTCTCCGCCCTTTCTTTCCTACGGGCAGAGAGGCAAGAGAGCGAGAGCGGCATCGGCAAATTCGAGAAGTACGATGCGCGTAGTCGACTCGCTCGATGGTATCTTGCTACGACCAGGTAACGAAAGCAAACGAACGCAAACGCGCGCGAATTGGTACCGTGTCGCGGAAAGAGTGTACAGGCTGCGCGAAGATTATACGACGAGAAACTCGGCGAGGGAGAGGAAAGTCGGGTTTTCGACGCGGAAACAGAGGCGGAAAGAGAGGCGGAAGAGGAAGCGGGATTTTCGCGAGGCGGAGGAGGATCGCGGCGGTACGTCTGGGCTACGTGTACGGTGCCACTTCTGTCTTCGATGCGCTACAACCGATCGCGTCCGCAAATCTTCTCCTCCTTTCTCTTCTTTCTTTCTCGCTTTGTTGCTGGCGTTGCGCAGAGTCGGCTGTACGGTTGTTCCGGGGAAAGGAGAGCAAAGAGAGAGGTAAACCGCATGTAGCAGATCGTATACGTGCAATGTAGCGAGGAGAATGAGATATCGGACACTGACCCGCGCAACGTACTGCTCGACTACGGTTCCTTACGAAGAATACATCATTTACTCTTTACTCGGCTATTGTACTGACTGCCCGGGATGACAAGCGCTGGGTATTTCGATAAATATGGTACCTGTCGCGGATATTATTTAGAGACGGCAACGACATAATCTACAGGCTGCATCCTTTCTTTTATCCTTTTTTTTTCCTTCTTCTCTCTTTCTCTCCCTGTCTTTTTTCCCGTTTATTCGCTGGCACAGCGACGCGCGTGCTGCTGGAAGAACGCGATCCTCTCGGCGCGGATGCACTGCGAGTTCGAGGGTTTTCAAAGTCCGCTGCGAGTTGGTAGCGCGAAGCGGTGGCGATCGATCGATTTCGCGCTGGCGTCTCGACGCATCGGTGGACCGAAGGTTGGGAAGCGTGCGCGGGTATAAGTGGCGCGCGGTGAACGCGGTTAGATTCCTCGGGTGCCGGGATAGCAGCAGGAAGAGGCTAGTCACCGGTAGCTAGGTGGCCAGTTAGCGGCCAAGTGTCGTGTTTGCGTTGGCTCGTCGTAAACCTGCCGCGAAGGGGGACCCTGGATAGCCACCGTGGAGGAGGCTGCGCCCATCTTTTCACCCTTCTCTTCTTCCCTTCTCTTCCTCTTCCGCCGTCTCGGCCGTCTCGGCCGCGTCGATCGAATATCGTCCGGCCGACAGCGGTGTTGTTGGCCGCTCGGGGGAATACCATCGGCGAGAAAATCGGTTCGTATGCACGGTCACGCGTTCCCGTAAGAAATAATACGAAGAGTCGTTTAACTCTCCGCCCGTGTACCGAACATATCGAAGCGTTGGCAGTTGCCGAGTCGGTAGACCGTGTAACGCGTCAAACTTTCCTCTCTTCCACGTCCGCTCGTAAATCTTATCTTTTCCCTTGTATCCGGTAGGGAGGGGGCAGCAAGGGGGGAGCAAGGGGGTGAGGGTGTGGGGAGGATCGCCGAGTGGCAAATTTCGAGATATCGCGCGGCGACTTTGCGTCATTGTCATCTTTTTAGACGTATTTTTTCCAACGGATCGAGCCGGGACGAGTTTCGCCGCCAATTAACGTCGCGACGGAATCGATCGATCCGACGGATCGGCCATCCGTGTCGGCCGAGACGCGGTTTGCCGCGTTTCTCGATAATATTATCCGTTTCGGTTTCCAATGAATCACGAACATCGAGCGAATCGACCAAAAGGAGTTGGTCGATCGTGTCGCGGCCAGCGGGGAACAGGTTTTCTATCAAACGGCCTGTGTGTACCCATCTCTCGGCTGGTTCGCACGTACCTCTAGTCGACACCCTAGCGGATCGCAGGCAATTAATCAAGGAGAACAGCGAAACGATTTGTAGCCGACTATTCGCGTAGATTTCGGCGGGGAACGGCGACGCGCGCGCGCTCCTCTTCGCGTCTTCGCGTCTGCAATTCTGAAAGAACGACTCGGAGTATAGGTCGGTATAGAAGGATAATTAAGCGGTCGTCCGCGAAACGGTGGTTGGAATCGGAACCTGCTTGCTCGGCCGACAGACGAGAGAGAGAGATAGAGAGGGAGAGAGTGAGACGGCGAGGAAAATCGAGGGGTTTTTCTCGCGAGAAGAGGAAGAACGGGAGAGAAAAAGTATATACGGCGGCGGACCTACGTGGAGAATCGAGTGGCGCGGAGGAGAACGGAGCGGACACGGACGTTAAGACGCGGAGAACGTGTTTCGCTAGACGGCGGCCATTTTTCTTATAACGACTCGGTTCGAAATTCGTATATACCAGGACGTCGAGAGGCTTTCCGGCGGTTCTGACCGTTCGGTCGTTTGGCCGAAAGTATCAGAAAACGAGGCAGGAATGCGCCCGAACCGAGCACACCGGTAATGGAAAACGCAGAGGTCATTAAGGACACCGGTAAAAAAGAGAATTCTCGGTTTTTACCGTTCCCGTAAGTATCCTCTCGCGTTCTAGAGGGCACAGCGGAACGGACAACATTTACCGAAGAAGTTTGACGCTAAAGGCGGCGACCACGCGAGGCGGCCTTGACGTATTTTCTTGCTCCGTCCGCATACTCGTTTTCGACCGCAAAAACACCGGTCGCTCGATCCTTCCTCCACTGACCCGACCTCGTTCCAACCATCCGCGCACCCATAAATCCATCCATTTTCTCTCGCCGCGAGATCTCTCGATCGTTTCCTCGCTGGATCGGTAATTATCCCCTATCCCGGCGGGTCGGCGAGTCGCTGGCGAGTCGCTGGCGAGTCGCCGGGCCTGTTTTTGTAACGCGGTCGATGCACGCTCGCCTCGCAGCGCACAAAAGGGCGCCTTCTCGCGATAATCCTTTATCGTTGTCCCGACCTCGCTCGAATAATCCGTATTCATAAACGGTGGAATCATTAGTGGGTTCTCTTTGAGGCAGGCGTGGGTAGGGTGGCGGTGGTGGTGCCCCGTGGTTGCCGGAGGTAGCGATGGAAAAAGGAGCAGCGAAAGAATGCGCGGGAGAAATGGGAACTCGGGGGCCGGTGCGGGGTCTCGAAGCCACTCTGACAGAGACGGATACCGTGTGATTCCGTTCGTTTGGTCGACCGATAGCGGCGTAGACCAGCCGCGGCGCGAGTCGCCGAGAGGGAAGGGAGCCGTGTCCCGAGGAGGATCTGGATTTCGAGCAGGCTCGTAACTCGCGTGGCCGCGCGGTGTGAACGGGAGCGAGCCGAGCCGAGTCGAGTGGAAGCAGGGTGTGCCGCTGTAACCCCGTAGTAGGTGTTACGTAAGAAGGGATCGGCCGTTCTTCCTCCTCGGCCCGCTCTCGACCCGCTCTCGGCCTCCGCGGCGAGGATTTCGCGTTCGTGGCCGAGCCGGGCTTACGGCGAGTGCGCGCGTCCCTGCCGGGGAAGGCGCGTCATAACTCAGAGACATCAGCGTTCCGTGATTACGAGTCATTAAGGGGCCGCGAACCGGTCGCTAGCAGTGTACCCTTTGTGCGTATGGTCGCGCGTGTATGCGTCCACCGACACACGCGTCGCTCGCGAGAGAGCGCGTGCGTGTGATCGCGCCGCGGCTACGACGACGGCGACGTCGGGAACGACGACGGCGACGGAGAAGAAGAAGAAGAGAAAGACGACGACGACGACGACGACGGAGACGTACGTAGGCGCGTGGCGTCGCGTCGCAGCCGGGCCATTCAGTGGAGAACCACGCGGTCGAGGTCGAGTCTCGCTCGTATTTTAGCATCGCTCGCCGCGGGAGTTCTTATCTCTCCTCCTGTTTCTCGCTCCTTCCGACTTCCATGCTCCATCGGCACCGCTCTATCCTATTCTATCGTCTCTCGTTTCTTTTTCTCGCACCCTTCCCTTTTACGACGCCTCCGCGCACCTGTTTCGGGCTTTGGTCCACTCGGCCGTACACGCACCGGGGACCGAATCGAGACCAGAAATCGCACGGCGGTGGCCGCCGGGGTCACCACGCGTCGAGGATAGGCGAATATTTACACGCGTTAGGCGAGGTTAGAGAACAGCGGACGCGCGGCGTCGCGCTGCCCACGCGGGTCGTCACGGAATTCGCGCCGCGATCGGTCGTCCATTCGATCCGCAGCATTTTCTGACTAATGGAGCAATCCGTATACTCGCGTGAAACGCGGCTGAAACTTTCCGCATCGACGGGAATAACTCGGCTGGCTCGGTGATGCGCGCAAGAAAATATTTACGCGAGGCCGCGGGCAAAGCGTTCGCGCAAGAAACGAGCGTGGTCCGCGACATCCTCCTCCGGACGGTACCTAATGTTCGCCTCGCATGAGACGAACCTACTAGCTCTCGGTGCGAGTTACGGCCACGTACACCGTGACACGCCGCGATCCGCCGCGACCCGCGCGACGAGGATGTTTCTTATCGATCCGATCGAACCGACTCGCCGGACGATTTATTTCGGCCGAGTGGACCGATTCGGCTAAACGCGTATCGAGCTCGAAGCCTCGAACGGTAGGAGTAGAAATAAAATTTGAGGAGCTGCGAGAGGAGAGGAGCTGAGAGCGAAACGAACGGGCGGGTCGATGAGCGAGAGTCGATGTATCAGTCGAAGGGGTTAATAGCCTTTGGTCCGTGCGCGAAAGGCTCGTAAGATTCTCGCGTGTCCGATACGGTCGCTTAATGTTCCTCGATAGGGCGTTCAGAAGCTCGACGAATGCTTGCAGTCCGTTCGCGAAAAGCCTCGGGGCAAACAAATTGCCCGGAGGCAGCGTAAGCGGTCTGGTTCTTTCCGCTCGCGGTTATTTATAACGCGCAAAGAGCACCGAAAGACCGGTGCGTTAAGGGGTTTTTGCGGCAAACTCGGGTCGAGTCGGATAAAAGTCGCGTCCGCCGCAGTTGCAGCGTCGCGAAATTCGCAAAAACCGTGAGCCTTCGCCGCGAACAATCTCGCGTTTATGGCAACGGACGCGCGTATCTGGCCGTTCTTCGGCGACGACGACGGCGACGGCGACGGCGACGGTGGCAACGATGCGGAGGACGACGGCGCCGACGTCCCTGAACTCGGTTTCTCGCCTCGCCTGGCCGCGCCGCGCCGTGCCGCACCGCGTCGCGCCGCATCGCGGCCGAGTCCGCGGCCGAGGCGCGGAGGCAGAGGCGAAGAGGAGCGAACGGGAAAAAAGGGATGGCGAAACAGCGCGGATATTATTTGCCATTAAAGCGAGGGACAATTTAAAAGCTATTACTATTACTCACGGCGTTCGTGTGTACGCGGTCCGTTGGCTGACCGCTCGGCCGGTCTTGGCCGGTCTCCGCCGCGATCGCGGACACACATTCGAGACTGGACGGCCGTTTCTTCGGCACCGGGATCGTTTTGCGTGACCGACCGCGTTTCGCCTCCATCCTCCGTCTTCGCTTCACGCGCTCCCTCGATTTTCACGCGCCGCGCCAACCCTTTCGCCTCCGCCGCTCTTCCTCACCTATTCTCTCCGTTTCCCTCGATCGAATCGACCGAATCGATCGATCGTCGCTGCGCGGACCATGGAAATCGGGGGAGGAGGGGCCGGTAACGACGATTTAAGTAGCGTTACCGTTGGCGCGAACAGCCGAGGCGACGAGAACCAGAAGGCGGCGAAGGAGGAGAAGGAGGAGGAGGCTACCGGTCTCGCGCGGATCGCGTCGAGCGTGCACGAGTATACGCGAAACGAGCGAGAGATTAAGATCGGCCGGTGAAGAAAAGCCGGTTACGGTGACGTATGCGTGCCGCGACTCGGTTAAGACCGGAGCGTCCGGGAAAGAAGAGGCTGGAAGAAGATCCCGAGGAAGCGAGGGATGTGGCAAGAAACAAAGAGATAAGGAGGCGGAGGGAGGGAAGCAAAAATCTCACGAGGTCGTCCCTCGTTAGTCTCGGATCCTCGAATAATGGCGTTGGTCCATTAAACAAACAGCAATTTCGGGTACTCTCGGACTGGTCGGAACGCTCGCCGCTGAACGCTAGGCGGAAACCGTTAACGCCTCTGTAATTCGGCTGGAAACGATTAGCCCGTGCTACCGATATCACCTTCCGTTTCGATCTCCGTTCGAATTCTAGTCGTCCGTAAAAGGTCGGAAGGAGAGACGAGTGGCGAGAGAGGGTAGTAGAGCGCGGAGGACCGGGAGTGCTGCTGCTGCTGCTTCCTTTATCGGCGACCCTCGTCTTCTCGGTTCTTCCGTCTGGACTCGGTCTCGCAATAATTAGGTGTAGGTCTTTCGAGGGTGCGGCGATCCGCGCTCACGATACTCCTGTCAGCGAGGAACAAACTGGCCTCGTAGAAACTGGGCCTTACCGCGGTGGACTTTCGAGACAAACGGCCGATAGGCAATTAATCTCTGGTTCGCCTCTCGCCCCTTTTCACGTTCTCGGTTACCCGTGGCCGGAGCAGCGCCGCGACAGCGAAGAAAAAGGCGACGCCAGTCGGATGAAAAATTCCGCGCGGTATCGCTGTCCGTATACACCGTCCAATTTGAGAGCGATATCTTAACCCGTCGGTGGCGCTGCGGCGCGATAAATAATGCCGGTGGTTGGTACGGCGCCGGGACGCGCCAGGACGCGCTGGGACGCGCCGGCCAAGTAGACTCGTTCGCACGGATTAGCAGCGCGATCTTTCTCGGCTTGCCGCGTCTTCGCGAGAGATGGCCAGAGATGGCGAGAGAGATGTGATCGACGGGAAGAGAGGAAAGAAGAGAAAGGAGAGATTACGCGAGTCGCGTGGACCGTTTACGAATTAATTAAGGGGAGGCGGGAGGAGAAGAGGAAGGAGCTGGGAGAGAGTGGTCCAGGTGGAAGATGGAGAACCACGGGGGCGAAAGGATCGCATGCGCGAACAGGTGCATTGCACCTCGTCGTTCCGCGATCCGGTGGATCTTACGCTCTGGATGGTACGTGTACGTGTACCGCCTACGGTGCCGGATTATGGAACGATACCGCTGAAACGACGGAGATCGAGTTCTCTCGATCGGCTCTGCCGCGTGTTCGTTCCTTTCTCCGCGGTAAGCGTTGCGTGTTTCGATCGCAACGATCGAGAGGCGAATTCGCAGGAGTTCGTTTCGTCGGTTCGCTCGGTCGTTAGCGGGAAGAGTAGGAAGGCGTTTCCGGTGAAATAAATTTGCCAGACGGTCTGACCTTGCACGAAACACCACGATCGTTCCTCGACTTTGCCACGCTGCCTACGAAGAAGGAACCGCCTCTTTCCGTCCTCGCCGGCCACTCATCCTCGCGAACCGCGTTAACCGCGCCAGCCGCGAGAACAAACGCCACGCAAATTCGATTCGACCGCGTAGATTTCGATAGGGCAATCCGTGGAAGGTAAACCGGTCGTTTTCTTACCGTCCACCGGACGAAACGAGTTGATTTTCAGGTCCGAGATTTAATTCGCGATTAACGGATTTGCACGATCCGCAGCAGCAGCAGCAACAGCAGCGAGTCAAAGGGAAACTCGTTGCCGTCGAAGCGCCGTTCACCGTTACCATGTGTGGTCAAACACGATCTCGCCCGGTTTATTCGCTTTATACGGACCCTTTTCAAACAATCGTCACGCACGCTGATTTTCCCGATAAATTAACTCCTCGTGGTAAAACGGTCGGGCTTTGATCCTCCTTAAAGTCCGCTTTCTCTTTACCTTCCGGTCCTATACGACCGATCTCGCGTTTCGCGGACCATTCTCGAAGGATTCGCGAGACGGAGAAAAGGAGCCCGTGGCTCGGTCTATCGGTTAATCGGCATTCAGCGCGTGTCACCTCGGCGACGATGAAAAGTATCGACGCAGTCGGAGACGCTTCGTCATGCAGTCGCATGATCGCGGCACCGCGTGTTCCTTGACTGTCAATCGATCGAAACGAATGACCTCTCGTTCGTCGCGTGTCAATCTTACGTTGTACAGTCGATGTTCGAGCATTCTTCCTCGGGGGTTGCTTAATCGGGGATTAATCGGGGATTCGGCTAGAATTGAAATGTAACGCGCGGCAGTGGGTCGCGGAAGGTGGTTCGCGCGCGCCAATTAAATCGCCGAGCGAGGCGAGCGGCGGAAGGCTCGTCCAATTAGCGTGTTGAAACGCGCAAAAAGCGCCAGGAGTCGCGTTGGTTGGTTGGTTGGGTGGTTCGATCGCACGGCGATAGGGCAGAACGCGAACGATGACCCGAATAGCGCAAAAACCGCCGGTTCGGTGAAATTAAGCGTATCGAGGTGCACGAGTTTCAGCGAGGTGCATCGATTCGAGATCGGCGCAAAACTGACGGCGAGTTAAGCTTTCCTTTCGGCGATGGTAATTAACGTCGCGGCGGTACGCCGGTCGTCGGTGAGTTTATTCGAATCGCGATATTCCCGATCCCCGAAACGATACCGATGCACGCGTGTAAGCGTCGGCGCGCGCGTGCGCGTGCGCGTCGCGGCCGCAGCGGGTCGCCGCTTGAATTCGTCGCCGCGCAGTTTCTCGCGGCTTTCGCTCGTAATTAACGTGACTGGCTGTTCCGTTAATTTGGCAAGTTCGTGGTTCGTTCGGGACG
>NIJG01000031.1:740738-769055 GCA_002201625.1 Euglossa dilemma
AGGATCGCGAGGCGGCGGCGGCTCGTGGGCAGAAACTCGGAGGCGGCGCGCAGCCGAGCGACACACGCGTGTACGCGCGAACGCGTACTCCTCTCCTCGAAACTCAATTTGTCAACGGGGATGCGTGGTTTTGTTCCACGAACCGGATTCCGTTTCGATGTACGCGCGACGGGGCAAAACACGGGCAACCGGGCACCCGCCTCGGCACGCTCGCCCGATTATCGAGCTTGCCTCTGCGCGCACCACCTCTTTCCGCTTCCCTCTCTCCCCCTTTTTTCCCTCTCGCCTCGTCCTTCTCCGGGGCCAGTCCTCGCGCGCGGTGGTACCCCTTCGAATTAGTCGACACGACCGAGCAAACCCGATGAATATTCGATGACGACTTTACCCCGCGTGCAGAGCGGCCGCGGCGCGATTCCTCGCCGGATCCGTGTCGAAACCGGAGATCTCGCGTGTCCGCGTCGGTAACGGTTCGCGTATTTAACGGTCCGGTCGATCGATTTCTCCTTACGACATCCCGCCTCTGACCGGCGAATTATTCGCGCGGGCAAAACGACCAGGAGCCGAAGAGAACGACGGTGAGGGGAGAAGATCCGGCTATTCGAGGTGCTCGAAATTTGAAGGAACGACGGAGGACGTAGCGGAGGACGCAGCACGGAGGACGTAGACGAGGAGGAGGAGGAGGAGGAGGAGGAGGAAAGATTCGCGAGGAGGAGAAGCAGTGGCGGATTGCCGAGGGTGAGACGAGGCTCGGGGAGAAGAGAAACAGCCTCTTTGGGCGATTAAACAACTTAGGGACTGCGGGCGAGCAAAGGCGCCGCCTCGTGGACGACGCTGAAACGATTAAATAAATTAGTTGCTCGACAAAGAAGGGCAGCAGCAGGATGACTGGATGGGATCCGTACGAGGGTAATCCCCGTTGAATTCCTCCTAATTATGCACGCTTTACCACCATGGCTACCAGAGGCCGAGGAGCGAGCGAGCGATCGAGTGGCGCGCGCGCGCGCGCGAGCACGCTCGCTGGGAAGGAGCGAAACGGGTAGAAAAGGGCGAGGAGCGGAGAGGAGAGGAGAGGAGGGCTGGATATTCCTCTTCTGGTCGGCGCTCCTCTGGTTCGTCGGTTCGGTGCGCGCATCCCGTTCTACCGCGAGGTGCCGCAGTTCTACCGTCGGCCGTTTTACTTACAAATTCAATAAGCATATATCATATTTAATGCACGCCCAAAGCCGGGAATGTTTCGACCGCCCTGAACCACCTTTCTCTTCCTCTGCCAACCGCCGCTGTTCCTCTCTCTTTCCTCGTTCTCCTTTGTGTTTGCTTTCTTCATCGGTCGCTCGTATCTCGCGGCCATTGCATTTCCGGCCGGAGCGGAACGCCTGTCCGCGACAGATCGCGGCGCGGAAACCCACCGCGGCTACCACTACTACCGTAACCCGTGGGGAACGAAAGGAGGAACGGGATCGAATCGCGAGTGCTCGGGAGAGCGAGAGGGAGAGGAGAGTTTTACGAGCGTAAGGTCCGTTGCTAGACCTCACGCGTCGCGGCGTAACGACGGCCGGCTCGTTCGCCGACTTGCCAAACCATCGGATTCGCGATCCCTTTATCGCTCGATGATTAACGTCCATCAGTGTCAAGGATCGGCAGCCCCGTCGATGGTATCTCGAGGGAGCAGCGTATCGTCGGAAGAGCGTGGAACGCGCGCGCGGTCGACCACCGCCGAGGCGGCAGCTCTTACACCGCGCCTCGCATCGCCTCGCATCGCTTGGATTCGCCTGCGATCGGCTGCGATCGCGAAAAGTTTCGTAGACGCGTAGAACCGGAGGTTATCCGCGTACCGGCGTGTTTTATTACCCGGAACCAATTACACCCTTGCTCTGATTGTCAGTGCAGTGGTTGCCGGTGTCAGCCACCGGACCGTTAGTATTCTTCGGTGGCCCTTGCCATGGGGTCTCCGGTCTACCGACACCTCCGTGTACGCGCTCGATATACACGGCTCTGCACACGCGGTCAACATGCCGGTGTACATGCGCGAATGGACAGGGAGCCGACCGGCAGAACGGCCGAGCCAGACCGATGGAGAAAGGAGAATACACACGCAACACGCTCGAGATCGTAATGCGTTACCCACGGCGGTCGACGGTTCGATAGAGAACGAGATAGCGGCACGTCGTACGGTGGGAGGCCACGTATCGGGACGTATCTACTAATTAATTTATACAGGCTCTTTCGAGCGGCTCGCACTAATAGAAACACCGACGTGGAAAAAACAAGACGAGACCAGTCGGACGCGAAACCGTCCTCCGTTCTATTCTCGCCTCGTCCCCGCCTCGTCCCTATCTTCCTCCGACGCGGAAACGCCGAGGCATTTCCTCGGTGCCGAGCCGCGCCCCGTCCAACTCGGGAGCACGAATTAGAGGGGCACGCCGCGAGTGCCATCGGTTCGTTTTATGCACGGCAAATCGACGAAAAGGGCGTTAATATTATTTATAACGATAATTAAGTGGAGCCATCGGCGATGCGGAGGACGGAGGCGAGGGCGCTGGCGCTGGTGCGGCGCACCGCGGGAGGCCATAAAATATCTTTAATGCCTTTCCGATTCAAATTTCGCCCTTAATGGCTGTAATAGCGATCGGTAGGGAGCGGGGGAGCGGGGCAGCGAGTCGAATCGGCCTTTGCACCTGTACCGATGCTTCTCCGCGCCGACCAAGGCGTGGGTGCGCCTCGCAACCATCTGTCCGCGATAGCGACGGGACGGAAGGGAAGAAGGGTAGGTCGCGCGAGAAGTAGTGGAACCGCGACGACGGTGTTTACCGGAAGAAGGCAATCGGCGAGCGCGTTCGCAAGGGCGAAAGGTGGAAAGTGTACGCGGCGGGGGAAAGAAAAAATAGGGAAAAAAGTAGCGTACGCGAAGGTGTGCACCCGGCGTCACGGAGAGCAAGATATAATCCGGAACGACTGGAAGTCATGATCGACCGGTGGAATCGAAGGTTCTTGTCCGACGGCGTTCCTCCGCGTACAATCTCAAGGACACTCGACACCCTGGAATCCAGAACCCGTGGAACCGCGCGCTTGTCGCGGGACTTTTTCGTTTGCTCGCCGATGCGTTGGTCTGGTGGCCGACGCGAGAGGGAGAGAGAGAGAGAGAGAGAGAGGGAAGGGGTGAGCGCGAGAGAGCGCGGGTCCGAGGGGAAAACCGCGCGGCGCGGCAAAAAACACCGGCGTGCGTACATAGCGAGCATTTAAACGGTTACGTAAGTCGCGGTTGCCCTTAAAATAGACTTTGCTCGTTCCCTTAATTACCGGCGAAGCGTCGCGATCGCTGATGCGCGGCCGGCCGAGAAATACGAGGCGCGTTCCCCGTACGATATATTCCTTTGCCGCGAATCGCCGTGCGCGATAAATACGTCGGATCCGAGGATTCTCGCATTACCTTGGAATAAAAAAGGGCACCGAAGCTCCGGCCGAAAAATATAGTCTCCGCAAATACAGATCTAATAACTTGTCCGCTCACGTGGCGCGAAAGAAACTTTCCAAAGCGATTTACGGCGAAATTTACCGGTATGTCGGGCACCGCTGCATAATTCATGGCGCCCTGGGTGCCGACCCCATCCATTCGCTCTGCGACTCCGCGTCCACCGGACTGCAGGACCAGTTCGCAGAAAGCGTTCGACCGAGAGAGAAAGTTCTCAGCCGAGTCACCCGTAAAACGCGATCGTCCCGCGATCCGCCCGGCGATCGCTCGCCTCGGCTCGCGTGAACCGCGCCGATCGCTCGTCGATCCTCGTCGATCGGATACGCGGCCGCGCCGGCGGCCGAGGAGGAAACCATCCAAGGACCAGGATTCGCGTTGGATCGGTGCTAGACCGGGTAGCGGTGCTAGAGCTGGGATAGCGGACCGCGATAGACGCATTCCGAAGTGGGCGGATGAGCGACACTGCTTTCAATAAGGCAAGAACACGGCGCTGCAAACCGCAAGTCATGTTGCTTCATTACGCCGCCCCACGTGAGAGTAAGATGAGACTTCGAAACTAACCTAAGCCGCTGTGATGGGACCCGCCTCGTGCGTACCCGGCCCCCGATAGACCTCTCAGGCCACTCTTCCAACTCTCTTTCTCTCTCCTCCTCTCCTTCGCTCCTCTCACGCTCTGTCCCTTCGCTCGCGCCGCACGCTCGCTTCTCGCTTCTCGCGAGAGGCAAGAAACATCCTCGGATATTCCACGGACGCGTTGTAAATTCTTGCAGGAATTGCATTTACCTGTAGTACGCCGTAACGACCGTTAATTAAAGCCGCGCACTTTTCCGCGCGTATAACTGAACGTTGCGTAATCCTCCTACGCGGACAGTCTCGTTGCCCGATCGGGAATTATAGTCTGCCGACTGATTTGGTCGGCAACCGAGTACGCGGTTTCGCCGTATTTAGAAGCGATTCGCGGCTAAAGCGGAATACGATAACTCATTGGAACCTCCCGCTCGCGATGCGAGCCGCGGCGCGAGCCTAGCTAGAACCGACCGGCGAACAAAGACTCTCCGACCCAGCTATCTCGCGGTTCGTTTCGAGGTTAACCTCGAGAAACAACCGGTCTCTCCGATCGCACGGTTAGACGTCTCCGTTCGCCTCCCTCGAGGCTCTTCCATCGCGCTTTCCTCCGTCGCGACGCGCTGTCTTTCGAGATGAGTTAGAATCCAACGACGGTTACGCCACCGGTCGTACGGCTAATTGGAATTTAGCGATCGTAAGTCGCGGCAAAGGCGGCAGCGACGTGGATTTTCGGATTACTCCCTCTCTTTCACTCTCTGTCTCTGCTCCCTGCTGGGAACGCGTCATGGGAACACCGTGCGGAAAGCGTCCGCGAAAGACATATAGGATGATGGGAGGAACGCGGGAAATTCGTCCCGTAATTTCGTCGACGTTGTTCGAATCCACGCAACATCTCGCTGCGTCGCCCCGACGCGGCGCAGTATTTCACGGGACGCGACGCGGTAAATCATCGAGGAGGAGATTAACGTTTCGGATTCGATGCCGATCGCGCGTTTCGATCGCCGCGTAATTTCGCGGAGGAATTGGCGAATACGGGATTCGGGGTGGATCGCGCGTGCAGGATTCACGAGGATTCGCCGGGGCCCGAGATGTATACGTGTTCGCTCGCGACCGGCCGACGATAGCGATCTACATCCTTAATTCCGCAGGTTGTCGTGGCTCTGCCGGATCGTAAAGTCGAAACGTCAAAACGCACACCGGTCGCCGGTGCACGCCCACCCACCAATCCCCGTTCACGTACACGGAAGCACACGTATGCCTCCCACCAGCCACTTTTTTCCACCTTTTTTCCACGTTTTTCCCGCAAAAACCACCGGGGCCGTACTTAACCGATTATCTCGTCCGGTGATTTGATTAATCGGTGTTTAACGCTGAAACCGACGGGAACGTACGTCTCTTCGGCGCTCTTTGTTCCCTGCCTCTTGCCCGACGATTACACGTATCCGCGGATTTTTATCTCTCTGTGTATATATATATATATCGGTTTGGAGAGGAGCCACGCAACGAATGCGGCGTGGAGTACACGCGGATTCGTCCCGGAGCGATTTCGAGCCAGATCGATTTTACCGTCTGCAAAAAGGATCGGCGAATCGCGAGCTCGGGAGCGGTAGAACAGAACGGATTACCTTGCGTACGCTATTATCCGCGAAATTACATTCTATCGACTTTTTCTTTCGTTTACACCTCGTTTCCTGCGCTCTCCTTTCTTGCTATCCGTTTCGATTATTAGGGAATCCCGATTCCCTCGGCCGCGCGATTCTCCCAGGCTGTTCGACTCGAGACCAGGCTCTCTGCTACGCCCAGCGCCATCGCCGACGCCGTAGCCACCGCCGTCGTCGTTTCTCCGACGTTAGCTTTCTTTTTTTCCCCTCTTGGTTTTTGCCCTTCGTTTCTGCTTCGTTCTTTTCGGTGTATCTAAAAGTCGATTGGCACGCGTTGCGTTGCCAGCCAGAAATGGGAAAGGAGGAAAGGCAGGACAGAGCGAGAGACGGGCGAGAGCGGGCAGGAGGAGGCAAGGGGAGGGGGAGGGAAAGAAGCAGTAAAGAAGCTACGTCGATGAAAAACTGGGGCTGACATGTTAACGGGCAACAAGAAGCCGACTTTATTGGCCGTAAACGCGGCAATCTCTAAGCCGGTCTTATCCTAGTCTGGCCTGATGCGTTCTGCTACCGACGGCAAAATCTCTTTCTTCTCCTCTTCTCTCTGCTCTGGTTTTTCTCCAGCTCGTCGAAACCGTACGTACGAGTTTCGTTTCTTGCGATTTCCGAGCTCGCGGCAGATCGCGGCGGGCCCCGGCGGCTGGCCGAAGATGACGGATGGGGTAGAGAGGCGAGGATCGACGGTCAGTTAATCGGGAGACCGGGCCGGGGCTAGTTGGCGCGGTAAATGGGACGCTTTATTAGGAAAATGTCGGTAGGTCGGGCGAAAGATGGTCGGTGGTCGGGACTGTCGGTCGATTATCGCGAGAGGTCGGTCGGGGCCTGCTCGCAACGGCGCCGTGCCAGCGAGATCTTGCCCGCGAACGCCCGACATTAATCTTCGAGATAGTTAGCCGAGTACGAATACGAGATTTTAATGGCGCTGAAGATATCAGCATCTGCGTTGGATTGAAATTTATACGGCGAAATTAGCGCGAACAAATGCGCGGACAATTGTTGCGGTAAAGTGTTCTCGAATCGGCAGTTTAAGGGTCGCTAAACGTTTAAAAGGTCGTTACCGGATAGAGGGAAAAGAAGCGTCGGCCGGAGCGAAGCGTTTTCAGGGTTTTCTTAAAAACTCGTTGAGTTACGACGGTGATTCACGGTTAAAGGTCTGGAGGCGCGCGTTGCACAGGGACGGGAAGTTTTACCGGTGGACACGAGTTAACACGAAATGGGCCGCTCCCTGTACGCGTGTAAACGTCTACGCGCGGTGCGCGTCGCGCGCGGGAATATTAAGGAGGAACGAGCGACGGAGAGAGAGGATATGTCGAGTTTTCTCCTCTTTCCCTTTCCGTCCTCGGACTTTTCTTTTTCTCCTCGGTTGCAACAAGATCGCGCGTCGCGGCACACGGTGACTTTTCGTATCTGCGCCCGACTCGTGCAACATCTGTTTGACTCGCGGTGTTATCGCGCTCCGTGGAAAACCGGTTGCGGCACACCGATTTCGGGTAGACGCGGCTTCTCCGTCGAAACTTCCAATCGGCGAAAAATCCCCGGGACTGGAGAAAGATCCGTCGGCCGAGGAAAGAGGATCGAAATTGAACGGACAACCTACTGGCTGACTAGCTGCTAGCTACGTAACCATCTACCGCTAACCGCGCGTACGTGCGATGAACGTGCTCGATCTCGGTGGTAGGTATACCGGGAAGAATGCTCGGTTCCTCGAGAAAGGTCGCGCGCGCGAGGAACGCCGTCGTCCAACATCTGTTGTCGCCAGAAGGACCTCGGGAAGGAGTCGGGACCGGAGCCGTGTTAAAATTCTCGCTCGTACGGATCCTCCGGTGCCTTAACGAGCTGTTTCGTACACGCGGACTGGTTCGACCCCGCCCATATACCTCTGGGAAAGTGGGCGCGATCGCGAGCTATCGGGAATATTGGCTGGCTCCCTGTGGAAAAGGAGGTGTCCGCGAGGTGGCGAGTTCGCGCGAGAACGAGACACCGGTGTCGAGCACCTGTCGCCGAAGTAATCGTCCGCCGCCCGTACTCTTGCTTTACCACCACCACGACTTGGACGACGACTTGGACGACGGCGACGGAGAGCGTCGCGTTGCGACGATCCTGGAAGCGAGGCGTGTGCAAGCCACTGACGAAGCTTTATCTGGTGCAGCCGCTTCGCGACATGACGGATCGGTGCATTAGCGTGCTGATTAGGTCCTCTCTCCGTGGCCCATCTTTCGGACCACCGTCTCTCCGTCTCTCTCTCCTTCTCTCGCAGTCCTTTTTTCACCGACCGGACGCTCTCGGCCGAGCCGTTGCTTCGCTTCGATTCCACTTTCGTCGGCCGAGAGAGGAGAGAAGAAGGTGTTTGGCCGCCGGGAGAGAGGGAACGAAGGCACGTCGCGAAGCGTGGACGCGGCTACAACGGACGACGACTTAATTAAGGACGAATCTGTCGGCGGACTCGGACGGCTGATAACGCGGCTCGAACCGAACGACGAAGATCGATGCTACCGCGCGATTCGCGATCGCGTTTGTAACTGTTCTCGGTGGTAATTCCGTGGCGAGGAATGTCGATATGCTTTCGCAACGGATAATCGGCCGGGAGAGTTATTTGTACGCGGCGAGGAAAATGGGATAGAAGTTGGCGGACGAGGATGAACTTTGGGCGGAGAGCCGATGCCGGTAGAATAAAGAGTAAAGGAGGGAAGGAATCGGAACGCAACGATGGCTGAGGTTCGCCTTGGGCAACCGGCTCTCTGGATCCAGCTGCCACGAGATTGACCAATTCCACCGGTGTATCTAGCATCTACTAATATCGCGTATATGGCAATGGATACCAGCTAACAAATCTGCCAAGAACTCCTCGAGTGTGCAACATAAATAAGGGGAATCGAACATGCCGTTGAAATGTTAAACGGTCCTAAACGTGTGTGAATATGTACACGTACACCGTAAATGTCAGCAGCGCAGCCCGAACCTTTCGCGGAGAGATCTTTTACGCAGCGTTAACCGCACCGGGAGGAATACAAATTTCCGACCAACAAGTGTACCGTTCGTGTGTCCGTCCATCGCCTCTCTCCCTCCCCCCTCTCTCTCTCTCTCTTTCTTTCTCGACCCCCGCGTGCGTGTATCGGAAACCTGGAATCGCCGAACCGGTCGATATTAACGAGTATCTCGCGGTAAAACAATCCGATGGAATGCCAACGTTGTTGGCGGGATAGCATAGTCGTGGCGCGTCGCGATAAATCTCGCGTCGTTCACGCCACCACGCGCCGCGACCGGCACCGAGACGCCTCGCGTATACCCTAGCCGGGTCGCCGCGAATTAATTAACCCGCGATCGAGTTCTATCTAGGGCTGGGCGACGAGTCGCGACGACGCGAGGCGAGGACGAGAGCCGACGACGGGGCTTTGATAGCGTTCTCCACGCGCATGTCGTCCCTCCGTTACCACCGCCGGTCGCAGCGTTTCACGCAACGCGCGGCAACGCGCGACAAGCTACACGCGTATTCCACTTCTCGGCGCGGGCATACGTTTTGCCGAGGAATAAAAATAAATCGAAATTCCAGCGGGCATAATTCATCATCCGGCGATATTAATGCGACTGCAGGCCGCGTCCGTCCGAACGCATGCTCGCGCGCTCTCGGTGCATCGCGTGTACGCGAGCAACGCGGCCAACAAAGACGACGAGTACGCGGGCCGAATCGGCGAGAGACAGAGAGAGGGAGAGAGAGAGAGAGGAGAAGGCCGAGCCTCGGGATGTTTTCGCAGATGAGAAGCGATACCGCGAAAGCCCTACCTGCGCGGAACTTTATTGATGACGAAATACGCAATCGGTGCGATCTACCACCGCGCTATGTACCTTCAATTATATATAAATAATTAACTTTCCGTGCGGACAGACCGATTCGGCCCAATTAAATCAGGCGTACGATCGGAATCGGCCGTGTACCGATCGATTCGCATGCCCCGCGAATTTCTCCGCGTTTCGCGATCCGCCTCGATACTCTCGGCTCCAAGACGCAGACGCTTCCACCGCGTTTACCCGAGGCGAGGGTAAAAATATCGCCGGAGCAAAGCCCGATATCCGGCAGCGGAGGTGAAGTTTAGAGAGGTGACGCGGCGATTCCCGCTCCTCGGATCCTTCTTTTTGCCACTTTATATCGTTCGAGTAACTTCCGTGGCCGTTCGGAGGCAGGACCACGAAGAGGAGGCTGCGCGCGAGAAGGAGAGAAAGAGAGAGAGAGAGAGAGGCCCGTACGAATTGAGTCGCTCCTGTTCGCTGCGTATATATACTCGGAGTAACTAATTATGCAGATAACGCTGGAGCGGAGAAAAGAGGAGGGTGGGCATCCAGATACGGGGGCCTGGTCGCGCTCCTTTCGCCTACCTCTCCCCCTTCTTTTTCCTTCTTTTTCGATATCCCTCTTTGGACGTTCCGCAGCCCCCGGTCTCCACGGCTCCTGCCCCTTTTCACGACCGTCCGCGTCTGCTTTAACGTCCACGGCGACGCGAAAGTCCCTGTTAACCGTTACGATATCGTCGGTCGCTTCCACTCCCCTCTCTCTCTCTCTCCCTTGGTCTCTCGGAGAAAAAACGCGTCAGCCACTGTCACGGCTACTTACAGGGACAAAGTAGCACTTAGGAAAGCAGCGGCGCGGCGGTTGGCCGCGGCAACGGGCGGTAACGGGCGCGCGGTTCCGATCGATCGCTCGACACCGGTGTTACATTTGCGTCTGGTTTAACGCGTCAACAGGGTCGACGCTTGTTTGTCAAACCGGTGGCGTTCGACTCGAAGGCAGGCGGACGTTTGCCGAAGCTCGCCGATCGCCGCTTCGTTTCGCTCTATCCCCTTCCCGTTCCCGTTGATTATATTATCGTGTTACAGTCTGACGGGTCGCGGTATTCTTCCGTCGATCAAGCATTTTTAGTAGGATCTCTGTCTACTAGCGGTTAGAGCGAGAGAGAAAGAGGGGAGGGGGAGAGAGAGAGTAGGCTCGGCTGCGTGGATATCTCATAACGCGCAGGTAGCCATCCGCGTGGTCGTGTAGGTACCTACACGTATACATACAGTATAACGAGCACGGCAGTTTCTCATTAGCGCGGTCGCTTTTTCTCCCGACGAATTATGAATCGTTTTTATTGCTTTTAAAATTGCTAATCAACCGCTCGGCCATCGGGGGCAGGCCCGGACTCGTTAAACATCCGCGCTCCGTGCGTCTTGCGCTCCTTTCGCTCCTTTCGCTCGTCAGTCCTCGTCTAGAGCCTACACGGACACCGATATCTTCTCCTCCTCCTCCTCCTCCTCCTTCCTTCCTTCCTTCCTCCCTTTTCGCATTTTTATTCGCCTATTACAATCCCCGATCGCACTGTTTAATCTAAACGTGGCCCATTAAAGTTTATCGATTCGTCGATCTTTATTTGATTTAATTTCCCCGCCGGTTCGCTCGTTTGTTTGCCTTGCACGCGTTTCCAGGCTAACTACGTACGCGACACTCGGCGCGATCCCTCCGTGTCTCTTTTGTTTTTTCCCCGGGCCTTTCTTTCCTCTTCCTCGTTTGTCTTTCCCTCGGCGATATCACGCGAAATCTCGCGTTCGATGCTATCGGCGGGATACGTTAACGAACGGTCTATCCGATCCGATATCCCCACTGTGTATGCCACCGCGCGAGTGCCGCTGAAATGTCAGCCATAAATTTTCTCCTCTACAGACTGCACGACGTTTCCTCGCTGTTTCACCCATTAACATAAAGTGACGTGCAGTCACGCTGAATCCGAGAACCACTAGGAGCATGGTATTCCGTCATCGGTAGTTACGTGTCTACGTATACAAAGCGAACGCGAAAGGATAAAGACGCCAATTTCGTCCGGAGCGAGCTCTCGCGGGAAAGTTTCCTCGCGTTTCCTTTCCTTTCCTCTCTTTTCCGCGCCGCGCCGCGACCAGTCGTGGACGAGGAACCATTGGTCGGTCGTTCGCGGCCGGAGGTCGTGGCGCGAGGAAAGCGCGGTCCGAGAGAGACTGGAGGATCGCTTGGGAAGGATCTGGACGTAACGATCCAGCCGGCTGGCCGTTGGCCACGCTCGAACGTTCGATTCCAGCGTAATTAGTCAGGAGCGTTTGGACGTTTCCCAAAGGGCTATCTTCGCGGCACGGGCGTGTCCGAGAACGTTCACGTGGGTCCGGATACTCGGCGATTCCGCGAGGTTGTCGACGGAGGTTCGGACGCGAGGTGATTGATCGGTTCCAATATAATGAGGGCCGATAATGACCGACACGGGACAAGGCCCGGCGCAAACAGAAAGCGATGGGTCTGTTCGATAGGAGTGTTCGCGGAGGATGCGAGGTCCTGATCCTCTCGAGGTACACACTCCAGCCACACACCTCTATCCTCGAGCAGCTCCAAAATCTACGCGGCGGCGGCGGCGACGAGGACGTGTACCGCTCGGCTGGCCGCACACACGACGCTCCGACGTCTCGGTGTATCGACGCTAGACACACTCGCGCGTCGATAGGTTTCCTCCTTTTTCGAGCCGAGGATCCGAGCGCGTGTCGCTCCGGATCGAGATCTTCCCGGGCCTTTTCACCGAGCCTCGTACGTACCTACAGGTGTACGCGATCGAGGACTAGCTCTCGCGACTGAATTAATACACGGTTACTTATCGCCAGCATCTCGACCGGACAATCAATCTTCTATTGGAGCACGATGACGCGACAGATTCGCTCGACGAAATGGCCAGAGTCGCGTTTTCGAAGCGTGACTCTTTTTCTCCTTTTCTTTTTTCCCTTTCGCCTGGAATTGCTTGATACGTGGTTGGCAGGGACGAGCGAAGAAGGCTCGGTAGCGTAGATTTAGGAAGCGGAGCGGAGAGAATCTCTGTTCTGCATGGACGGAGAGCCGAGGCCGCGAAGACGAATAGGTCGACCTTGTTCGCGGACGGATCTTTTCCTTTTCGTTGGCAGAGGTCGTAAGCGCGTGTCGCTGCACGCGGATCGGGTTCGGTCTTATTCCCTTTGGTCGGCGATCAGGTGCTCGCTACTTAAGAGGAATGACGTGTCAATTCGTTCTGTATCCCTCTTTCTCCGCTCCTCTTTTTCCTCTCGTTCTCTTTCGGTCAGTCTCTCCTCGGTCTCCTCTTCCACGCGTTACGTACACGCACGAGTACGCGAGAGACGAAACGACGCGGAGGAAATAAAAAGGAACCGAGTGAACCAAACATCTACCTACCAACCTACCTACCTACCTATCTACCAACCTACCAACCTACCTACCAACCGACCAACCTACCTACCTACCTACCTACCGGTTGTTACCTAGTGACGCGCCGAGGATTACGTTTGTACGATTCGCCGGCGTGGATGATGTTGTCGCCCCTGGTGTCGGCGTTATCTCGACACGGGAGGGCACTTACCCACCGATAACCGTTACCTCTTTTTCTCTTTTTCTCTTTTTCTCTCTTTCCGACCCTTTCTCGCCGTTTCTCTCCCCGTTTCTCTCCCGCTCCGTGCACCAAACGCTCCTTCCTTTCTCCTCTCTCCAAACTCTGTTCTCGTCGTCGTTCCTCGGCGTTTGCCTCTAGACCGCGCGTTCGTCTCTCGCGACCTCGGTGTCCGTTTTCGCAAAGTCCCGCGTGTTCGAGCGTACGGTAGACCGAAGCGAGTACGAAGAGAAAAAGAGAGAGAGAGATGGCCTTTGGCTGCGGAGTCGAATAAGAAGTCGATAGGGGGTTATCCGATTACGGTGCAGCGGGTACTGTTTATGCAAATGCGCGAACGAATCTCGTCCAGTGGCAATCGGTCCGGGAATTATCCCCGGATCGGCATAAAATGATTATTCCGTGGCGCTAAACTCGTCTCACTTCGCGAACCGGTAATTTCGTAGCGACGGTGCACCGTTTACGATACGACCAGACGAAAATTTCCTCCTCGCGATCCGCGTGTGTGCATACGTCACAGCGTCGCGGCCAGAACGAAAAACGGGCCGACGTTATCCACCGCGCGAGAATCCCTCGCTTTCTCTCTTTCTTTCTCATTCTCTCTCTCCCCCTCGTAATCTCGTCTATTCGAGTCGTCTTATATAATCCTTAATTAAGGTTTCGGCCTGCAGGAGTACGCAAGCCCGATGCCATTTCCAATTAAGGTTACGATCTTGCCTGCGCGAGAACGAAATATGTAGGTAGATAGAAGAAAGGTGGAGGGGTGGGAAGGGAGAGACGACAAAGGGCAGCGTTGACGAGGGGTTTTCCGTGGTGGTTGGTTCAGCGGAGGGAAAGGGACCGTCGTCGACGACGGCGACGGAGAGGAGAACGAAGAGGAGAGGAGGATCGAGAGAAGGAGGAAGGCAGCGTGGTCGTGGCCCATTAGGGACTATCGGGAGTCCGGTGAACCAGGGCATAAACATGCTCGACACCTCGCCGCCTCGCGGTAATGCGTTCGTAACTCCTGGCAATATCTTTCTTCCTCTCTCTCCGTCTCTCGCCCTCTCCCGCTCCCTCTTCTTCATTCACTTTTTCTCTCCTCCTCACTCCTCCTCTCTCTGCCCTGCTGCTCCCTTTATTCCCCTGCGTCCCTGTGTGACTTTCGATACGGAGGTCCAGCCATCTTCCCGTTCCCCTCCGCCGCGTTCGTTCGGCCTTGTTTTTCTATACGCCGCGGCGCGGCCAGCCGGCGTCCCAGCGAAATACGTTCCTGAATTTAGTTAAACGCACGGCCGGTAATTAATTCGGCCGAATTTATCGTAATATTGCGTCGAGCCGAAACCCGACGATGTTCCGCATCGGTCGTTTTAGCGTAATGAAATGCTCGTGAATGCTAATGTCTCGGAGAGGCCGCGTTCTCGATAGACATCTGAATTCCACGCGCTTTCGAAACGCACCGCGCGTCGCAACTTTCAATCCCTCTGGTAATTTCCTCCGCGACACCGATGCTACGCGCCGCTGACTCCTTCGCGATACCTTCGCGAAACCCGAATTTCGTCTCTACTCCGGAGGAAAAATGTTTGTGCTGGCTGGTGCGGCGCCTCGCTGGAAGGAATAGAAGAGGAGCGGAACGGAAGAGCGTAACGAGGGATCGAGATACATTGAGACGTAAAGTTTTCGAGCGACGCTAATAGCGACATTAGTCATTTCACTCGGCCTCTCTGATACACAAATGGTGGCATCAATAACGGACAAGAAGCGACCGAGATAGTAGCCGATTCGTCGGGAATAAGGTGAACGGGAACGGAGAGAGAGGGGGGATCGGAATGAACCGGTCAACGCTATCCAACGCGCTCCGAATGCTACTCTCTTCGGCTGGCTGGAAGTGTTTTAGCGTTTAGAAGGGCCGGGATAACGCGCGAGATTAAGATTAAGATTCCATATTCCTCCTTGCTGCCTTCCCGTTCGAACCTCGCGCCGCGTCTTCTTCTCTTCCTGCTGTTTAACCGGTCCACGCGGTATAGGTACCACGCGGTGATTAAAGAGCCACGAGATAAATGAGTATCGAAGGAATTTCGGTCTTTAGCATTTCTTTCACTGCTCGTTCTAATCGTATATAAATCACGTCGGCCGGGGCCACGTATCTGCCCTATCTCTACTCTTCCAACGGATAAAGTCGGTGTCGAAAGGTGTAATCATAACGAATGGTTTTGGAACGCGCAATGGACGGGAGGGGCCGTTTCCGTTACCGTCTTCATTCTCCGCGTCGCCGCGACCGAGAAGAGAAAGGAAGCGAACGAAAAGAGAATAAGGAGATGAGAAGAGGAGAGGAGGGAATCGAAGTGGTCGAGTTTGATCGTTCGACTTTGATTCCTTTTAATAGATATCCGTAATTTCTGAGAAGACGATTTCGAGAACACCTCGTGCGTAGAGTTACAAGAAAAGATAAGAAAGGGTAGATCAACGGCAGAGGAAGAACGGTGGGTACGATAGCGGAAAAAGCGAGGATATCGTGTACGATGCTGTTAGGTCGGCGTGTTAATTGGAATTGCGCAAAACGTATGAATCTAATCGCTCGTGCCAAGAGAACCAGCCGATAAGTGTCCGGAGCGAAACTATAAATTCCGATCGGATGCATTAGCGTGTCCGCGACGGCATGCAACGGCCTCGGAATTCAACGTTAGCGTGGAAGTAGTTCGACTCGTGGCTCGTACAACCTGTACAACCCGATCGGCCCTTCTTGTATCCTCGATAATTGCTCCGCGTGTCTCGACGCGGAATAAGATTATAACGACGGTATTGGCGCGACGCCGAGACCTCTAACGTTAAACATCTCCTTAACGCCTCTTCTCTATTCCGAGAAATTTTCCACCGCGACGCTCCTCGTCCCGCCAGTTTTCCCGATCACGCGCGTTATCGCCACTGTGGCCATTATCGCGGCCATTATCCCGGCCAGCCGGAAAATTCAATGTTTCCCCGGTTTTTCGCGCGCGCGCCGCGTGATTTACGGCCGGCGATTACGCGAGACGGGACTCCGCTCAGAATCTCGTCGCGAATTCGCTAAACGGACACAACGCGGATTATTCCAGCCGCAATTACGCTCGTACGAGTTGCTTATACTCCGGAAACTATAAATCCGACTATGCATTACCACTCTACAAATTGAAACTTCATTTTCACCTGTCTTTCCGCGGGAAAAAACGCGCAGATTTAATCGCTTAAAGTGCCGCGGACAAAAAGCGGCCGGGTACGCGCGTATAACGAGCACCGAATAACTATGTCCAGCCCGTTAATCATTCAGTCGGACGCGTTAGCAAATCGAACGAGAGTATTCGACGCGATACCCGGTAGAAAACCTTTCCGGAAAACGAACGACCGGTTTTCGAGCTCGTTTCGCTTTCTTTTACCGTGACGCTTTAGCAACCGGGAAAAATCGAAAAGTTAACCGTCTTTCCTCTTTTCCTTCGTTTCTTCTCCGCATTCTCTCGTCCCTCGGTCGCGTCCTTTCCTCGTGTCGGCGCGATTCGCGATTCGCGCGCGCCGTAATAAACGACCGCCTATTCGCCATCTATAGCGGTTGTCCAG
Source organism: Euglossa dilemma (assembly GCA_002201625.1). Lineage (NCBI taxonomy): Eukaryota > Metazoa > Arthropoda > Insecta > Hymenoptera > Apidae > Euglossa > Euglossa dilemma. Next base: position 757,415 of record NIJG01000031.1, read on the forward strand.
CGACACGCACGCGTCGCGGACTCGTATCGCGCTGTGGTACACCGAACGATACATCTCGCGAATGACAGATTCGGTTTCATTCAACTCGACACCGCTTACCGGGGCTGTTTTAAACGGCGCAAACTATTCCGGGAGATCTTATCTCTCGGCTAAGAACGGATTAAACGAGCGATTTTCGAGTTTGGCGCCAACGAGTTAACGCGGGCACCTATGCGAGGTAAATCGAACGGTGTGTTTCGCGCTGGTCTACGGTCTCGTATAGAGCCAAGCAAATCGGGTACTCGTTACGGTGGCTCCGACAAGTAGATCGTTCCGCTCCATTAGCCGTAAAAGCGCGTGCAATTCGTTTGTACGGCCGCCCACTGATGATTAAACATTCCGTCCAAGCGAACGAGCCAACAAGCGAACTAGCGAACGGCTCGAGTTTGCGCAACTTTCACGGATTCCCGAGCGAAGCGGCGCGTCGCAGCGCGAAAAGGATGCGCTCGGGAATTATCGTTGGTGGAAAAAAAATGGCAATACTCGGGGCTAATGGAGCGTGAACCATGGTAAGATCCATGGGCAGGATTTACTTTCCGTCCGTCCGATCGTACGTCTCCCTTTTAAGGGAGGAGAAGGGGGAGAGAGCCGGCGACGAATATTCGATTCGTAGGTATATACGGGTATATCCCGGAGACTGGACATAGATCACCGATCTCTCGACACGGTGCTCCCTCCAACAAATAGATCGTCCCGGTCCATTACGATACACGGTGTGCGGCGCAGCCTACACCCGACCGCCTGCCGGTAATTAGGTACGGTCTGCGTGAGCCAGTCCGGTACACGCGTGTAACCACGCGCGATTCGACGGTGTAACTCACCTCTCTCGGCGCTCTCGCGGACGCTGAGAGGAGAGAGAGAGAGGAGAGAGTGCGTGCTCGAGTGCGTAGTCTCAAGCGCGACTCGATTATGCGTGTACTATACGAGCGGCGGAGAATCGTGACCCGCCGCGCGAAACGAATCAGCTGGCGGAGCTTAACCGCTTCGAAGGATTAAATTCAATTTCCGACACTCATCCTTTGCCGGGTGGGAGGGGATAGAGCAGGAAGGATAAATAGAGAAGCAAAAGATGGAGGATGATGGTTGCTTGTCGAGCTGAAAAGCGTTCTTTATTCCCCTTTATCCATCGGCCGGCTCCCTCCTAGTTCCTTCGCCGCTCTCACCCCCGGCCGCGGTTTTTTCTCCATTTGTAACCACGTCATTAAGTTCGAATGATGTTTTAGTTCTCGCTACGCGATATTCATCGCTGGCCGGATGAATCGTCCGATCTGGTATAACGTTTCGCGTGGTTCGCTACGCTCGCGATGCGGATACAGAAGATTGCCGCTTCTATCATTTTACGCGGACGTATAATTAAACGCTATTAAGATTACGCGGATGATCGTTAACCGGGAGGCCAGCGCACCGCGGCCAACACGGTTTTCCATTCACCGGGACCAGAGGTATTCGCCGCGCACCACACGACCCCGTATTTCTTCGTAAATACCCACATGATCGACGCGCTAATAGCCTCGATAATACATCAGGCGTTATCCGACCGACTAATCTCGCCGGTCTACGCGCGCCCGGTCTACTCCAAATCTCTCCTTTTCCTTTCCCCCGCGATCGGTTATTACCGCCTCGTCCACTCGTTTCGTCTTTCGATCGCAACCTCTCCTCCTGCCCGTCGCGGATCACCCGTAAACCGAAATTGCAACGCTAATTGTTCGCGAACCGTCGATCGCTCGGCTCGGACGCTGCGGCGATGAGCACCGGTTGGTACATCGGAAGAGAGGGAGGATTCGAATCCCGAGGCGTAATGGAACAAGGGAGAGGGAGCGGGAGAGGGAGAGGGAATATTCGTGGCACCGGTGGTGTGCACCATGGAGTTTGATACACGCGAGCTTGTCTGCAGGCAACGAGAGTGGGAAACCGGAAGAGCAAATTGACTTAACCATACTGTTCGGGGTATAAATAAGACGCGGCCATACGTTTCATTAAAATTGCTCGATCGGAGAAAATTGTCGAGCGAACCGTAAGAGATAAAGATAAAGAAGAGATTCCGTATGCATAATGAATGCGAGCGGGGCAGGTTCGAATCCGATATTTTATTACGTATTCGGCCGTGCGGATACCTCGAGGTGAACCTCCGGACCGTCTCTCGGATCTCTCGAATTTCGCGAATATCGCGACTCTCGCGAGTATAGTCGAAGCGGGAAGAAGGGAAGGAAGGAATGATTTTCTAGAAGATCTCGATGGAGGATCGATGGAGGATCGGTGGGAAAAAGAAAGGCAGCGGGGGCGATAGTAGATCGGCGAGGGTGGTGGCAGTGGTCGACCGGTGAGATTAACTCGCCGCACCGGCCTAGCAATATCTTAGGTAGGCGCTGGTGCGGCTCTACGTGGGCCGGCGCATAACCCGACTATATCCAGCCACCAAGTACACGTTTCGCTCGGTAGGCAGGAGGGAGCGCGTCGTGGAAGTACAGTAGCGGCAGCCCCGGGCATCACCACGAAGGGCACCTCATTATTTATCGCGATATCAACCTATATTTCACACACATCTGCACGGTCAGGGAGAAAAAGAGAGGCAGACAGAGGGAAGGAAGAAGAGAGTACGGGAGAACGCGAGAGCGAGAACACGCGCCTCCCTCCTTTCTCCGTACCCTGGCCTCCCTCTCGCGCTCCTTTTTCCCCCATTCTTTGCCACCTATTTCGTTTACGTAATCGTTGCGCTCGCACCCTTGTACCCGCGAGGAGAACGCCGACTGCTGCGAGTACGTCGATTTTTCTCGTTGGATGGTTCGCGACGGGTCGCGGAGGAAAGCGTGGCCGAAAGTTTGGACACGCGCGAGAAGGAGGTTCGCAGCGAGGGAGAAAGGGGCCGGCGAAGGACCCCCCGCGGACCAGCGCCCAGTGACAAATTGTTTTTCTTTCTACCGTCGGCCCGTGGGCCCGTGGTCCGACGGTTTCACCGGTAGAAAGATGCTCGTCGCGATAATGTTTCGGTGCGCTCGGTCAATCGAGAAATCGCGACGAGATGCGGCCGCGATTAGACGCGAACGACGTCGTTTGCGCCAGTCGATTCAATTTCTTTTCTCCCTGTTTTCCAGTTCGGATGGTTATCTCGTCACCGCGCGATACGTTTAAGCGTAATTCGCAGAAATATTCGCGGTACGCGAGGGAACTGGCGCGGCGGTAACGCTGCGCGAGCCAAGCGGATCAAACGCGCTTTAGCATACGCGCGTTGTTCGGAACCGATGAAGAACGGATGAAGAAGCCGAGCAGGAGGCAGGGCCGCGCGAAAGAGAGAAAGAGAGAAAGGTGGATCCGAATGCGATCCAAATGCAGCACGACTGGTTCTCCTCGCGCGATCGCAGAGAATCTTAAGCACCTGCCACTTAAGGACCGGATTGCTCCGCGGGAATGAGAGAGTAGGCAGAAAGCTCGAACGAGAGGAGAAAGAGAAAAGGGAATGGGGGCCGGGAGCAGCCGAGATATCCTTAAGGATCGAACCATTCTCAAATCTCTCCCTAACTTTCCGCGTCTCTAACTTTCGCCGTATCCTCCGCAGAGTGCGAGTCACAAGAAGAGAGGGAAGGGAGAAGGAAAAGAAAGGAAAGGGTGGAAATGTGGATGGATGGTAGAAGAAATGGGCCGTAAAGAAGGCTGGTACGTATGTAGGTAGGTTGGATCGCGTCTACGGCGAGAGGGAGAAAAAGGAGCAACAATGGAGGATCCTCGGCTCGTGCTCCAACTTGGTCTCCGCGCTCTCTCGATGCACTGGTTTAGCGGCGCCGTGGCACACGGCACGACCGGCGATGAAATCATAAATTGGTGAACGCCAGCCCGCCGGCACTGATAGCGAACAACCAATAATTATGCTAATACATACATCGTAATGCATCCAAAGAGGCGGTCATTCGTACGTATACCGTAGGCTCGCAGGCCTGTACGAGCCAGCGCGTCTGCAGGCTCCGACTCGCGACGCGTCCATTCTCTCCCTCTCTCTTTTCCTTTCGTCCCTTGCTTGCGCGGCGGCGACGACGACGACGCCGACGACGACGACGGTGACGCGCGAACGCCAGCGTTGATTCATCGTGACGCGTGTGCTCGGCGTCGGTTCGAAGGAAAAGGCGCGAACGTCTGGAAAGAGAAGCCGCGCTCGTTAGGGCATTTGTTGCATCGGCGAGGACAGAGTGTCCGGCGTGGTTGGAAAAAACGCGGCGAGTGGTTGCCGCGGCGATATCGGGACGAGGAGCGAACGCGATCGCGTGAAAAGAGCGACGAAAGCGACGCTTATCCGATCCACGCATCTCCTCCAGCCTACACCGTTAATCAGCGTTTCGCTGCTCGACAAGATTAACGCCATTAACGCCTATGGGCCCGAATTAAGAGAATATTATCGCGACGACTAACGTCATTCTCGGACGCGCTGGTAATAGCAGTCGGCAAATTACATCGAATGGCTCGGTAATCTATTAAGATAAGCCGTTGCTTTACATCATTCTACCTGCTCCTCTCTATCTTCCTCTCTTTTCTTTTCGCACGTGCCTGCTGCCATCTGCACCGCGTTTGCATTTCCGACCGGTAGACGGTCACGCCTAGATCCGAGCGCCGATCGCTGTCCTTACGCAAATTTCTCCGAAAAGCTCGTGTCTTTCCATTTATACCAACGTGCGTGTGTTTGGTTAAAAGTCCGAGTCAATTTGGATACTATCCTGACAAGCGGAAACTGGTATTGTCAAGCTTGGAATTTTCCTTTCTCCAAAGATTTGTCTCTTGCAAACGATACCAATTACCAGGGTGTAGGAAAGTACATAGGGTACTTGGATTCGCAAGAGAACCTTATCACCCTGCCAATGCCAATAGCCAAACACTCCCAACGAATCTGCGAAACTGCCAGAGCGGAGGGTCCTATGCGAGGCCTAGTAGCCGGAACACGCGCCTGCTGCTGCCCCAGCGTGAAGCCTGCTTAGACCATACACCCGCTGTGCTATGGCCCAGGCAGGAACGCTCGTGCAATGTTTCCGACTACAGGACCCATCCCTCGGTCGTGTACGCAGATTGGTACCCAGGACGACTAAGGTCGACGAACTCTCCGATTGATACCAAGTGCCTAAAAAGAAACAGGGCGGTAACAGATTAGTAAAACGCGATAAAAGCGAAACACGTGTAAACCACAAGTACGAATTCGATAGACCGAACAACCCAACGATGAGACATTCGAATGTTATACGAGATAGAAAAGAAAATCTGAGAAGAGAAAAATAATTGAAATAATTAAAAATAATTAAAAAACCCGAAATTAAAAAGCTCCAATAGTTTATGAGATCTGAATAACCTAACGAATGGTATACGAAATAGTTGAAATCTTAAATAAAGGTAAATAAAACGGAAAAAATAAAATCTGAAAGAATTAAAACTTGAACAAAAAATAAAATAATTAACACCTGAAAGCAAAACAAAAAATTATTAATCTCCGATAACAAGGAAAAATTATTAAATCGTTTAAGGGGGTGGGGTATGGGTGGACGACCAGCCTCGACCTCGCTTCCAACCCCCCACCCCTCTCTCACGTGAAAAAATTTAGATGTTATCCGTCCGAGGTGAAACCGATATATGTTTCGAGCTCCGCTGCGACGGTCTTTATCTAGCCCCGATGGTCCGAACGTCAACGGAAATTTCCGAATATTACCAATTCTATTAATTATTACTTTTCCGCTCTGGTAGCCGATAATTTAGTAATGTTTCCACTTTTATCATACATATACATTGCGAACAATTTGTTATTAAGTCCTTAGCCTTCTGTTCACAATATGGCGTGACTCGTGGCAAGAGTTTTGGTCGATGTCCGTCCGACTCTCAGTTACGTGTTATTCTTCGCTGTGTTTGGACCAAGCGACTCGACGCGTGACCGACTCCATGTCGTTTATTATGGCACGCGCCATCGCGACGCGAGTCCTAGGATAAACGAGAAATATTATTCGCTAACTTTTTGCAAATTACAACTACTACTAATTTAATAATTACTACAACTAATAATTATTGGGAAAGGAATTTTCTAGGCGGAAATCGCAATCGCGTGCGTATCGAACGTTCTCGAGGCAAGAAGAGGAAGAATCCGCGTAGACACGGTCGGTGCCTAAAAGCGCGTAGGTATATCCTCGTGGTGTTAATCCAAGTCTCGTATTACGGAAATAATTGGATCGGGAAGGACGCGCATACTCTGTCGCGAAAGGATCGAATCGCGTAGGTGGAGGTTATGCGGCGAGTTTTATCCGTTTTATCCGAAGGCTGTACCGTGGCTGCCTCGATGAACCGATCATTTAGATTATGCACCGATGAAACGCGAGTTTCATTTTCTCGAGCGACGACGGACGATGGCCCGCTGTTTACCGGGCAAAGATCGGTCAGCGTACAAGGTAGGTTCGCTCGATCATGCGCGAGATCGATTAATTACAGAGACAAGCGCAGGCACCTTCCATTAATTCGTTTCTCGCAACAATAAAGAATTCCGTATCGACTCGTCCGCGTGTTTAAAACGACGATCACGGACCTGTTCCAGCAGACGGAAAAAATAGGGCTACCTTGGAATAAATTTAACGGGGAGCAGCGTACGGGTAACGTGGATCGATCGTTACCGATTTTTCTCCCGACCAAAGAAGTTCTTCGAACGCGTTTCTCGGTTTATTACGGTTAAAGCCAAGGATAGAGGCATGGAAAGAGCGGTACTCGCGGAAAGACCGAGACTACTCGGCCGCTCGGCAGGCCAGGCAACAAAAATGCGAATCAGGTTTCCCGTGCTCCCATTAATCTCGGATATTCCAGGTCGTTTCGAATGACGCTTCCACGTACGCGTACCTAAGTACTTACGTGCCCCCGCTGAATTTTCTTTTCATCGACGTTTCTCTTAGAAAAAACCTCGACCCCCGTATAATTCCATTTCGCATCCACCTCTCTCTCTCTTTCTTTCTCTCTGTTTGTCTCGCTGTGTGATTTTCGAGCCTCGCGGAAGAGGTCGGCGTAGCGCGCGATGCGGAGTCAAGGGTCTCCCCGGGCGGATGGCAGGTGAACAAAAGGTGGTTTTTGGTTTATTAAAATGCAACCGATCGTACGAGTAAAACGTGATTCGCGGCGCGGCCGACTGCGCTGTCAGGTACCAGGACTGATCGAGTCCGGGTAACAAAAACACGAGCCGGATTCCCCTTGGTCCCATTAATCTTCAAAGTTCTCGCAATTCCACGAAGACGAACCGTGCGAAGTCGCGGAGAGAGGCCGCGTCTGCTACCCCTTTGCCGATACGCCTGGATCGCGACTGAGATTCCACGCGCGTTCCAGATCCTGCTATTTCAGCTAACACGCGAGGCATCGATCGCGAACGCATCGGTTATTAGGCGAGAGGGCCGTTACCGGGAGCAACCGCGCAGGAAACGCAAGACGAACGCGCGATAAATTCGCGGCTCGGATTAGCCCGAGAGGATGATGGTCGTCGCGGGAAGTGGAAGAAAACGCGGGGCGGCGGAAGATTTTTCAACGAATCGGCCGGACGGGCGAAGGGCTGGCGAACGGCGGCGGGGGAAAGGGGCGGATAGGCCGTGTTATTCAGGGACGCGATTATTAATCGGTACGATCGATTAAATCGCAATGGGATACGGCCGATTGCGTGCGCAGGATCAATAATATCGCGGACGGACTTACAAGGCGCAAGGGGATCCTTTAATGCGAGGATAGGTGTATCGATTATTGCGATCTCGTTTATCCGGCTGTTCTTTTGCCAGCCACTCTACCAACCACTCTACCAGCCACTCGCGGCCTTCCACGATCACGGATTGCTCTCGAGACAGTCGCCGCGCAATTACTCGGACCGCTCGGAAATCCAATCGCGCATCGATCGTTCGAAATCGCCGACCCTTTTGCGGCCAGCGGCCCTCGAGCACCGCCGCGTTCATCGATATCCCGAACAATTAATACGTTTTACGGCGGAGCGTCGCTGGCAAATTCGCGAAACGGTATCGTTATCGTCCGCCTCGATCGGCCATCCAGCTGGGGTGCAAGCGTTAAAGAAAGGAACAGGGTGTCGCTCGACCGGACTCTGGCTACGTCCTACTAGCACCACCACCACCACCGCTACTACCACTGCTGTTCTATCGGGTCAATCCACGCGAAGCGACGACGGCCCGGTGGAAAGAGGAAGGAAAAGAAGAAAGGAGAAGGGAGGAAGGAAGGAAGGAAGGAAGGAAGGAAGAAGAGAGCGCGGAGAGAAGGACTATAGGAGGCACGCCACGAACACCAGACAGCTATCTTAATCGACGACCTTTCTCTTAACCCGCCGATGCTTGCGCGGCACGCTCGGCCGACAGTTGCTTTTCCACGAGTGGCTTTGGAGGAAGGTCCGTGGCGGCGGTGGACGCGAGAGTAAGATGGAGGAAGAAGGGACGGAACGGAGGAACGCGGAATCCGAGGGCAAGAATCGGGCAACGGAACGGTGCAACCGGTCGGGAGGCGCGGAGGGAACGAGATACGCGTGGGCGGTTGCCGAATAATAATAAACTGGTCCTTCGAGCTGCGAGTTCCTCGCTCCTCTTTGTCTCCGAGTATTTATATTCTCCGCTTTTTTGCCGGCGCGCTCGAAATCGTGCTTTCAAGACTCTCGTAAAACTCTGAGTTATTCGGAAGGCTATCGGCGATAAGTTCGCGCCACGCCGGCGGGATCGTTCTCGAAAATTAAATCATCGATAGCGAGGTCGGGGATAGAAGGGGGATAATTATCGGTGCGGTAGGACGGATAGGCGTAGCGCGGAGCACGCGGCGAGGATGGCGGATTGGTCCAAGGTCGGGTCGCGATTCCGTGACAAGAGGACTCCAATTACCGCATCCCGGTACGCCAGTTTCGACTCGGTTAATACGCGTAAAAACGTCCGTGTACGCGGTGTCGCGCGACGAGCCGTGCGTTTAAACTGCGGATTTAACTGTCGACATCCGCCCACGGCGCGTATATATAGCGGGCCGATTGCAAAGGCAGATTACTAACGAGCTCTTCTGCACCCTAGAGTATTCTTTGTACACGCACGGTTAACGGAGAGCGGGCGAGAGCGTGGAAAGGGAGAGAAAAAGGAGAGGAAAGTGTAAAGAGTAGCCGAGAGAGAAGCGGCACGCGCAATAACGTCGCGAACCTCGCTGGCCGATGCTGGAAGAGGAGTCTTAACGAGCCTCGATACCATTAACGTTCGATAGGTTTAAAGATCGTAGAGGAGAGGAGAAATAAAGAAAGAAAGGAACAAAGAGATAGAGGAGAGGGCGAGGCCGGTTCTCGCGGTCGCGTCCGAATTTCCGTGAACGATCCGGACCGGTGACAACGAGACAAACGGCGGCTATTAGCCGAATGCCGAATTTACGAAAAATAAAGGCCCGCTGGAGGGTGTCTCTGCCCGCTTGGCCGAGAGAGGATGGTCGATGGAAGGAGAGGCGATAACAAATGGCGGGACATACGTCGCGGCGATAGCTTGACAAATATATATTAAACTATTTTAATGAGAAGTGGCCACCATATCTCATCGCAATTACCGGCCACCGACCCGCCGGGGGCCCGGTTCGACTCGCCTCTCGGCTTGCCGTTCCACCGCAAAAACACGCATCCCGAGAGCAAAGGTTAAGAGAAGGTCTCGTACAGCTTCTTTAAGGGGAGAATCCGCGTCGCGCATCGCGTCGTCTCGCGTCGCCTCCTTCGATCCCTCCTACCACCGCTACTCCGAGCAACTCTTCTCCCCTTTTGGCAGGCGTCGCGTCGCCAGCCGTCGCGTCGCCAGCCGACCACCACCGCTCGATCCGACCGTCAAACGCCAGGACCTCGCGCGACATCCCGATGATCGGCCGACTCGCCATCTTCGACAGGCCGCGTACATACCGAGTGATACCCGTGACGTCTCGATATTCCTTATCCGACTCTCCATAGAAAATCAACGTCCGAATGAACCCGTTGTACGTCTACGCGTGGCAGCGTCCGGAATGAACGGGACAACGACGGTCGTCGTCGTCATCGACGACCAACGACAACGACGACAACGACGACGACGACGACGACGAGGACTTGGACTGGAGAGAGGAGAAGGGAAAAGAGAAGGAGACGAGTGGCTGCTCGGAACCGACTCTCCGGGCAACGGTGAGTGACAGCTCTATAGAGTTGGTCGGGTTGGTAGCATTGTGCGGGTCTCCCCTGCCCTCGGCTCACCCCTCACGGTCACTTTTGCCGCGGTACTCTCTCGCGAGCTCGTATGTAAAGCGCCGTACCGGCCTCGGTACCGCTTACGACGTTTAGTACCGTACGTCGTGTATACCGGCTGTAACTGCGCCGCGAGACGACCTCCGATATTCTCGGACACCGAGCCCGATTATTTCCTCCTGCTGATCGTTTTGCCTCGTTTTGCCTCGATTCCAAGGCGCACGGCGCCCACTTGCGTGCCGATTACGCCGATCCGCCTTTTTGCACCCGGCTTCGAACGCCGCTTCCCGCCATTACCTATTGCCGCTTCATTTTTTCTCTCCCCCCCTCGGATAATCGGTCTAGAGCATCGCTGTGTAATTGCTATACCGGATACTCCGCGTTCCGTTATCGAGCCGCGATTCGATCGCGCGCATCGGCCGACGCGTGAAATCGCGAATTCCACGCGGTGACGCGCCAGCGCCGCTGTTCTCGGCCAACCAGACTATCTCCAAGCTCCGGCGAGAAAAGAAAGGAAAAGAAAGAGAAAATGGAAAAGAGAAAAATATATCGAGATCGATCGGTCGGCGAGGAAACGAGTCTTCGTTTCGAAACGTCGAACAAACTCGACTTCTGGCCGATACGGTCTTCGGTCTGGTTTCATCGCGCGTTTTCCCTCTCGCCGTTCTTTTATCGGTCACTTTCGCCATTCGCGATTTTTCGCCCGTCTATTCGCGGCCTACGCGGCAACACGGGCACGCATACGCACCGCTCGAGGGCCACGAGGTACGAGGAAGGAAACGCGACGGAGAAAGAAGGACGCCGAGGGACGGAAAAACGAGCAACGAGAAAGGAACCGAGATGGAAGCTGCAGCAGCGCGAACGAGAGGAAAGGAAAGAGAGAGGGAGAGAGGGAGCATGGTAGGGGAAGCGGCAAACACGCGCATATTTATTTATGCAAACGGAATACGCATCCAGCTAATTGTGCGGTCGCACACCCGCGGTGACTCACGTGACGGCTACTCGGGCATCGTTCCTGCATGTCAATTCGCGTGACAAAGGATCGTGGTTCGCAGCCGCCGTCCACCCACGACACTTCCGGTTCGTCCTCGAACCCTCTCTCCCTCTCCCTCTCCCCCTCTCTCTCCTCTCCTGCCACCTCGCGCTCCCCCCGCGTAGATAGCCGACCAGTTCGCGTGCGCGAGGACCTTCTCACCGCGTGGTCGCGCAATTAGGCGCTCTTATGTGCAAATGACAAGAATTTTAAATGCGCCTACGCCAGATAAAAACGCTGCGTGTAACGAGCGAACGAGTGTTTCCTGGAATTCCTCCGATGCATTTTTCGCCGCGTACCCCGCGCTCGTGAATTCGAGCTCTCCTCTCCGGTCCGCGCCGCGGCGCGCGCGCGGCGCCAGGCGCCGA